>JAKTXX010000020.1:0-230143 GCA_030578635.1 Kodamaea sp. yHQL451
GAGATTCAGTCACAGTTAATCTGAAGGTCGTGTGTTCGATCCACACAAATCGCATATTTTTTTGTTCCGAGATGGTAGACACTGTGAAGCAAAGGATCAGGTTCTGTAACTCCGATAAATATTCTATTATAAGTATCGAGTATATAGTCCTACCAGGAACTTCTCGAATGTCAATTTTTTCAAATGCTTGAGCAAATTCTCCCTGTTTTCAGGTGCGGCATTCGCTTCCCATTGCCGATCCTACTAAATAAGGCAGGTGATTTCGTTTCCGACGACTAGATTTACTGTCCTAATTAAGTAATGCGGATTGGTTAACCGCTCTCGAAAGCAAAAATGTTTTTTGCACTTAAAGGAATGTTTGAAGTATCATTCTGTTTATTGGGGACCCAGGAGCAAACTTTGTAAGAGCCTGCTCTAGCAAAATTAACCTCAAGTTGAGTAACCCGAGGTTCAAGATTAAACAATTGATGGAATCTAGGATGAGATCTTCTCGCAACCAAAAAAGATTTGTAAAAGTTTACTTAATCCAGAAGTTACTACAGAATGCAGAATGAAGGTCACCAGAATTGGAACTCAATTATCTTTACCAAGACTAGTTACTCTAACATTGAATCGCAGGAAATTATATCACAAGGCTCTCACCGTTGGCTCGCTTCAGGAGTCCTTGTCTGTGCCGTGATGAAGTAGAGCATATTACTCGATTGTCCTGGTTGAATGAAACCACGTCTACAAATGATCTTAGCAAACTCAGTTGCACCAGAAAAATAGAATGCAATACCTTCTATCGACTCACTTGTTTGTTCCGACAAGAGTACAAACGGCCAACTAGTTATGCAATCAAGCTATTATGGAATTTTAATGCAAGCAAATTCGAGAGAAATGAAAGAGACTTTGTTAAAGGGAAACCCCAGATGAAAGTGTTTTAGCATAGCATACATACGACTAATTGTGTAGTTTACTCCTCCGAGTACTATGCGCTCGTAGATCATAAGGCAATTGAAGACGTTTTCGCAGTCATGTGTGTAGGTACCAACTTCGCGACAGTATTGCGAGAGCCTAATCAAGCGAGTATTGAAACAAGCGAGGGTACACTTAAAAATCCATACTAAAAGGCAGGCTATATAAATATGGGCCGAAATGAGGACAAAGTTTCATATCTTCTCAAACTAGTGGGACGAAAAAGACCAGCAGTAGTAAGCACAAACGATTCCGATAGTGAATCCGAGAATCATTCAGACTACGAAGACATGATCGAAACATCAACCATCGCACAGAAAGTCAAACTATTGGAACAGATTCCAAAGGGCGACTATGGATTCCATCCCTCCATATCAATTGTCCAAGACGAATATCAATCTGAGACAACTGCCAGTCAGGATACGGTAGAAGAGACGATCTTGAATACTTACAAATCGAACCCGATTCCTGATTTCGATCTTGAAAGCCACAAGAAATTCATAACGAGATGTTTGAAAGCACAGATGCCTGCAGGATATTCGGTATTGGATGCGAATCATCCTTGGATGACCTACTGGCTCTACAATGCCTACAGCCTACTCAGCTTTGGTGACCCCTTTGATGCAAGTGTGCTAAAATTAATGGATGACAAAATCTCTAGGTGTATCATAAATAACGGGTTAGGGGGAATCGCAGGTGGTGCAAACCAATTAGGACATGCTGCAGCTACGTATGCTGCAATTCTTTCACTTGTCTCTACAAAGAGCTATCAACTATTGAATGAAATCAAGCCCAATCTTTACAAGTGGTTTTTGTCACTCAAAACTAGTCAAGGTGGTTTCAGAATGCATCAGAATGGGGAGAGTGACACAAGATCTACCTACTGTGTGCTTACAGTATGCTCATTGTTAAACATCTTGACTCCAGAAATTGTAGAGGGTACTCTCGAATGGTTAAATAGTTGCCAAACCTATGAAGGTGGCTTTGCTGGAATTCCAAACACGGAAGCCCATGGAGGATACACTTTCTGTGCAGTGGCTTCATATTTTCTTTTATTTAAGGATGTCTCTGACTTCTATTCTGAAAAGTCCTTCGATTTGCAAAGTCTAATCAGGTGGTCGGTGCAAAGACAATACCAATTAGAGGGCGCTTTGAGCGGACGGACGAACAAATTGGTAGATGCATGCTATAGCTTTTGGATAGGTGGAGTATTTCCGTTAGTAGAATCCATTTCCGACGGACCAGATGAATTATTTAACCGAGATGGGCTCCGGAATTACATCTTGAGATGTGCACAGTCCGAAACGGGTGGGTTTAGAGATAAGCCGGGCAAGCTGGTGGATTTCTATCATACAAACTACACTTTGTGCGGGCTTAGTATATGTGAGCATTTGTTGGGGTTGGAGGAAGATGACCAAGAGTTCGCTC
This sequence comes from Kodamaea sp. yHQL451, assembly GCA_030578635.1. NCBI lineage: Eukaryota > Fungi > Ascomycota > Pichiomycetes > Serinales > Debaryomycetaceae > Kodamaea > Kodamaea sp. yHQL451. The sequence continues at coordinate 2,386 of JAKTXX010000020.1, forward strand.
TAGCATACAGATTCTACCTAAGGTTGAACACACAGACACACACTCATACAAGACCTGTTCATCCTGTTTTTGGATTACCTATTGATACGGTTGAGGAGGCGAAGAAACGATTCTATAGCTAATTCGTATCACTGTTTAAAGTATGAATTATGACGAACATTGCTAGTTAAAATAGTCAAATTTGGCAACGTAAGAAACTACAAGATACTTGAAAATGCATGCGATTATGATATATGCTAAGAATTGAAGGTATGCTAAGGAATGTGTTCTCATCTTAAGATGGATTAAATTGCGTAGTTGCGACAAATGCGTTACTTGCAAAGCAACTAAGTAATGGGTGGATCAGTTTGATCTCACAACGTTGGTGTAATTTCCTTGTAATCCCAGGAAGTAATCACCGTTGGAATCAGAATAATTCTTCTTTCCGATTTCTGCTGTTCTTGCGTGTTCACGCAAATCTTCGAGAGATTCACCTTTGATAGGTCCAATACGGGCAGATGAACCAAGTTCAAAATTTCCAAAAGACGCTTCACAAGTTGTGTCGACTTTGGAAAGATAATACAAAAAGATCTCGTAGCATACAATGTACTGATCTAAATTCTGGACCATCGACAATCTTTGCTTTCTCTGGTTTTGCACTAATTTGTATACCAAATCTTCTTTGGCACCGAGTAAGCGTTTGGAATCAATCCTAAACGCATCGATGAGGCTATCAATCGTGATGAACACTCCGGTTCTACCACAACCGGCAGAGCAGTGAACAAGAATTTTGTTGAATTCGGGATTGATCTCGGACTCCAATAAGTTGTTCTTGAGTTGAATCAATGCTAAGATCGAGTCGAAGTCTTGAGGGACACCAAAATCTGGCCAATTGTTGAATGAAATGTGGAAGATGTCGTTGTTGATCTTTCTTACTATGGTAGTCGGAGATGAAGATATGATTTCTACAGAGTAAACTTGCAGGTCGTCCTTCAAGTACACCAATGGAGCACTGTCCAAGCTGATAACTATCTTGATGTTCTCATGATCAACAATTTTCCAAAAGTCCTTGACGGTATCTTTGAGAGGATTTTGGGTAGCGATATACTTGACTTTTGATGCGAATGCCCCAGACTCGATATAGTTGGCATTGAAGTAATCGTCTTCCGAAGGCGTATTGATTTTGACTCTTGAATGTTCGTATGGCCAAATGTTATTGTAACGATTCTTAAAACCATACTCTATCCCTTTAGGCATTTTATAGTTGATATCATCGCAGTCTGGACATAATCCATTTGGAGTGCATACCAAAGAACCATCCCCACGATCAGTTGAGGGACTGTGAAGATGTAAGTGCTTCTTAGAGGATTTAGCTCCGTCGCTAGTATAGTTGGAAATCAACGAACTCAATCTTAACTTCTCCAGTCTTTCTATCTTGTTAAATTTGGACACCAAGTTCGAGATGAGTGACTGGTTAGAACCAGTGATAAATCCCATCCAATTGGGATAATACCGGAACTGCGAGATGCTTTTGTTATCAAATCCTTCAGGGTATTTAAAATTATAATGATAGTCTTTTGCAGACAGTGCTTCCTTGTATTTGATCTTGTCATCGAAGAGAGAATTCTTTTTGATGGAGTTCACAAACTTGGTTTTGAAATTAGTGGAGGAAGGTAACTTAAATCCCGAAAGGAAATTCTTGTCGTCATTAAACGCAACCTGAGGAGATTCAGGTGGTGTGTTGGTTGTATATTCAATCAAATCATCATTTGAATCCAATAAGCCGTTCGAAAACGTGCTATTTGTAGTCACTGGTGAAGATGAAGAAGATTCGACAGAGTCGTTCAAAGAATGCATCGATTCCCTCTTCTGGGGAGAAATGGAATGTTGCGAGGCTGCTTGGAATCCCCCTTCCAAATATTGTATGGAAAACACATCGGGAAACTGGTTGAATTTCATGATCGTTTGAAACAAACTCAACGATATGTGATTAGCACACGAGTTCCCGTCATAAAACAAGACCTTGAATTTTTTTGAATCTTGGGGTGATTTCTGTGAGATCTTGCTTAATAACCTATCTTTGTAGTGCTGTGGAATATTGACCAAATTCAAGATATTAGAGAGGTCAAGGGAAGACCGCTTCAATAATGTGGTAGGAATGCAAATATTGATCGAGCTTCTGATGTGGGCCTGTGAATAACAGTTGTAGGGACGAATATCAATGATGAGATCGAATGACGACAAGTCTGATAATTGATTAACTTTGCAAACATTATCAGGTAGTTGACGGAAGTTTTTAGTTGTAGGAGATCCAATAAGAGGTCCAAAAGCGGTCGAAGAAGCAGTTGTTATTTGAGGAATGAAACTCTTTGCTGTGTTAGGGCATGCAGATCCTTCAGCCGGTTCAGAGCTTATTGGAGCTTCCGGAAAGGTAAACGAATTGATGTTCATGACAAATTGCTAAAAAAAAGTTGGAACGCCCTTGTAAGAAAAAGATAATGGAAACAACGAGTCTTTAGCTTGACTGAGACTACCGAGATATTGGTGCTGGATACTTTGTACGGGTAATATCAAAGACCAGGAAGATGCAAGGAGGTGAATATTAGTTGACTATATAATAACAAAAATGGTTAAAGGATTTGTAATATCGCCTGTCCGCGTCATATATAAATAAACATGTATTCTAGTACAAGGTTGCACCAGCAGGTCAAATTGACAAACGAGAAATGTGATGGTGGGGGTCAGCTTCTAGAACATTTGTTGGCAGCACCATGACGTCAGGGCATACCAGGCTGAGGGATTTTTAATGCAGGAGACTCGCTTCGATGCAGGAGATATGTTTGCAGAAAGGTGGACCTAAAATCCGTTTTGGGCGATGTTCCAGGTACTATTTCGCCGGTAAGGTTTTTAGTGACTGGTCGCAATTCTTTTCAATCTCCGCATAATCGACAAACTGAAGCTTAATTGCGAGACGTCGAATGAGCAAGCAAGGGCTTTTCCAGTGAGGCACTAGTTCTGTACCTTGAATACATATTTTTTGGATTGGCTTAACGTACGCAGGGTGCTCTTCTTTACTCTGGGCCCCAAAATCCTACTGGACCACTTCAAGTCCTCGAGCTCTGGCTCTATGATAGAGCACAAGGGCAGCAAATATGTAGTCTGTTTGTGGCACTGTCAAGTGGCTAGACCTTTGATTTGGGTCGGTCCAACAGCCTCTGTCGCGTGTGATAGGCCTTGGGCGCAACAAAGAGATTTTACGAATTGTAGCTTGGGGGAGACTTTCTTTTATTTTTCTGCTGATGACCCCCTGTGTGCAATATATAGTTCTGGTGCGACGTGCATTGTTCGCCGCAACTCACAAGACCACCCACTGACGTCAGAGTTTTATGACGTGTGGTAAGGTACCTGCAAGGGTGTTGAGACAGATTATTTGGCTTGCCGTCAAATGCAGTTGATTCTAATTACAAAATGTTGGAGATGTAATTCACATCGATAGGTCTAGCGAGCCTCCTAACGCTAGATCCTGTAGTCTTTTGTCTATTCTGGAACGATTGTCGGTTAATCTTCGTAACCTGGTGATGAAAAGTACCGCTAAGATACATTTACGGAGCTTGTCAGTCTGCTCTGAATGTTGAACCCTATTTTCAATGGTATAATTATCAACTGTGTCCGGGAGAAAGCCATTAATCAAGTTCACCGTTGTACTATCGCTATTTTCAATCAACTTACCTGTGTCATCATCTTCTCGGATATATGCTGGGGTAATATCTGAACCTTGCTCTGGTATGAAATTGAGGTGATGATGTGCATCCACTGGATCATTCACCATTTGGAAATTGGATTCTAGATTGGTTTGGGCACTTTGAAGTCCCTTCTGGCCGACCTCCCCCTGATGGAATTGAGTAATGTATCGGTTGACAGACTGTAGTGCCTCGTTTCGGGTGTTCAATTCATCAATTTGGCGCTTGTACATAACCAATTTCACCGATATTTTTTTGATAGTCTCTTTTAGATTCGTCTCGGTGGATTCTGCGGAAATAAGCTTGCCATGTTGCTCTTTCTTTTCTATCAAGGCTTTCTCCAACTGGCACATTATTTTTTCTTCCTTAGTCTGATGATCTTTTCTTATTTCAAGTTCCCTTTTTTGGGACTCCCGCCTTAATTGCGCCTCCTGCTGACGAAACTCCTTGAACATTGCCGCTTCCTTTTCCTGAAACTCCTCTATCAAGTCCCGCCTTCCCAGGTCCAGACGCTCCAATTGTTCTTTAAGTTTTTGTATGATGAGTTCTTGGTCTTGAACTTTGATGGCATTTGAATCTAGACTCGTATCGTATTCAGTAAACGATTCATTTGGTACGTAATCCCTAACATTCGCTTCCTTCTCAACCTTGAGGTTGCCTTTCATTATAGTGGGTAACGCAAAATCCCGTTTTTTTATCTCTTCAACGCTCTCTTTAAAATTCTGGAAGTGTTTCTGGCGGTTCTCCTTATCAAGTTCAGTTGTCTTGTTTGAGTCATTGCTTATACCATCCCAGTATCGGTGTCCCACCGGATGAGTATTTCTGCCTTCATTTATCTTGGAAGGACCGTTCCTGCCGTTCCTGGTGTTTTCAACTCCAATCTTTCCATTCCAAGTCCTATCACCATCTCCTTCATTCAAAAGTCGATTTAATCGCTCTCGGAGAACTCCATTTTTTTGCTGTATTTCAGAAATGGTACGGTCTTCCATTGCCACTGGCCCGTCCTTTGTATAGGATATGGTTTTGTTGTTTTCTTCTTATCGTAAAGGTACTTCTACACGTATATCTGTATTTCAAAACATAGCTTACCTAATAGTCGCGCCTGCAGTCCCACATCAAAACACATGCAAACAAACAGATCAACTACACCAATAGCTCAGGATAAAGACTAGAGATACTTTGCAATGTCATCACGAAGGATCGTTAGGAAACAGCCCCTCCTTTCCAAAATTAAGTCGTTTCCGTTTGACTTCCTTCTCTACCTCAATGAAGTGCGATTATCGATCGAATGGGATGATTATACCGGGACATTAGCTTTTCCCTTAGGAGTAGCACTTACGTCCTCCAGTTTGATCATCAAGACTATCTTAAGCTATTATGATTCGGTTAATTCCAAATCGAATAACTTGTTATTCAATTCAGACTACCACCAATATCAAAGACTCAAGAACAATATTGTAAGTAGAAGAATACCGCACCCCCAAGAGGAGTTCACTGATGAAGTACCAATAACAACTTCCATTATATGGCTCTTAAATATTGTCAGCTCTTTGATCAATGTTATCATGTTAATGAACACATACTCCATTATCACTAAGAAAAAGAACTACGGCTTACTCTACTGCCAGTCCAAACCAAAGTCACCATCCGTGATCAAATCTTCCATTGAGTCCATATCCTATGTAACTCAGGCTTTCAAGTACTTGGTTAGCTGTATTTTTGACAAGGAGGAGCATGATATAACAGTAGAAGTTGATGAAGATGACGAGATCGACGAAAATGAAATTTGGCAATTGAATGTATGGGACCCCTCAAAGTTTTCCATTTTTGTGTTTATTGCATTGAACCCCATAAGTTTACTAGTGATCCACAACTTTGACCCTTCAGATTCATCCTTGCTATACACGATATTGTTGATATCACTTGTCTCCGTGACGATCTATTATTTTGTTGAGAATTTCCTTGATTTGATACATGATAAACAGATCTTATACCAAGAAATGTTTAACGAGTATAACAAAAAGTTTGTGCAACCCAAGATGTCCATCTTGAAAAAGGACGTTTTGATTGATGCTACTTTGGGTCCTTTCGAGTCGTCTGTTCTTACCGATGTAAGACCATACGCGTTCAATAAACTGAAGTTGTGGGTCACTCATGATCTTAAAGGAAATCAGGTAGTCGATTATGGAGAGTCTTATGATGATTCTCTCGAATATCAACAGGGAGATCGCAATGTTCCCTTCGTGGACTTCAACCTAGCTAATGACTCTAACCAATTGCTCAATAGGCTCCGGGTGGATTATGACGAATTAAGAGTGAAAAATCAGGAATTATGCAAGCAAATTTCCCGGTTGACCAGAAGTGACGGATTTTACGAGAATGAGTTCGATAACACCGCAAACTTTCAAACGGAGCCGGAAGAAGTGGACGATAGTGATGAAGATCGGAGTTGGTATACTTCGTCAACTCCGTACAAAATAAAGAGAGAAAACCAAAACAGAAATGTTCATTCTACTGAGATCCGAGATAGGGGGACTTCGATTCCACATAGATCTCCAAGTCCTACAAAGTTATTCGCTCGTTCTCCTTCTCTAAGAGATAGGTCTCCTACACACACAAGTTTTGGAGGCATTCCCAGAGAGAGATCCCCCATCCATAATGGTTCTTTTAGGGAAAGGTCACATTCTCAGACCAGTTTGGGAGGTAGGTCACCTTCTCATGCGAGTCTCAGTGGAAGGTCACCGACACTTACAAGGACAAGAAATGATTTCTTTAGGCCGCCTCCAAATACAACTCCTAATGGGTTTCAAGAAAACATTTACGGTATTCCTAGTAGTAGCTTAAGATCTCCATCCCCTACTAAGTTCCCACAAAGTCAAACCCCATTCAAATCTCCATCGCCAGTGAAAGGCTCGCGCTCTCCTAAGCGATGGCCATAGTATATACATATAACTTACACATTTCTGGATAGATTATTACAACGCATTTAACTCGTAATACATAGCTTCTAATCATCAGAAGACAGTTCTCGTTACATTTATATTACAATGGTATCTATGAACTCTAAAGGATACATTCTATAATTCATGGAATCCAAACACGTACTTGGTTAGCGATCCAAAAAATCCTAATGGTTTTTCTGTAGGGTTGCCGCCAGATTTTACATTCTCACCTTCTGCCTTCAAGAAAAACTGTGACCCATCTTTGATGTCCAATTTGTTTATGTAGGATGTAGTATTTGTCACACTTGAGGCTTGGGTTTGGGTCTGAGACGCGGTGGGTTCAGTTCTAGAGCTATTCAATTCTTGCAAGCTGATGTTTGCATTCCCTCCAATATCTTCACCTTCGACCAACTTTCTCTTTTGTAATTTCTCAATTGAATGTTTACTATATGGGATCACTCCCAACAAGACACCGTTAAACACGGAACCATTTTCTTGTAATGCATCCACTGCCGACCCTGGATTATCAAATGTGATCTTTACCCAGTTCTTGCCACTGAATATAGGAACTAAACTGTTCTTCTGTGGATTATTAGATGTGACCAAAGTATGCTTTTTTTGAGTAGATTCGAAATCTTCTAACACATCACCAAACTCCTTGAAATGTTGAATCACTTGAGGCGAAAGTGACTCTGGGTAACCAAATACTAATACTGCAGATTCGTTAGATAAAGGATTAATAGATTTGCGTTTCTCTTGAGATCCGGTTGCGTTCTTGGAACTGGCTTCACCAGCGGAATCACCCCTATTGAAAACATTTGTGAAATCCTTTGGATCCTTGATTATGAATGAATCAATCTGCTGTACTGGTTTGTTCAAAGACACCAATATTTCATCGTTCAAATCATGGATGGACCTGGTAGGTGGTAAGTCGTCACCGGCATTGCCAAAATCCTCATACGCTTCATTTATGGTGTCATCGAATCTAATTGACTCATTGGCGGTAGTATCGAATAAAGTTCCCACGCTGCTGTTGCGATCGAGTATGCTTGAACCTTGACTTATGGCTTTTCTTTGTTGTTGTCCAAAAGATAAGATATTGAATTGGTCTTTGGATGCAACCAATGCTTGTGATGCATCTTTGGATGAGAGCGATCCAGATGCCACTCGGCGTGCTCCATAGTTGCCGCTTTTGGTGGTTTTGCTAGTGGCTGAAGAGCTTATGTGGAAACTAGTCTTCTTTTTTGGAACTAGGTGGTTTGGGATCGTTCTTTTTTTCTGGTTTTGAAACCATTCTGGTTGCTGATTACTTGCTAGAATTGTCTGATCGCTGGAGTTTGAGCTGCCGATCGTTGACTGGCCAAATAAACCTGACATGCTGGAATATAATATACGAGCAAGTGTTGTGCTACATGTTTTTGGTTCAATCTTCATGATATAGGCGAGCAAAATCAACACGGTCACGTGACCAAATTGAAATTGCAAATAGAGTGGTAGGTGAGGAAGGAAAAGTTTATGATCAGGTTCTAAGCCGGAGATAAGGCTTAAATGAGCAATTATTCGTGAGACCACGGCTTCCTCAAGTATTCTCCACCTTTTTTTGTATCATTTTTGTATTGTCACTTCTCGTTATTGAGCCATCTCGAATCTCAAAGCCAATCACGTGAATTTCGAAAAAAATGTATACTCATCAGTAGGCATCAAGTTAACAATTCTACAACTTACCAGACTATACCTAAAAATGATCTTATCACCAGCAGAGAGATCGTACCTATATGAGTCTTTAATTCAAAAACCCACCATCCGTCCTGATTCCAGGTCGGAACACCAAATGAGACCATTGGAAGCAAAGACATCCTTTTTACCAGGATCCAATGGGTCTGCCAGAATACGGTTGATGGATGGTAGTGAATGTATCATTAGTGTCAAAGCCAAGGTAGTGGTGACTTCTAAGGAGTCCAACTTAATCGAATGTGATATCGACGTGACGGGGTTCCGGGATAATTCCAACTTCGTTTCCAACCTCAAGTTCAACTTGACCAACCTATTACAACAAAACTTTCCAGTGGAGTATCTCAAGTTAACGTCACGTTACTCCTTCAAACTCTTCATAGACTGTATCGTCATAAGCCATTCGTCGTATCCGCTTACGTTGATTTCTTTAACAACGTACTTGGCCCTCAAAACTACAAGATTACCACTTTTGATCAGTGAAGTGGATGACACAGAAGTTGCAGAATTACCCACATTTTCCGATGATTGGGATAACGCTGTGTTACTAAGTGACTACTACAAGAAGGATGGTGTCAACTTTCAACCTCCTATCTTTATTACTTTGGGATATGTTGGATCCAACTTGATTTTTGATCCCTCGGTTGAAGAAGAACAGGTCTTAGAAAATGGATTAATCGTTAGTTACTATGGAAATAAGGTAATCACACCCATATCAAACATGAATCTCGCTGTGAATTCGAACAACTCAAATTTCAAGGGTTTGGATCAGACGGCAATTATCAAAAGTATATCCATGTGCAACAAGTACTGTGGTGCTATCATCAAGGCCTTGGATACTTTGATAGAACAGGACGATGAAAATGATGGGTCTACGATATTTTAAATAAATATAGATTAAATGTATTATAGAGTAATTGCATAGATTAATGTATACAATTAACAATGCTGTGTGGAGTATGCATGTACGATAATGGCGGTGGCAGTTTGAATATTCATGGATCTAATAACACCCACCTGTTTGATTTCTACACAGAAATCCAATTCGGCAAGCAAATCTCCCGGAACACCTTCCTTCTCTTTACCCAATAAAATCAATGATTTCTTAGGGAATTTCAACTCGCTATTCAACTCCACAGATTTGTCAGTTTGTTCCAATCCTATCAAGGTATAACCTTCCTTTTTCTTCTGAATCAAAAATTGTCTGATCTCGTCAACTTTAACTTCTACCATCGGCATCCACTGGTCAGCAGTCACTGCCACTGTCATAAACTGAGGATGAGTCTTGACTCTGATGTCATGCAATGTCAACAATCCTGCTCCCAAAACATCTGAAAGGCGGCAAATTCCTCCCAAGTTAGGTGGTTTATCTACAAGTGAGGAAACAACAATCAAATCACTTCTGACAATATCACTACCTCTGGCAGTCACGTCAACATCCATGATGGTATTCCAAGCTCCACTCTTGGTTTGTAAAGGAGATTGGACAACATTTTCCGTTGTAGAATTAGCGTCCTTCCATGGCTTTCTTTCCTTGACCCATAAGTTTTTGAAATCATCGCCAACGGGATGATGCAAATGCGATATTTGCTCCTCGTTCAAGAATTCCAAAAAGAATTCTCTTGGAATGAGCTCGATCTCTTCTCTATCACTCAATCTGAGCAATACCCCACCATTGATGCCTACCAAAGTCAAATCTTTCTTTAGATTCCACACTAAAGCATCTCCACTTCTGTACTGATCGAAAGACTCGGATTTCAGAGCACTCTGGAACATGTTTTCAATCAACTCGGAAAGATGGGAGCCCAACTGAAGACCCTTAAGTTTCACCTCATTATAAACAGATACCACTAACGATAAGGAGAAGTGTCTAGTAAGGGCCCTGTTAGATGTTGCCCCAGGAACAATAATAGTTAAGAACTTGGAGAGTAGTTCCTGTTCCACCAATTTTTCGGTTTGTTCTTGAATCATCATAAATAAGATTCTCTCATACGATGTGACAACTGAGGGCTTGAGACTATTGAGTCTGGTTAACAAATCATTGAACAATTTATCAGTATATTTCTTACTGCTCAATAACTTGAAACCGATTGCCCATTCGATATAGATCCTTACTAGGGGACTAGGATCTGTTTCGAGTAAACCAATGAATGTCTCCATAAGGACATCTGATATATCCACTTTGTCGATTATACTTACTATGACGCGGAATAATTCAATTCTGGTCCATTCCTCCAAACCGTCTGTCGCCTTGAACACTGTAAGAAAATTAAACTCGCGTTCATTATTAATTATGAAGTCTAGTATTTGTTGACTGAACTTGCGGGAGCGAATAGAATTGAAGATTGCCATCAAATTAATCTTGGTGCTGACTTCGTCTGGTCCATAGATTGAAGTATAGATGTTCGAATTTGAAGAGATTGCGATTTTCTCATCGAACAACTTTCCAATAACTCCTTCCAACTTGAATCCGTTGCTTCGTAACTGGAACAATATGCTAGCTCTAACGAGTACTTCCGGAATCCACGAAGAAGATTCAAAAGTCTCGCTCGCCTTCAATTGAAAAGCAAATAAATTTCTTGTCAAAGCAGGCAATAAACTTCTTCTTCCTTGAGAGTTTTCAATTATTGAAATACTCACTTTGATTAAATCAGTAGACGCAAATCCTGATCTTGACAAAAGTTCCTGATGGTACAAGGTGTCAATCAAAAGTATGTGTAGATCCTTTTGGTTCAATTGTAATCTCGTCGAGTCAAGATTGCTCCACATAGAACATAAGAATTTGGAGATCTGATTTATAGATTCAGACTTCAAGTTTTTGGAATAGTTGGATACGTAGAAATTAATGGTCTGCACCATGGACATGTTCGATTCAAAGTCAGAGGCACTGGCGTTCATCAACTCTATTACATCAATAATGTCTGTCTCTTCGAACAAACCATGTGATGCACAGTAAGCAATCAAACTAAAATAACGGCCGTAGATGATGTCTTTAAGCTTGTAAAAGTCTTTCACAGTTTTGGTCAATACTCCAGCGTTGGATAAAATCGACTTGTGTAATGATAAAACTTGATTGAACGAATGAAAAACTCTCTCCGGTACATATCTTACCATCTTATTAAATAATGCGAATTTCAGCGATGTCATTTGAAGAACTTGATAATCGTCAGAATTCAAATCTTCAACAATTTTGTTAAAAGTTTTAACCAAGTCTTTTGGCGTCGGAAGTATTTCGGTAAGTTCGGAGAAGTCAACCAGAGCCAAAGTTGCTAATTCATCGTCAGTCTCCGTGTTGGAGCCATAGAGCAATTCGGACAATGTTTCTCTGGAGTACTCAATGATTCTGCGGTCATTCAAAAGTGGAAGACGGAATCCAGTCTGAAGAACATTCACTAATAGTATCCGTGGTCCATTTATTATATAATCTATCGTTTCCAGCTCAAAATCACTTAGCAATGGAAGCAATAAAGGTTTGCACTCGTTCGAACTAATTTTTTGGAAACACTCGAATAATTCCGAGGTCTTAACATCAGCCAAGTAATTTTGAATTAAAGAGAAATTGTGGTGAATCAATTTGTATCCGTTGAATTTAACAAATGTGTTTAATGTTTGCAAGAGAGATTCAACGTTTAATTCAAAATTCAAGAGAATCTTGAGATTTAGAGTTTGACATGACGTCTCAAACAAGTCTCCTTCAGAAGTGTTTTCGAACAACTTTATAAGTATTTTATCATGCTGACCGTATTTCAAGACTCGCTTGTTTTTGAGTCCGTCTGCTATACCTTGGGAAACGTATATTCTTGCAGGATCGTAGGATTCCTTCAGATCCTCCAATACTTGCAAGACAGTTTCAACGACCTGCTGATATTCCTCATCTGTGTTTAAATTGGATATCAAACTAGAGACAAACCTGGTCATCGAAGTTCCAAATTCACACTTGTTGATTCCATCGAGCGATCTAACAACATAATGAGGCGCGAGCATGGCGTATGGCAAATAAATGTCCTTCAAGAAAGAAAGACCATGTTTGATCAAGTATAAGTTTTGAGGAGGAATAGAAACCAATAACCTTAACGAAAATTTACGAACTGAATCCATACTAGCTCTGAATCCTGTGGACAATAAGCAAAATCCCCAAGACGGATGTATCAATGAGTCCGGGGAAATCAATGCAATGATATCGTTGGAACCAGCATTTGCTTGATGCAATGATGTGTCGATACCCAAAATCTCAAAGAGTGTAACAAATCTGGCCCATGATTTCAAATGCAAATTAGTATTGGACGTATCCCACTTGATGAAGTTGTTCGAGAAATCAAAGTTAATTTTCTTAACTGACAACTGCAAGATGGATAAACAATACTTGCGGTGGTCGTGCGAAGATGAAATAAGTCCATTTTGCAAGATCAGCCAATAATCATCCTGGATTAAGACGTCTTGGAACGTTTTGGTAACGATAAACTTTTCATTATTCAAATAACGAAGCCATAAAATGAACCCATTGCCTATATGGGCTTTGTTACCCGTTTTGTTCAAAGTGAAGATGATATCCCACACGGCTGAGGTCTCCACGGTTCTGGAAACAATCTGATCTATTCTCCACCTAATAAGCTTGGAGATAGCACCACTTATGGAATCATCATTGATACCAAGGTACTTCAAGAGAACCGAATCGAGTACCGAGTCCTGTACATCTGACTCCTTTAAATTGACAAAGAAGTATTCTAAAAAGTCGATAAGGGAAAGTATGAGCTCATTTGAAACCTCTTCAGTTTCTTGTTCTCCTTGGGGAAGATCTATAAGGGTTCTGAATTCTGGAATAAACCAGTTGATGTTAGAGTGAATGTGAGATTGTAATGTGGCCAAAATTTTCTTTAAGATATCTTGACGCAAGTTGGGAAGCTTCTGGAGATAATTCAACGCATCCTCATAGTCTGGGTTCTCAGCATTGTATATGTTTCCTGCAAAAAAGTTCAAGATATTGACATAGATATGTTTGTTCTCTTCCAAGTTCGTACCATCCAAGAGGTCGTACAAGATCTTGACATTTTCCGGGTTTTCGGCCAATTTTTGGGATAATTCAAATGCTAATTCCACCTGGACTGAGGGAGCCAAGTGCTTAGTTAAATACGATATCGAGACCGACATCTTGGGTGATATACGAGAGTTGGATTCGGGAAGAGATGGCTGAAATTTTTGTCAGGAACCATCTGAAATCACGTGAGCATTCTTCTATCCAAGCAAGATGGTAGAAAAGCTACCAAGTTAGACATCTCCATTTCTTAGTTCAAATTCGATTCCGTGAAAGAGAGCTATTGAGCTCGAATTGTCCTTTAGTCACTCCTGCTTGTAGGGTATTGGGACAGATACAAAGTATTATCTAGACCAAATGATCATTGAAAGCTGATGAAAATGTAGATTCACTACAGGAAGTCATTTGTGGTACGAAACGAATGCGTCTCCGTTGGGTAGAGTTCAAATCACACTGCCACCGTCTCCACTATTGAGAGGAAGTCCTGATGATGAAGTATTTCGAAGTCTTGATTAATCAATACAAGGGTATTCAATATGTGCAGTATCTGTTTTCGCAGTCATAGCACTGTACGCCTTTTTCGCACCCAAGTGTGATGAATTTGTTTACTTAAGCAACGAGATTCTGGTGTTTCCTTGAAAATTAAAGCTTTCAAAGATCTTGAGATAATAACACCCCAAAATGAAGATGTGACAAAAGCGCTTGTTGGGTAGAGGTGAAAATTTTTAAAATAAAACAATATATTGATGGTCGATCCTCACAATTTTCTATCTTTCTATCTAATCCTAAAGCAATAATAAAAAATCAGCTTAGACTGCGATTTCCTGCGCAGTTCTCTTCAACTCGGTCTCCTTGTCAAATTGTACATCCTCACCATGCACAACATAGGTATTGTAACCATAGTTATTGTTAGAGTAAAAAGAGTCCCTGTCATAAGGAGTCAAATCAGTTCCGTCTCTTAACCTTTGAACCAAATCTGGGTTCGAGATATAGTATCTCGAGAACCCTACCAAAGTACGTTTGTCCTCAACATCCTCCAACAAAGTTGAGAATTTAGGAGCATCGTAAGTGTAGTTCCCAGCCTTGACTATAGGACCCTTCCAAATCTCACCGATGAATTTGTTGGTACCAGCCTGGTCTTCACGAGCGACATCTGAGCCACCGCTAACTCTTGGTTCGACGAGAGAGATGTAAGCCAATCTCTTACCTTTATCGGCACGTTTCTGTAATTCGCTCACCAAATAACTAAAAGTCGTGACTGGGTGGACTTCTTCTTTAGCACCTAAGATACCTTGGAACGTGGCCCATGGAGAAATTCTAATAGCGAGCTTTTCAGCTCCAATAACTTCAGTCAAATGGTCAATAATTTCTAAAACAATTCTGGCTCTGTTCTCAATTGATCCACCGTACTTGTCCGTTCTTTTGTTGGTTGAGGCTTGCAAGAAAGTATCCAAGAGGTAGCCATGAGCACCGTGAAGCTCAAAGTAATCGAATCCGGCCTCAATTGCTTTCTTGGCTGCATTGGTATAGGTCACATAGATCAAATCGTGGATCTCTTGTTCTGTCAATGCTCTGAGAGGATTTCCTGCTTCAATTGCAGCCTTTTTGGCTTCTTCATTTTCATAAATTGGGGAAGGGGCGACGAAGTCCAACCCTTTTTCTTTCAAGACAGCTGGTTGCGCGGTTCTTCCCAAGAACCATCCTTGAACAGCGATGAAAGATCCATATTTGTGGACCTGGTCGGTGATTTTCTTCCATGCCTTGACGTGTTTGTCTGTGAAAATACCTGGAACCTTTCTGTAACCGGAACCCTGGTCACTTACGAAAGTTGCTTCAGTGATAACTAAGGACCCTGGATATTTGCTTCTGTCGCTGTAGTGTTTGAGGTTCAAGTCAGAAGGGGTGTGGTCTTCCAAGGATCTGATCCTTGAAGTAGGAGCGAATACAATTTTGTTGGAGAGAGTATTGTTACCAACCTTGACGGGCCGGAATGCTTCTGTATCTTTTAAGGAATCAACCTTAACGAAGCTAGAGTAGGACATTATGTGTATATGAGTTTTAGGTGAGGGCGAATCAATCAATTGATCTGTAGTAAGAAATAGGCGGTAATTAAAGGAAACGCCAGCATTTTATACAACTCTATTTTCGTATTATTAGTAATCGTACTATACCGTTGAAGAACTTGCAAAATATCGGATTAGTGAGAAGGGACGTTGGAAAGGGTTTCTTTTAGCGCGCATAGCGGGATTACCAACATAAACCACAAATTGCACCTACGATTTCCTTCACGATTGCTTAGTAACCAGCGCAAAATAAGGACAAAAACAGTGGTGTGGCTTTAGCGATCCCGCGTATTTCTATTTCGGCACAGCATTGATCCGTCAACGGGCAACTCAATGAGATGTTTTCACTGTTAGCTGTTGACAAATCATCAAAAAGGATCACATAGCCTCGAAAAGAAGAACCTGGAACAGATCTACATAGAGGAGCATAGCGAGCTTGCAAGATGGAACAGTATGGAATGGTACTCTTGTGAAGGGGTTTTCTTTTCCCTTAAACGAATACTAGGGAGAGTGACTCACTCTTAGTAATAGACTGCGAAATGGTGTAAATGGTGTATGTGCTGTAAGAGTTCTGCATGTTCAAACAGAAAGGACTACAGCCTGAACCGTAATTTAAACTGAATGGTGCTATCTCTCTGGTTAATGGATCTTTAAGATCTACCCGATTCTTCGAGTTTGGCTGCAATCAAGTTTTAATGCAATACCGCAGTTATTCATTTCTATCTATTCGATCTCGCGCGGCAGAAGCAACGCAATTATCGCTTCATAAACCCGTAGACTAATTGTGGCCGGATTTACCTTTATTTCACAATATGCAGAATGGTCATTGATTCCGAGAGTCTGAAGCTTCAATGAATCAATAATTCTCTGAAAGCAGAAATCTCCAGATTTCGGATATCCACGGGAATATAGCCAGTTTGTGCTTCCTGTAGTGTGTTTTTTCATATTCTTGAAATAGACCTCTCTCTTCAGTGTTTACAATTCATTCCAAAAACTGATGCCTTGATTACAATGGTAGCAGGCCGTCCTGTATCTTCAATTTACTCAATCAATTCTAACCAATGTATCTGTAATCGCTTCTTGATTCAAATCCCGGTCGCACAACAGAACGTTTTCGAATGAGCACCCCTTAGCAGTGAAATCACGCTCTTCCAGATTATGAGGGGTCTTTGATATATATTGTCTAGATCGCGATATATATAGTTGTGCTCAACATTTATCTCTAATTGCAACTTTGTTTCAAATTCTGCTGTGATTTCCAATAATCTATATTTTGAGAAAAAAATGATGAATTTTTAATAATCAACGGAAGAATTCGCTGGAATAGAACTCGCTTACATTAAACCGTGATAGGCACCCTCAAGTCTGTTTCATAATCAGTTCATTTCCTCCACACCATTGCACAAAACCAATTGCAGGTATATCCAATAGCGCATTGACTATCTGATCTATAGTATGGGGAAATCGGCATCAGTAGCACTGTCTTCCTGCATAGGGAATCTGTTCCCGCCTGGAAAAGATAGCGGGTCGGTTGCATATACCATCTTAGGATCTATCCAACAATATATGAGGTGCCTGATCTCGAATGTTCGATTAAATCTCTTTTTCACCTAAGACGATAGTGTTATGAAAGACGTTGCCGATACTTTAAATGGAATCCTAGACTTGTTCGAATCGAACCCAGCAGACCTTGTAGTCTGGGGTGCCTCTTTGGCAGTCGTTCTTATCTTTTTCAGAAGATTTCAGATCCAAAAGAGACCAGGAGGACAGGTTGGCCTGAAGGCTGTTCAAGAAAAAAAAACTGGAGGCATTTATGGGCCCAGAGAAAATACTGAACCCACAGTGGTAGCGGTGGATCCCGATTTCAAGTGGGACTTAGAGGAACCCCTCAAGTCATACCCCTTCAAGAATGCTGAATACAAGTTAACTATGGGAATCAGATCATTAGACTTTCAGGATTGGTTGTTGGTAGAATCCTCTTACCAAAAGGTAATCGAGGAAAAGCGCAAAATCATCACCAACACCCATAGTGTTTATGGCCCGGAAAAGAACACTAGGGATAGCACTCTCTTTGTGACAGAGGAGGCTTTACCAGCTATTAAAGAGTTTTATTCTGTTGTAACAAAGTATATGTGCACAAAGTACCCCATGTATTTTGTTAGAGACAAAGAAAATGAATTGATTCACAACAAAATCACCGGAAAGTCCATACCTTTGACATGTCCAGAAGAAATGGATACTGCACTTGCATCCAACTACTTGGAATATTTGGCTGAGACAATAGAGGAAGATTTTATTATTTTACTTAAAGATCCCACTAGAGAACATGAGCAGGATGGAACTGAATACTTTTTCAAGGCAGGTGTTTTTGCATTTGCTGCTGGTTTCGACCCTAAGGATAGGTTCAACATGCCGCTTTCGTTTGTTCATCACCCGATACCTGGGTACGAACAGAAATTGAAAACATCGATGAATAGATTTTTTAGCAGAATATCACCAGGACAATTGGTCACTAGAAGCAACTTCTCGGTACAGACTCACGACAAGTATTTCGTTGACGATTCCAACAAGGGACACAATTTACCCAAGGATCACGTTCAGGTACCAATCGACATCAATTCCTTAGACTTCGATAAACAGGTTCATTATAGAAGTGAACGGCAATCCTTAACGAAATTGTCTGATTCTGGGGCAGTGGTGTTCACAATAAGAACATACTTACACCCTATGAGTAAAATCAAGAATGAGGGTAAGGAAGTTAGTGCAAGACTAGTAGGTGCGATCAGAGGGCTCACTCCCGAAATTTCTCAGTACAAGAGAGCAGGTGAATGGGGACCTCCATTGATTGAATATTTAGAGAGGGATGATTAAACTTCATATAGATGAGTCATATTAAAAAGGCTTCTACCGATGAATATAACGAGAACAGGATAAAAATCAAAACCCAAATTCTTTTTAGAGCCCTCAAGAAGATGCTGCTCCAACCCTAAAGATTTAAAAATGTATTTTTTAAAATTTTACAATCTCTTCTCTCACTTCTTCCCATATGTCCACATTCTTTTTTGCCCAACCTATCAAAAACCTATTGTAAGACAACAAAATTTCGTATATGAATTTCAATTGCTTAGCGTGAAATTGCTTAAAGTTCTTGTCCAATTCATCTGCAATGTAAGAAATGTCCTCGAGCATAATTGTTTGACATTTCTCCAAGGTAGAGATCTTAGCCTGAAGAGAAATGATCTTCTGCTTACGTGTTTGTTCTGGGTTTTGATCGATGATATCGGAAACGTACTGGGTGATCTTCTTTATACTGGGAAAAAGTTTGAACTTGCCTTTGTTACCTTGGCTTTTGGGAGTCAGTTGTTGGTCCGCTTCCAAATCGTATTTGGTATTCTTGGAAACTGGATTAACTCCCTCGATCCGTGAAACCTCTTCTTCAAGTTCTAGGAGCTTTTCAAGATCAGTTCTTTTAATTTTCAAATCAGAATCGAGTAGTTGTTTTTGACGGAGTTTGCGCTGTTGATACTTCGAAATGAACAGCAAAATTGAACTGAACTGAACTGCTTCACCTAAGGGTTCGGAGAATTTTGTTTCAAGATCTCCAATCAATGCATTAATGGTGATGTAAGACCTGTCAAACACCTGTCCAATCTTATCGAATATAATATTTAATTTGGGTTCATCATCGCTAGATGATTTTCCTCCTTTGACGTCTCGCGACGAGTCCGCTAGAACCAAGGAGAACGAGTTGAAAATAGTCCCTAATTCAGTATAGTCATTAGATAACCCAATAAAGTTTTCCATGATTTTCTTGTTGATATCATCCAACGATGCTGTCTTGATGATATAATCCGAGTCTGCAGGTCCATCGGTAGAAGCAGTTTGTTGGTTATTATTAGACTCAGGTTGTGGATCTCCACCAGAAGTCAACAACCTGTTCGTCTTCTGTTTCAATTTCTTCTTATTGTCTTTAAGAAAGCCCATATGTCCATTCGACGGATTGGGTAGATGTGTGTAAATCGGATCTGTACGCAAACCATTCTCTGGATTCAGTTGATAAATCGATTTTGGCAATTGGTTTGATATTAAAGTGATTTCATCGGTCCAGTTTGAATTAGGGTCGAGAAATTTGGCAAAGAACTCCAAGTTGCGGATTTGGTTTATTTCCAAACAGTTATTGAGAAAGTTGGTGAGAAGCCGCTTTCGATGTTCAACGAGTCTGTTCTTGTTGAGGTGGGTGGAATTGATGTATGAGTAGTTCGTTGGTTGGTTGTGTGAATTTGCGGTGGTAGCACCTGTGCTTGAACCACCGCCTGGCGAGCTTATGGAAGCAGCCAGTAAACCATTCTGGCTCTGTCCAAATCCATTCAACACATTGAAATTGATAAAGTTCTTGGGCGGTATCGGAGGAATGATCACCAATGGGAAAATCTTGCTGAGGACGTCACGCAAACTTTCAAAATCACTATACCGCCTGCGGGTCAAGATCTCCTCGTTGGAGTCCTTCAAATTTATAAGCTTAATTGTGTACACGATATATTTTTTTGAGGAATTATTCATGCCTTCGTTGGAGTTGCCAGCCTCCGTGATTTGAACTTTGACTACCCCATTGGACTTGAGAAGGTTGCTGACTCGGCTTTCAAAGTTGATTTGGATGGTGTTGTAGAGATCGGCTCCAGGGGCCTGATTTATGGAATTGCTGTTGCCATTGCCATTGCCATTGCCATTGCCATTGCCATTGCCATTGCCATTCCCGTTGCTCTTATTTGGATCAGACGACTTGGAGGTTGCGTTATAGAGAAGCACCGAGTCATCATCATCATCATCTTCTTCTTCGTTCGGTTTTGTCCCGTTTGCATTGGAATGACCGTTTGCCTCTTCGCTAGGTGCACCAAGAGGAGATATGTTCTTGGGTACCCCAACATTGTGCTGGCTCATCAAGCTGGCTATTCCCTGGTGGGGAAATGGATTGTTGTCTTCATCATCGAAATTGGGGTCGCTCATGTTTTGGTTGGGGTTGCTGTTGGTTTCGTCAGACATGGCTGTATTGGAGGCCATGAGAATAGTGTGGTACAGGGGTAGTAATCGTGAAGATCATAACGGAGACATTGCGACTAGGATTTAGGATAGGTGTTTCGAGTCGCGGCCAAATGTCGCACTTAATGTCGCACTGTCTTTTTTCAAACATCTTGAAGGTTGAGAGCTAAAATCTATAAACACAAGCTTCCCTTTTCAGTGTAATTTTTGCGTGCATCATGTCGTCCTCAATTGGGGTTCAGGCCAACCAGAGTGTCGAGGCGCAGTTTGCAGCCGTGCTTCAGAACTTCCAGGCTAATAAACAACACCAGAGCCCGTTTGATATCATCACTACATTCAAATCGATAACTGCATTGAAAGCCATAGAGGTGGGTGAAGTGTTGGCCGACAATGAACAGAACCCAGACTTACAGGAAGAATTCGAAAACTGGGACTTGGAGACCAAATTGTGGCATTTGGTTGAGATTCTATATACCTTCAGAGCATCTCCTAGGCCGCCTCTCTTAGAAGAGTACTCCTTCTCTTCCATCCTCATAAAACAAGAAAACTGGTTGAGGAACCATCCCCAAATCAGGGAATTAACGTTGATCATAAGCTGGTTGCAAGGAAATACAAAATCGTTGGATCCAACTCTTTTGGAACAAGAAATACAGGGGAAATGGTCTAATACCAGACTGCTCATCAAAAACAAAGATTTAAATTTGCTAGCAAAAGCTACAGCCAGCAGCGAATCCGGATATGTGGAATACTTAGACTCTGATGCTCCACTAAGATCAAACAAAAAAATACATCCCGAGGACGAATCGGTCGATTCGAACAACTTCTACGTCATCTATAAACTTCTTTTAGCAAACAAGGTAGAACAAGCCATCGAATTTGCAAACAACACTGGAAATTATACTCTTGGTTTAATTCTTGTTGGATCGACTCAAGATTATTATGACCCTGTTATCGACAAAAGAGACCCTGGCTTGACTAGTGATGATTCATTTTTAGAAGAAGCTAAAGCTTCAGGGTTGAAACACAAAGCGTTGTGGAAACAAACCGTGTTCAAGCTCTCTCAAAGAAACAATTTAACGAACTACGAAAAACTAATCTACAATTTTCTCAGCGGTGGAGAGATCTCTTCAAATTTGGCCGAATCAAAGGACAACTGGGAAGAAAGTTTACTTTTATACTTAACACAATTATATGAGTATAAACTTGAAGAATTCTTTAGATCAAATTTGAAGGAACAATTGCCATTTTCCATTCCAAAACCTCAAGTGTTAACTATAGATGAAATTTTGAATGTCTTACTGAAAGCAGACACGGAAATCTCCAAAGATAGTACTCATCCATTAAGAATCATACAAGGTGGTGTCATGATCAACAAAGTTTCCTCATTGTTACAGAATATTATAAGGTCGTTGGGACTGGACAATGTTATCAAGCCATATTTGATCAGAGTGGTGACGCATTTATCCATTTTTCAATTATTAATTGGATCGAGCTCTTTCGAAGAACAAGAATCAAATGGACTCACCGCTCCTATCAATCCAAAAGATGTCACGACTATTATCACATTATATATTTCCAAACTTTCAGATTACCAATTGACCGAGCTCATACCAATCTATCTAACCATTATCCCTGATGAGCAAGATTCAAGAGAGACATATTCGTTATTTTTGTCCTCGATTACTGATTCCAAAGAGCGTCAAAAGCAGTTGGAAATCTCGAAGAAACTATCTAACCAGTTGATTGTTGATGACAATGATCTCGTTGTTGTTGATGACAGTCAGGGAGCCAAGATGTCCAATATTTTAAGAAGAACTGTGGACAGAGTAATGAAAAAAACCGAAGATCATTACAAACACCAGGCCAATATTATTATACAGGATGACTTGGAAAAGATTGACGAGGTAGACTTAGAATTGTACCAGTCCGTTGAGTGGTTCTATGATAATGAAATGTACGAAGACTCAATATCTGCAACTTTGACAATCATAAGACGATTCTTATTAAGCGGAAAGTTAGCTACATTACAGAAGTTTGCTCTGACAAAGAACTTTAAAAAACTAATTGGTGATTACGACATCGAAATACATACCAAGTCAATAACTAACAACGAATTCAGTGGTCTGATATCCGACGAGAACAAGGAAGAATTATTAGAGTACGAAGACTTGGTTCGTGGATTATCTCTCATTAGTGATTGGAAGAAATTATTGAATAACCAAAATCTTGGAGCACCATTGTGGGAGTCGAAAGAAGCTGAGATAACTATTGATAAAATTATAAGTACATTGAACAATTTGATTTTCAGTTGGTTCAAAGATCTCATTAACTCTTCAACGAACGATCAGGACAAACAGATTTTTAAGGAATTGAGAACAATTTACGTTCCCTATTTGATAATAGAGCTCCTCCAGATTTTTGAAGTCGCGAGATTCAAAGACTGGAAATTCCTCAAGGGTGCATTCAAAATTATCAACGATATAGCCGACGAAGAACTGAATGATTTCTTGAAGTGTTTCCTCGAATGTGGAAGATTGAATGAATTCTTGGTAGTTTCGGGAAAAATCTTCGTTATTGCCAGTGAGAGAGGTGTCAACTTCTCTTGAACGCGTCTATAAACTCTACGTCTTGTATTTAGTGTTTTAATAAATTTTATAGAATTCCCAAGGAAGGAATAATTCGAAATTTTACGCACACAAGTTCTTTTATTGTACATTGCCTACGATTAGAGATCTTAAATAGATCATTTCTATGTTTGTGTATTGTAGATTATTACCACAACAACTGATACCAGTATATAAGACTGACTTATAAATTGTTGCATTCAGTTCAATGACGATGCCTTTTCATACAACAAGTCCACTACATTAGACAAGTTCTTAACCAATTCAAGGGAAGCCTCATAGGATGCATCTTTCCTGGGTTCGTCATAAATAATCAACCATCCATTGCCTTGATCCAACACCCCGTAGAACACTTTATCAAGAATCATCTGCGATAACTTGCCCTCGACTTGTTGCAAGTTTAATCCAATTGTCTTGGAAATATGTGACAATTCGACGCAACTGTAAGACTCGATAATCTTTAACAAATTCTGCTCCAACAAGTTGTCATATAATGCATTGAAGTGATTTTTGATAATTGGATCAGACTTCAACTCCACAGCGTAAGTTACCAATGCGGTCTCAAAGTCCTTAAGCGATCTGTTGGAATATGCTGATGCAATGGCTTTCATAGCATCGATGTCCTTGGATTGGAATTTAATCACGTTTTTGTTTCCTAATATATTATTGACATCATCGACCAAGTTTAACATGATTTTGGTCAACAACATGTACTTCAAGACCACAATGGCCTTGTCATCTTCCTGGGAGTTGAAACCATCAAACGATTCATAGAAATATGAAAATGCCGTCTTGTAGTCCTTCTCTTCCGCGTTTAAGATACCACTTTGACAATCCAATTCGGCCTGAAGAAGAGTCGGACAGTAGATGGAATTGGCGGAAGTTCTTGCACTTGTTAAGGCAGCCCTGGATTTTGGGATGTTTCTTAAAGCGTGGTAGATTTTGGATTCCAATAATTGCACTTCGACCAATGATGACTTGTCATCGAGTTTCTTGTACTCAGTTAACAATTCAGTTATGATTTTCAAGGCATCCTGGTGCAATCCCTTTTGATGGTACAACTCAGCTAACTTCAATTGCAATGATTGTCTCAAGAACGACAATTTGACTTCAATTGCCCAGGAAATGCTTTCTTTAGTAGCGTTTATCTGCAAATCCAATGCATTCGCAATTCCATCAAAGTCTTCAATCAAAGTCTTGACGATTTTAGCAGTTTTCGATTTGGCAAAGTTTCCCAAAACGACTCGTGATTCAGTGATCAAGCCCGATAATTTCTCTGCTTGCGATTCTTGCTTGTATATTTTCCCTAATTCTACTATGGCGGACTCTTGTTCTTGCAATCTCTTGACTGTCGATTGTTGTTCGTCAGCGGTCGATAAGATTATTTGCTTATACTTTGATTCAGCTACATCGAGCTTCTTTGCAGTGGCTGCATTTCTGGCTTCCTCTAACAATGGTGAAGGTTGTGACATTTTAAAGATTTGATGTTGTGGGATTTTGATAATGATTCACTGTATTCAAATCAGTTTGCCATCAAAATCGATTGGACGCTCCACGAAACCTAAATCACGTGATCACGTTTGAAGTGGGAAATCTAACGAAAGCCGAACTAGGGTCACTAAAAGGAGAAAGTTGACGAGCTCAGTTCAAGAGAAGGGTTTGTAGAAGATCTGAGACTTGTTCGTTGATTGCATTATTATTGTTGTTCGTTCTGGACAGTTTCTTCAAATCGCTTTCGAGTTTTTCTTCCAACTCAATAACATAATTCTTAGAAATCTATATTGGAACTACTCCAATTATTCCTGAACTATAGCTCAAAGCATTTGAGCAGTAGTTCAGTATCATACCTTCTAATTGAGATAGTACTGGCTCACTTTAGAGTGTTTTCTTCAGTAACATAATTTCCAAAGAGTCACGTGAATTCCTTCAATAAGAATCACCATAATAAATTTTCACAAAAGACCCCGAAACCGGTGACATCGTAACTACAACAATGCTAAGGTTAGGCTTGCAGAAGGCGCCTATAAGAGCCGTGGGCCAGAGATTTGCGCCCCTAATAAGACCTTCTCTTGGCTTTAATGTGAGAAAGTCGGTTGTCAAGTGTTATTCCGACTCTCCGTTCCCTCTTAATCTGAAGGAGATTCAAAAGCAAAGAGACATAGAGAAATTACCTAAGTGGAAGCAATGGGCAATCTACTTCCAAAGCGAAAAGTTCAAGAAATCAATGACCATATACTACATTTGTGGTTTCGGGGCTACCTGTGTCGCCTTCTTCTATTATATGAGAGATAGATACCACGAAGACAAACAGATTCAGCACGTTCGCAAGAAGTATAAGGAAGACGCAAAAAGTCTCAGTGAGTACGAGTATTTAATGTTGAGGAAATTGAACCAGGAAACCTTGAGACCTTTGGAAGAAAAGAAGTATCGGATTTATCAGATGATGAGGAAAGAGTTCCGGAGAAAGAATCTCTTCGATCAAACCGTGATGTTCAATCCTAGTCCCGAAGAATTGGAAGAGTGGTACAGCAAGCAGCCCAAGAGAACCATAAAAAAGGCTCCTGTTCTAGACAAACCTATCGGTGAAGCGACTGAAGAAGAGAAGAAAGCACAAGCTGTTGAAGCCATTACCAACGCCGAGAATCCTAACATTGTACCAGCAGAAGATACTACTGCCTTTTACGAGCAGAAGGCTGAAGCTTATGATTCTGAAATCAAGTGGGAAGAGAGAGGAATGTTCTTGGGAAAGCGCAGAAAGTGGTTGATGAAACAATTGAAGGGAGATGTATTGGAAGTTGCCTGTGGTACTGGAAGAAACATTCCTTACTTCTACCCAGAACTAGTAAATTCGATTACATTCCTCGATTCGTCCAGAAATATGGTGGACATTACACAGAAAAAATTCAGAGAATCGTATCCAGACTTCAGAAAGGTTGCGTTTACTGTTGGAAAAGCAGAAGACTTGGCTGGTCTTGCTGCCCATAGCAAAGAAACATTCAAGTATGATACCATTGTGGAAGCTTTTGGATTATGTGCCCATGAGGACCCCGTGAAAGCATTAAAGAATATGGCCACCTTGTTGAAGCCAGGAGGAAGAATTGTTCTTCTTGAACATGGAAGAGGAACTTGGGATTTTGTGAACAATCACTTGGACTTCAGAAGTGAGAGAAGAATGAAGACTTGGGCGTGTAGGTGGAATCTTGATATAGGGGAATTGATCGATGAGGCAGGATTAGACATAACCTACGAAAAGAGAGTTCATTTGGGTACTACATGGCTCTTGGTATGCAAGAGACCGGAAGATCCAGTCAACTCTGACGAGAAGCCATTCTTGAGTAAATTGTTTGGTCGCGAACCTAAACCAATCAAAAGGGAATAACTCGCTGTATATATTGTAAATAGTCATAGCTCCAGTAATTATAAGTAAATGCTACCATCTTCAGCTTGCGTAGTTTCTTCTTGTTTGCTTCTAGGTACTTCTCCAATTAGCTCCAGTACTCTGTCCTTCTCAGTTGTAACAAGAATTTCTCCTACCAAACCTCGTTCATGCAATTCATCTAACAATGCATATATCCTGAGTTTTTGATCCTGTATTACCTTCTTGTTCTCATCTATTGACTCTGTGTATAACAAGTAGTCTTCCTTCAATGAGTCATGACTCTCTTCAGGCTTTAATTTCTGTAGTTCGAGCTTGACCTTATCCACTTCCTCCTTGAGTAAGTCATTGGTATGGAGAAGCTTCTCGATTGAGAGCAAAAGCTGTGATTTCACGCTTTGGATATTCTCTTGAGAGATGTCTTTGATTGCAGTTATGAACTGGTCGAGTTCTATTGGTTTGGACATGATAATTGACTGTTTTAGCTAACTGAACTAATTAGCGGTTTCCCAAATGGTAATGAAGTGGTGATGATTTGCCATTGATTTGAAACCTGGTCTGCTTTCCTTATGTAAGCGATCTTAAGTAGGGTGCGCCTGTAGATAGGAACAGTGAAAAATCATCACCAAACGAAATGGGTTGCAATTTGAACTTTAAACCTTTAGCCCACGAGAAAAAGAGTGCCATATACATATGCTACTGAGAATACGACTGGCTTCAAGAGCTAGAATACCTTACACAAGCCTGGTCCTATCTACCAGTAATACAAATTGCATTGTCGCCAAATATTTCTACAGCACTGAACATGTTCAACCTGACATCCAAACCACGCTAGATAAAATCGATAGCATTCCTCGGATTCACCCGTTATTAATTCAGAGGGCCGAAGTAATGACCAGTGAGTTTAATTCCTTGGAGGCTAAGGTCGCAGAGGGAAACTTTGATCAGGATCTCAATATTAAATTTTCCAATCTTTCGGTTATTCTCGATCACTATGGAAAGTACAAGGCCGATTTGACAAGCTTTGAAGACCTTAAGGAACTTCTCACCGAAGAGGGCCAAGACAGAGAGTTGATAGAGGAAGCCATTTCGGAAGTAGCAACTACAGTTCCACATTTACTTAGATCTATCCAAATTTTACAGACCAGATTGCTTCCCACTGTGAAGTATTCGGACAAGCCATGTATCCTTGAATTGAGACCAGGAGTGGGTGGGTCTGAAGCATCTTTGTTTACAGAGGACTTGATGCAGATGTATATCAATTATGCCAATTTCAAGAGATGGAAGCATTCTATCGTTTCCAGAAGTGAAGGTAACAATGGATTTGTCAATGAAGTCATCGTCAGTATAGATGACCCAGGAGCATTCCAAGCCTTGAGGCACGAGAGTGGAGTACACAGAGTACAAAGAATTCCCCTGACTGAAAGCAAGGGAAGAATTCACACTTCTACAGCTGCAGTGGTGGTTCTTCCCAAGATCTCTGAGGGAAATGAGAATTCGTTGCGAGAAGACGAGAGGCTGTTTGCACCAGGAGAAGTCAGAATAGACACTATGAGAGCAGGAGGCAAGGGTGGTCAGCATGTGAATACTACCGATTCTGCGGTCAGATTGGTACATCTTCCTACGGGTATTACAGTGATGCAACAAGACGAAAGATCGCAACCCAGAAACAAAGCTAAAGCATTTTCGATTTTGAGAGCACGTCTTGCATCATTGGAGAGGGAGAAGGAGCTTTTGGAACAAAGAAAAATGAGGACTGACCAAGTCACAACTACTGATAGATCTGATAAAATCAGAACATATAACTATCCTCAGAATAGAGTTACCGATCATAGATGTGGGTTTTCATTGCACGACTTAACAAATTGCATGGCAGGCTCGAAATTGGATGACGTAATTGACAAGGTGGAGGAGTTTGAGTTCGAGTCGAGATTGCAAGAATTGATTGAAATGGAGAGACAGTAATGGGTGCAAAATACAAATGAAAATTTTTTACAGGCACCATTCCGGTAGATGAAGAAAAAAATGGCCATCGTAAGTAGTTTTTCTTGTCGGGTGGAATTGGTCTGATGCCTAAGCATGTATATATTTAATCAATAACGGCAAAACGGAAAAATCTGACAAGTTTCGAGATAGAATGGAGAAAATTCATCAAGATTGCAAAACTCTAGAGCTCAAACAAGCACCTAATTGTGTAGCAAGAGGACCTACATATAGACCTTTCCCTCAGTTGATGGTAAACTTTGGGGTACAGGATTCCGTTGCACGTGATTATTTGGGTACTATTTCTCCGTTCATCAACCCCAATCCACTCTAAACCCGATGGAGCAATAGAACCAGGGCACCTACAATGAACAATTGTAATATGGATGGAAGCTCAAAATTGAACAGATTCAGCGTTTGAGAAAACTGTATGGTTATGTAAGCACTTATGTTGAAATTGTGGAGTACTCTCGCCCACACAATCAGTCTCGGTGTGTTGCTGTAAGGGTTTAACCCCACAACAAATTAGTGCGGTCTAGGCATCGAGATAGCCTATTCGAGCGTAATATCCGACACCACTATGGGACTAGATAAATCATCAAGGTAAACGTCAAGACTCTCCACGTAACTACATTTCAATATGGGACACTCGGATCATTGCCCAGACTAGGGACGAGTTTCATGTCCTTTGTACGGATCTTGTGCCCTGGCCTGGTGTGGGAAAGCATTCGAAAATGGGCATTAGCACAAGATGTTCCGAAACCACCAGCAACGGACCAATGGGGCAACGGGATAAGAATTGCCAGCTTACTGTTTATGGCAGTCCACAATTGTCCATCACTTGCTAGAATCCCTGCAGATCCCCGAACATGTCATTACTGCCAAAACATGGCTGTAGAGAATCTTGCCTGCTAAGGATGCTAGATACAACCGAATGGTTTACATTGTCTCATATGTATTGTTGTGAACTGTCATGTATACACGGTACCATATAATCAGTAGCAGAATCCGACACGTCTTTAGACGCCCCGCGCTTTTGGGTCTAGTTGAACTAAACTATCCTCCAAATTAAGGTTTACCCTGTGCCCTGGACTAATTTAAGTACCTAATAGAAAACCTTCGCTGAGAGTAATAAAATAAGACTAAGGTGTGGGTTTATGTGGGCGATCTAGCTGGACTGTTATGTAGTATAGATCAGGGTGGTAGTGATGCTAGCATCAATATTACCTCTATAACCTCTACGCATAAACTCCCCTGGTTCTATTCTCTCAATACTATTCTTACTGTTTAGACATAATCCAGGCGCTGCCCTACAGACTGTGTGTCCCACTACCAAACCCAAGCCGAATTTTTGTGCTGCACAACCCGAACATTTGGCGACGTGGTTGTTGTTACACACATCATCCAAGTGTTGTTATCTGCCATATCTACTGGGCTGATCTGACTTGTTTTCTAGCTTCGGCTTGCTTGTACCAGTGTTCCTATCCGGGTGTTCCCCTTCCAATCGCTTTTTCAGTTGTCTGCTTGTTCTCTGCTCATTGTATGAACGTTGAGACTTCAGTCACCATTCGAATCCCATAAACACTTCCCACGGTGAGTCTATAGAACACATACAGACATAGCACCGAGGCACAGGTCTACTCACAAATATTCCGTTTTCTCTGTTAAACCAAGCCTCCAACCAGGAGAGAGAACCTTGAATCCATATTTCTCCAATTCCATAGTCATGGTATCCATACTAACAGTGGCCGGAATCACGTTGGCCATACCATGGGTCGTCTCTGGGCTAGGCATGTCTATCTCTCCCGTACGAGCTGGTGATGTCAAGAAGTATTCGTCGAGAGAAAATCTTTTTAACTGTGTCAGTTACTCCACAGTAGCCGACGACGTGGCAATGGTCCGAGTTATTACGGGAGACCGTATGGCGTCCCAGTCTCTCGACTTGCATGTGTTTGACGATGAGGGAAACATGTTACGACTCCAGAAAGACATCAGCAATGAAGTTTCGTTTATGTTCAACAACCTCAACAATCACCAACCCATATCTACCGCTGACGAGGATCCATCGTTTGTGGATCTGTTCAAACGGTCAGGACTTTTCAATTTAGGTCGCAAAGACAAAGACGTACCTACAAAGGAAAAACCAAAAGTTGCTGGCTCGCTGCCATTGGATCAGGACATCACTCCACAGGACAAGGAAAAGGTCAACGAGATCCTAAACTCTCACAGTGGAAAATCCTTAGTTTACATTTGTTTTGACAATTTATACCTGGACAAGTCATGGTCATTTCAACCTGCAAACAGAGATATCGAATTGTACATCAAGTTCAGAACTTTGAGTACCCTCAAGGATACAAACTACAATAATTATGCCCAATAC
Source organism: Kodamaea sp. yHQL451 (assembly GCA_030578635.1). NCBI lineage: Eukaryota > Fungi > Ascomycota > Pichiomycetes > Serinales > Debaryomycetaceae > Kodamaea > Kodamaea sp. yHQL451. The sequence goes on from JAKTXX010000020.1 coordinate 33,273, forward strand.
TTCAGCAAGTTAGAAACTGCCGAGGACAACGCCAAAAATAAGGTCTCCAAAGCTGTGTTTACTGAAGAGGACTTTGACAAACATGTCGACTTCATACTGTCCGAGTTGCGGAGTGTAAGCGAGGAACTCCACAACTCGGAATTGATTTTGAACAATCTCATGGAGCAGGAATATAAACTCAGAGATGTAAACGAGGCCATCTTTTCGGAATACACAAAGCGCTCGATCATCTTACTCCTGTGCATTCTCGCTTTTGGATTGTTTCAACTACTTTACTTCAGAGGTTTCTTAAAACGGAAAAATCTTTTGTGATACTGGACACTGCTCAATAGCAGTAAAACACATATGCATTATGGTTCTGGTAGGTTTTGAACCATGGGTGTGATCGGAGACAGGGTTACCCTTCTCTTGTCAGTCTCGACTAGACGCTCTCGCATTAGGCACATCTTGACTGATTTCATCTGTTCCAAGAGTACAGATATTCCTTCTTGTTGTCGGTCTAAAAACTTTCAGTTCCCTTTAATTATTTCTCAATTATAGGTATTTATTAAAAAAAGTATCTAACTATAAAAAGCCATTCCATTCATCAGACCTATTCGGTATACCTTAATATTTCGATGGAGGTTCAGGACAATTGCTCTTGCTATCGTAAAATCCTATCATGTCGTATCTATATTTATTGCGAAGATGATGTTTATTTTAGGCTTAACCTCTCATCTTTTCGCTGTTTATGACATTCAGGCATATCGTTTCCATGTTCTCTTTATCAATGATGCTACCCACATTCGAGAATACTAATGAGGCTTCATATCCCATTATTACTCTTTGTTCAGTTATACCCAAATCACCGTTGGCCAAGGCTTTAATTACGTTATTGTATCTAGTTATGTTAGATCTAACCGAATTGGTGATATTGGGGTCGTTTTTATCGGAATAAATTTCCCATGAACTCTCTTCTTCTAGTCTTGTAATTGACACAGAGCCAGATCCTGGGACGTATGAAGGATCAGTTGAGGCATGTATTTTGTTTGCATTGGAGTTCACAGTCAAATTGTTGCTGTTTGATGATTTGATTGAGGTCTTGTATAGCCAAATGTACCCATTAATGCCTAAGATAACGCTTACGTTCCCGGGTAAATCGTAGGAATGGTTCTTCGATTTCACAATCAAGTTTGAAGGAACTTTGAGAAAGATTCCATTTCTGAGCTTCCCGTACTTTAAGGATCTGGTATGTAAAGATGCTATCCCGTTATTGAATATTGTCTGGACTTCTGCGTTTAATAAATCTCCTTCCTTTAAGAAGTTTCTCATTTGCAATTCGTCACTTTCGGACTTTCTTCTTAGCACTCCACCAGGTAAATTGACAGACCCCAACATCAACAACGCATCTTGCTTACATCCGATATCGACTTTCCATCTTTTATTTCCCACCTCTGTGATTCTTCCGATGATGTGGTCACCAGTTTCTGGTTGGTATCTTCCTTTGAGAGGTATAACACTAAGTAATCTGTTAACACGTGAAATATTTCCCGCCACTGAGGAGTAGGTCTTATCTTCAAGAAAGTAGGTTCCATGACCTTTCATCCACACTGGATCATCTGTCACCAATTCTCCTGGCGTAACTATAGACAGCTTGAATCCGGTAGGGTTGGATACTGACTCTTCCACATCCGACATGTCGACATCTGAGTCGAAGTCATTGAGTTGCGAGGATGGCTTTGTTATAGTGATGACTTCTGCAATCTCCATGATGTCTAGTTGTGAATTCACCTTGTTTGAAATGTATCTCTTCTTCCTCTAACTACCTATGCATCAAGTTGATTTTTCAGACTGTCTCATCACAAAAAAAAAGTGATGGAGTGCACGAGATAGCAGAGAAGATACAAGAGTTTGACTTTAGGATTCACATTTTCGGCACTCAGTTTTGTCAATCTTAGTTCAAACTGCCATAGAAGTGTCCCGTCTTCCGCTGGATGTACAGAAGATTTGGTGGAATAGGAATCAGTCTCGTTAGATACTACAGAAATAGTAAGACCATAAGAAGAGATCTCATGATGAACAAGTTTGGCCCTCCTATCAACCGGTCAATGACTGTCCTCGACAAGGACTTCTTTCAAAAGAAAGTTCCCCTCTTGGTAGCACTCTTTCCGGAACCAAAATATTTGGGTCAGTTTGTGAAAGAGTGTAAAGACGACATTTTGTACAAACCTACCATCAAGCACATTGTGGCCGTGGACGGTTCAAGAGGTGTATTGTTGAGAGAAGATATCGATGACTTGGATAACTACGAGGAAAAGCTTTCCAAGGCGGCCTTAGAAAAAATAAAGGAGTTTGGCATCCAAGTTAAGCCTTTCACGATGACCCTCGACTACTCATTCTGGAAATCTGACGATATCTTACGGGCTGTGTTACCAGAAAACTTGTTAGACGAAATTCCAGGAGGATTTGCCCAGGCTGGACATGTGGCACATTTGAACTTGAGAGAAGAGTTCAAGTCGTTTGGCCCATTGATAGGTCAAGTGATTTTAGACAAGAATTCGAAAATAGAGACAGTCGTAGACAAGGTGGATTCAATTGGGAACCAATTCAGAACCTTCAAGATGAAGGTATTGGCAGGAAAAGACGATTTTATCGTAGAGCAAAGTGAAAGTGGGTGCAAATTTAAGTTTGACTTCAGTAAGGTGTACTGGAACTCAAGATTAAGCACCGAACATGACAGATTAATCGACCTTTTCAAAGCACAAGAAGTTGTTGGCGATGTGTTTGCAGGTGTGGGTCCTTTCGCCGTGCCTGCTGGAAAGAAAAATGTATTGGTTTTAGCCAACGATCTTAATCCCGAATCATATAAATATTTGAAGGAGAACATCAATATTAATCACGTTGGTGATTTCGTCAAACCTTTCAACTTAGATGGACGTGATTTTATAAGGGAATCTCCAAAGCTTCTCCTTGACTGGTCTCAAAGCACCAAAGTGATCGAGAAAACCAAGGTGATAAAACGTAGAAAAATCGACTCCACTACGAAGGAAAAGGTGGTTGTTAAAGATGAGCAAGTCACCAAGGTGAGCATCCCTACATTCTTGAGCCATTATGCTATGAACTTGCCAGATTTGGCGCTTACGTTCTTGAACGAGTTTATAGGGCTTTACACGAGAGACCCAGAAGTAGAGAAGGTTGCCAGAAGCACTCCAGATTTCAAGCTACCAACCATCCATGTCCACTGCTTTGAGAAGTACTTGCCCCAAGAACAACCAGAACCTCTGTTGGAAGAATTACACGCGAGAGTTCTCGAAAAGATAAACAAAATTATTGGGTTCAAGTTAAATATTGAACAGTGCAATTTCCATCTTGTCCGTAGAGTTGCGCCCACTAAGCCTATGTTCTGTGTTTCGTTCCAGTTACCTGAGGAAGTGGCATTTAAAAAAATAGAGGAAGACAAATGATGTACATAGTTTAATCAAAGTCACACGCAATTAAATATACAAGAGAGCCATATATCACCCATTAGTAATGCTGCCAAAAGATGGCCTGGCTGCATCACTTTAATAAGTTCGAATTCAATAACATATTAATGCTTGAGAAAGTATTGGTCGGCACTGAGCCGAGCGCAATATTTTGCAAAGGCTGTTCGCTGATTCAAGTTGATTTCTCAAAATTAGACTTTTGAACACAGACTTACAAGTGTAAATTTTAAGAATCAATAGAATCATTGACTTGTGATGCTACAGACCAAGTTCATATTTCTTGTTCCCCTTGGATTCGAAACCAGAAATCTTAAACATGAGAAACCTTGGTAGGGAGTTTTGATTATATTACACCTCCTCTTACGTAAGAGATATCGGACCCACTTGATAAGACGAATACCAGCAAGTCTCAAGCGGAATTGTGTTTTCGATTTTGTAATTCAACGTTTGAGAAAAATTGTTTAAGGTTAGGTTGGAGTTCTAATAATGTTTGTAGCTGGTCTAGTCACTTGCGCGGAATCTTATTTTTAATTTTGCATCAATCGGAGTCATTAAACTCATATTATTTGATATCTCGATGCGCTTTTGAGATGCGCATCTCCATAATTAAATAATCTTTCCAGATTTCAGTAATTGGAATTGAATATCCTCAGCACTGAACAATATGGCAAGCAATCCGCTTCAAATCGTGGATATAACCACAGTGGATGATTCTACCGCAAAGGAGCTCTTCAATGCAGCAGCCACGCAAGGATTCTTGTTTGTGGAAGGTCATGATTTCACTCAAGAAGAAGTAGACCAATTATTTGAAGTCTCCCGACAATTCTTCGAGTTACCTAGGGATTACAAGAACAAGTACTCAAGAACAGATTCGAATCATGGGTATGTTGATAACGGAGGAGAGAACTTAGATCCCACCCTGAAAAAAGGAGATCCTAAAGAAGCTCTCAATGTAGCAGGGCTCAACTTCTTGACAGGGTTGAGTGAACTCGAGATCCCAAGTTGGTTTGATGAAGATCCCAAAAGACAAGAATTGATCACAGGTACTATCAAGAGATTGTACCAATTGTCGATCAAGATATTACGGATTTTGGCAATTGGGTTGCAGATCGAAGACACTGGGGACATCAAAGGATCGGAATGGTTTGCTTCCAAGTACGATGCTTCAAAGGCTTCCGGATCAACATTCCGGCTTCTTCATTATCCAGGACAGAAGAGCGTAAGCCCAGAAGCTGTCATTAGGGCTGGTGCTCACACTGACTATGGGTCGACCACATTATTGTTCCAAAGAGAACACCAAGAAGGATTAGAAATATATTCCCCAATATCGAAAGCTTGGGAAGCCGTACCTTTTGTTCCGGCGAATTCTGCCAAATTTCCCGGAATGGCTCCTCCAATTGTGGTGAATATAGGAGACCAATTGAGCTACTGGTCAGCTGGGCTTTTGAAGTCTACTATTCACAGAGTCAAATTTCCCAAACACGTTCAGGAAACAGGACAAGACCGTCATTCGATAGTGTTTTTCAGTCATCCTAATGACGATGCCCTCCTCAAACCTTTCCCTAGTCCCTTGACCAGAGGTATACAGGGCAGAGGTGCAAACAAAGATGCTGTAGCGATTACTGCCAAAGAGCATTTGGACAAGAGATTGGCGGCAAGCTACAAGTGAACAAAACAGTGATTATATATTTATGGAAGCGTGAAAATTAATAAATGGTATGGGTCTAGAACTGGAAGACCCTTAATCAAATTTCGTTTCTCTCTTTGCATTCCTTCTCATAGGCTGGGTATTGAATAAAGAGGTAGGGTCTAGCCGCGATATTCTTTTGGGATTAATCATGCGCACACAATTTCCTGAGGGAATTAGCGCGGTAGTCTCCGTCGAAACCTTAACTAACTATGAGGGGTTAATTGTGGGAGTGTTGTCGCCTCGGAATAAATATTTCAACTAAGTCAAATGTGAAGAGATCAAATATTCCCCCCCAATACTTGACCTTCAGTTCCTTGTTTATTTAACTCGGACGGAACTTCTAATTCTGTGAATAGTACTGTGCTGCAATAGTAAAACCCGCTAACGCATTTCCGCTTCCGCTTCCGCACCGAATCGGGAAGATTTTGCGTACACCTTATCATATATTTAGACTAACTACAAGTTTCATTTGAACAACTATCATTCAACTAGAGCCTAACAACAAGCTTATGGGCTCCTCAGTTCCTTCCGAACAAAGCAAGCCACCGTCAGGTGTATTATCACCCAGATCACACGCGAAATGCCAGAATCATAGTCAGGGTCCTAGTCCAGAGCACAATAATGTTCAGATCACTAGTGATCCAGTTCAGGTTCTAGAAATCATCAACCAGCAGGAATTGGCCAACTACAGACTAGGAGTAGGCTTTATTCTTATTGCACTTACCACCTGGATAGTCGGGCTAGAGTTGGTCAACGCCGTTCTTAAGGGTGATGACTACAATAAACCATGGATGTTTGCAGTCATCACAGGATCATGCTTTGTGTTGTATTTCATACCCGACCTTTTAAATCTTTTGAGGAGTTTGTTTGTCGCTGGCTTAAATGACGGTGTCACTGAACTGTCTTTTTCAAACCAGGCAATGATCGACGATCAGCTACGTAAGGATCAAGAGATAACTCACGAATCATGTCAGCTTCTAGAGGAATTTCCTGATAATCAGCCAGTACAGCTCAAACGTAAAGAGATTATAGTGTTGGCCATACAAATAGCTGTCACGTACTACTTATACAATCTTTTTGTCATGATGAGTTTGCAGTACACCTCTGCCTCCAATCAAACCGTGTTAAGTAGTACCACGTCGATCTTTACGCTAGTCCTAGGGGTCTTCGTGAAAATTGACAAGTTTACCTGGAAGAAAGTCTTGTGTGTCACAATCAGCACAATTGGGGTTCTATTTGTTAATTTGAGTGAATCTGGCGGTGAACCTGGAGGTGGGAGCAAATTCCAACCCAAGAACCCGATGTTCGGGAATATTTTGGCCATTGGTGGTGCATTGATGTTTTCCTTCTATTTGCTTATTATGAAAGTCAAGTGTGGAACTGGTAAGAAAACTACCAACGAAAGGCAATTGTTTGGCTTGGTTGGCGTATGCACTTTTTTATTGGGCTGTCCAACATTGATAATAATTGACAGACTTGGGATAGAGAAATTTGATTTCCCACCTCCTTCAAACAAGATTTTATTTCTGATTCTCATAAATGGGGTATTCTCTGTGATTTCAGACTTCTCCATAATTTTGTCCATGCTCTTGACGAGTCCCTTGGTCACATCATTGTCTTTAACTACTGCCATACCAATTACCATCTGCATTGATTTCATTATCTTATATTTTGAAGATATCGAAAACTCAAAAGACTCCTTGAGTCTAGTTTACATTTTGGGAATAACGAGTATACTTGTGTCTGTTATTCTTATCAATGTCAATATCACCTCAGAAAATGAGTTGATTGGAGAAGTCATTGACGAAACTATAGAAGAAGCTATTAAGACTGATGAGGTACTTTCGCCAGTTTTGTCTCCATTGATTGGACCAAGCGGAAGCAGGTTTGGCTCTCCGTTCTTTGGGCCTCATAATAGAAAAATAAACTCACCATATAATTCTCCCAGTGGAGAAAACTTTTCGAACGACTTGAGATCGTTTCAAGTTGGTACGAGTGGAAAGCAAATGTTAGCTACAATATCTCCACGCCTTATCTCCAGGTTTAAAGACTCGGCATCCAATGAATCACTTGACGATTCCAATTTCAGTCTTAATTCAAATCTGAATTTGGAAAATACCCCTTTACAAAATGCGAATCATTCGCCAACTCTCTATGTGGTTGATTCGCAGGAGCACCTTGAATCTCAAATTCAGGGAAGATTCATTGTGTATTCAAGTGTCAACCATCTGTATCATGTCAAAAATTTCGATTCGACTAATTGAATGTTACAATATCGTGAATGTCATAAGATGTGTTGGGTGGGAATGTCGTTTTCTACATACTTCGTTCGATTTTCCATAAACGTCAATAATATATTCTATAACTTTATATTTAGAACTGAGCAAGAAAGCAATCTAGTAACGTCTTGCCAATTTCTTAACTAGTCTCTGCTCACACTGGTGTGTAACTTGTGCTCCTTCATGAACAAAGAAGAAACGAACCCCAAGAAAATGGTTGTGATACTGAAAGCAAATGCTCCTTTACAACCATAGTCATAGGACTGACGTATAGCGGATTGAACTATTTCTGGGGCTTCCTTTACATAATTAGTGCTTTCTAAAGCCTTTGAGATAATTTCCTTGGCTAATTTATCATCCGAAATAATTGCATGAATCTTTGTAGTCAATCCGCTCTTCAAAAGTCTTTGGAAAATAGCCGACGCAATAGTTACACCTATGGTAGAACCTGTGGATCTAAATGTGTACTGAATGGAGGTGGTACTGGCTTGGTACTTGGCTGGAACGGAAGCAATCAATGCTAACAAAGTCACAGTCAACATACATGAATATCCGACACCAGGGATCAACATTATCGTAAATTGGTCAAATAGGGAAGACTGGGGTGACAAGGTCAAGAACCTCAACGAACTAAGCACTGCGAGGAGTCCAATGCTAACCACCAAGTTGTAATACTTTCCTGTTTTTCTCATGTAGATACCTGCACCTACAGAGCCCCCAGCAACACCAAAGAAATTCGGAACAAGACGAAGACCGTTCTGAGTGGCACTCAAATTAACCACAGAGGTAAAGAAGACCGGGATGTAGAAAATGTAGGCGAACACTCCCATGGTACAGAACCAATTCGTCAATGAAGATGCCAACACAGTTCTAAGTCCAAGAAGCTCAAGCGGAAGAATTGGTTCGGCAGAAACATGGAGTTCGACATAGACAAATATCGCAAACAATATTGCTGAAGCAATAAGCAATCCCGAGAATGTCTTGGATGTAAATTCAATGGTGCTACCTCCCAAAGAAGCTGCGGTCATAAACGCCATTAAGCCCGACACTAAGAAGAACGATCCCAAGAAATCGACCCTCTTCAATTTCTCCTTGATATTACCCTGAGAACCCAAGCCTGGCGAGCCAGCTGGTAAATTCAAGTAGATGTAAATAATGAGAGTGACCAATAACGCAAGAGGTACTTGCAAAATGAACACCCACCTCCAACCAAGGGTATCAGCTACAACACCACCGACAATTCCTCCAGATGCAGCACCCAAGCCAAAGAATACGTTACCTAATCCTTGGAACACCCCTCTTTCTCTCAATGGAATCATGTCAGACATGGTGATAGTTCCCAATGAGAGGAACCCAGATCCCCCGATACCGGTGATGAATCTTCCTATGATCAACCAAGTGAACGAGTCTGTCAGACAAATCAAACACCCAAGGGCAAAGAGGAGACCACAGATAAACAAGAGTGGCTTTCTGCCAAAGATGTCCGACAACTTTCCGAACAATGGCTGGAAAGCGGCAGACGACAACAAGTAGGAAGTGGCGATCCATGCGATGTTTTTGACCTCGTTCAATTCAGATGCAATGGTTGTCAATAAAGTTGTCACTATCGTACTGTCCAATGCAGCCAAAAAGGTAGCCAAATAAACTCCGGAAGCTACCACGTACAATTGACCTTTGGGCAAAGCAAAACCGCCATGTTCGTCAGGCGATTCTGCGTCTTGAGTGGCTCCATACTTCGTGGATATATTGGTACTACCCGGGGTTCCAGGTTGGCTAGAACCTTCGGATAATGGCAGGTTCTCTTCGGCTTCATGGCCTAATATACTGGCTTCTTCAGCTGCCAATTCTCCAGCTACTAGGCCCGGTCCTCCAGAACTGGTATCCTGGATCACTTGTGGATGAAGTGACAGATGTCTGTGTTGGTTATTGGTGGACCCTTTGGTCATTGCGTAAAAAGCGGAATTTTCTGACTCGTGCTCGGATGGAAAATCTGGTTCCAGAGAGAAATCCGGCTGGTTAAGTACTATCCCGATAATCGATAAGAGCCACAATGGGAGGGAGGGGGAATGGTGAGATTACGTAAGGGATCTTTTTTAGCGCCAGCATTAATGCGACACCTAAATGCGGCGATCGGCATCTCGGTAGGCCAAGAAACCTTAACACATCAATTCAAAAGAGGAGGCGTACACACCTTTTAGGAAATGTAACTGTTCAATAAACTTCTTCCATGTGTGTCTAAGATTATTTCAAAGCGTTGCAGGGTATCCCGTGGAATTTTCAACTCTTGCAGATTACTTAAGTAAAGTTCGGTCTTTTTTTGAGCTTGACCGACCTGTGCAGCAGAGACTTTCGACAACTCTAATTTGTAATCTTACATAGAGGTTTATGGAGCCGTGAATCTGACGTGTGCAAACCCCGCACTTTGTTGCACCTCTTCCCTGTTCGCTGCGCTTGATCAATGATTTTTCGGTGCTAGCCGGAGTTGTGTCGGGTTTATGCATCTAAATCGCGTGTCTCTTCCACCCCACACTCGTACTTGCTTCCTTCAAGTTCAAAATTCATATAATATATGGGAATACCCTCGGCATAGTCCTCTGAGAAATATCTATGGCCTTGTGGTGGTGTGCTTTTTCTCCACTTAAAGTCAATTAGGTCATAATTTTGAGGGTCCTTCTTGGTAGCGCTTCTGACTAAGGCCATTAGAAGCATCGTTCGTAGCAAAGATTTGGTATTCGGTAGCCGAAAAAAAAAAAAATCTAGAATGCTAGTCGGCTGCTTCTCATAATTCATAATTCTAGTCTGCATCAACAGAATTTGCCGTATTGGTGATTCACTTGGAATCCGAATTGGAGTGCGTAATAAAATGCTAGAACTGTGTGAAGGCATAGTGAGTTAGGTAGACTCACAGGCCCAATAATCCAAAAATGAGAATAAGTACTTTAGCAACATACTCGGGGTGCAAATTGATATCCTGATAGATTCGCTTATCAAAAGCAGCTAATCAAAACCCGGGGTCTTGGTAGATCAGGAGCCCCCAGATTCTAGATACTGCTGACGTAAGCTGGTTCTATTTTTCAGTACGCGTCTACCTCAATAGTTCACACAGTGGTCCTGATACATCATCAATTCAAGCTAGCCTTAAGAATAACCACAACCAAAATGACAGACTCAATTCAAGCCCATGAGGTCCCACAAGTCACGGCCAATTTAGTGCCCATGCACATCCAATATAGCGGAACCGCCAATACTCACAAATACTTCACTCCATCGCGAGCTACCGAGAAATTTGGTGAGCAAGACGTCGATGTGGCATATTTCAGAGGTACAAGGCTAATTGGGACAGAGGCTACGTTGGGCGAATACACAGGATACGTGAGCAACTTCAGCGAGTCGTTGGCACAGGGAGAAGATGGAGAAGTCAAGACTGTAAGGACACTTACCCCAGTGGCCCAGTTTAAAGGCATTAATATATTTGGCCACGATGGACCTGCTGAACTGGGAACAGAGTGGGCGCTTCTTGGAGAATGGTCGGAAATCAGCCATGTGCTTCATGATTAATGCCTCTGGCACTGTGTATACTTAATTAATGTATGATACGAATATGAACCTGGATCATGTGATGGGATATCGATGCGACCTAAATTGAGTCATCTCATCTACGTAGCTGTTCTCTACATCACAAGATCACCTAATGGATACCAATGGGTCTAGTCTCTTCATAGTAAATGATTCTGACTCTGAGGATGAATATCTGACTTCTCCTAAAAGGAGGAAAGTTATGCCAGAAGATACTCTCGCAACATCAAAATCATCTATATTAGACTTGATCCGTTCTGACGATTCCACTTCCGATTCGGAGTTCAGTGACTACGAAGATGTTCCTTTAGGGGCCGTCAACGAACCAGTTGCTGAATCCTTCTCAATTCCAATAGAAACAACATATCAGGCTGTACGTAAGAGAAAACTCGATAGTATCAAGAATCGGAAAAGAAAGGTGGCAATCCATTTCCTTGGAATGGTTTCGTACATGCTTCATGCTCACAATAGAAATAAAATATTGACTGACAAGAAAGTGCTTCGCTCAGTCAAGAAAACTCTTCCTGATTCTTTTCTTCTGGGACCATTCAAAAAGTACAAGAAGTTAAAAAATTCTGATTCTCCAGATAGACTTGAGTTAGACACTTTATTCATCTACGTAGTCAAGTACTTGATTAAATGGTTTCGCTTCAACTTCAAATTTGACTCAAATGGAATAAGGGTTTTGGGTTATTTGTCCACAGAGGAATTACCCAACATTAAAGACTACTATCCAGGCGCCGCTCCCCCAATCCGTGATAGGAAAGATATGTTACAAGTTATCAAAAGATTTAAACACAATCGTGACAGTGCTGCGCAAGTATTCACCGCATTAATGCGGTCTTTAGGTTTTGAGAGCCGACTCGTATTTTCTTTACCAATATTGCCAATTTCAGGAAATCCCAAGCCCCAACCCAAGGTAGACCATTCAAAACTTGGGGCTAACAAGGACAATGATTTGCTTCTCCCATATTTTTGGACGGAAATAATCAATCCTGCCGATCCTGGAGAAGTTCTAATTTTGGAAGCTTCTTGTTTTCATGATGAAGACAAGAGGGTAACCAGGTTGAGAAGATTCTACGATTCCGGCCCTGTTCAAAACTATTACACGCAAAATTTCTATTCAGAATCGAGCCGTTTCAATCAAATTACCATGCATTATGTAATAGCTTTGGATGATCAGCATACCATGCTCGATGTCAGCTCCAGATATATGTCGGATGTATCTTACAGGTGGTTCAATAAGTTGGATTTGAGAACCGACTATGGCAGGACAGCACTATTGTTCCAAACTTTGCTAAGATTATTCAACAAAAATGTATCATACTCCTCACAAATTAATCTGGAATTGGAGTGCCTTCGAAAAGTTGCCATGAAAACGTATACGGTTCCTGAGAAAATAGCAGGCATGAAGAGAAATCCCAATCTAGTCACTGAGCTAAACTTAAGATACAACGAATCAATAGCTCCTAACACTAAACCAATAAAATTCATGCACGTTAAAAGGAAGAACGTTGCTGTGTTTTTCAGAAATTCCATAATCGTTGCAAAATCAGAAAACCAGTGGAAATTTTTGGGTCGCTCCATTATCTCTAGTGAAATTGATAAGCCTATCAAAACGACTAATACAATAATGAAAAGAACTATTGGGAACCGAAGAATTCATAATATGAACATTTTAAACAATGAACCCGAGTTGAATGAAACAGCGCTCTATTCATTTCAACAAACTTGTCAATACATAAAAATGAAAATTAGCAAAGTCGGAGAGAATGTTGTTTTACCAAAGAACAAATATGGAAATATTGAAATTTATAGAAAATCCATGATTCCTGATGGATGTTGCTGGTTACAATTATCCGATATCGATCAAATTCTATCAGAGCATAATTTGAAGATAAAGGAAAATGGGGCTTTGCCTTTAATTGGTTATGTTCCTGTCGTGGTAGGCTTCAGTTTTACTTCTATGCCTGTTATGGCTATTCCGTTAAAGAGGGGAGTGCTAGTTCATACTTCAGATGAGACTTTAGTAAAGCAAATCTGGATCCAAGGGAAGATTGATGCCAGAAGAAAAAAATTGGATATTGCGTTATCAGAGTGGTCCCGTTTTCTCAAGAGCGTCAAGATTAAGACCAGATTGGATGAGCAATATGGTGATGTCTAGCAGATTATTTATATCCAGGGGGGGCCTCAGAAATTATTATTTTGATCTTATGATAAGTTTTGCGGAAACTTATAGACGCACCTCTAGTTTTGCCTTCTGTTAGGAAAGGTACCAAAGATTCGACGTGTCGAATTTGGAACTCACTGATACCTATTGGGTCGGCAGGTAACCAAATCGATGGAAACTCGAATTTGAATGCAGGATGAAGATAGAGTAGTTTTCTGTTCAGATACAATTCATCCGATTCGTTTGTTTCTATGATAGGAGAAACGTGCTCAGATATATCTCCCTCGAGGAGCATTTGAACAAGTTTAGGGTCCTCAAATTTCTTGTCGGAAAATATAGGAGTATAAGAAATATACTTGCTGTATTTCTTGTAGACTGTAACGTTTCCAAATATCGTGAAAATAAGAACCACACACATGAAATAACCCTGATTTCGTAAAACGCGGCTTTCATGCTCATCTTTCAGCAAGAAAAACATACCAATCATACAGGCTTCCAAACAATAGACACCAGTGTACAAATGTAATAAAGCTACCGGATAAAGTCTTCCCTGTGTTTCAGATTCGTTGACATGACTATACACATATTTTAAAGCGTATTTGTAATACAACAAAACCAAAAAGAAAATGAAAACAATGAAAACCGAGATTAGAGGTGATATTATTGTGTACACCAATCCGATGCTAACATATACTGAATAAACCGGATAAATGGTGCCCCATTTGATCCTCATTAACGTGGTTATTCTCTTGAACTTTTGTCTAGGCGAACTGTCAGCGAATCTGTAGAAGAATAATCTCATAAGTAGTTGATCTATTCTCAAGAAATTATTGCCGCAAAATGTCAAAGCTTTTATGGTGAGATATTGGAAGAAAAAGGTAGCTGCTTTTGGAAGATTCATTGCCAATAAAATGGGAATGGATGTGGGCTGGTCGACAATTTGTTTGAAGATAAAAGTGATGCTTGACAGAATAGTTATTACGAGGAACTGCTGTACGAACAAGAATGCAAAATACCATTTTTGAAGGCTGGTCTCTCTAGTTGCTCCTGTCTGGTTACCTTTGAAATAAGAGAGAAACCTAAAGGTCACCATGACTATCTCAGTAAGAATGGCAAGTAGAAGTGAGGGTAATAATCTTGATACACTATCTCTTGCCTCTTCTGGAAGCTTGTTAATCCACTTCAAGTATGGAACCAATGTGGTCATTAAAGGAATTTGAGACACCAATCCTATAAATGACACTGGAATAATATAGAGGATGGTGACCATAATAAATATTATAGTAACAATATATTTCTCGAAAAATGATACCACGGATCCATTGCGTGCTATGTTATTCCATAATACGTCTTCTGGATGAACTTCTATCAAAGATTGGCTCAAAGCTCCCTGAGTTTGTGAAAGCAAACATTGGTGCGCGATAGATGCACCCGTTTGATCATTGAATTCGACAATAATCTTATCATGCGTAGACAACTCCCCATTGGTCAATTTTTCCTTTTCCTTTTCAATTTCTAGTTGTAATGAATTCAATGAATCAATTGCCCAATCAACTTTCCGTTGCCACTTTTCCAATCGAAAGAGTCTCAAAAATCCTGGTAGTTTTAGGCTAATTGTCCTACCTATGAAAGGAACCGTTCTCGGGGCAAAGTAAATAGGAGGGAAAAATAAAGGAGAAAGAGTTTGATCATACTCTAATCTCTCATTAACATGGGCTTCCAAATAAGAATCAAGCTTGTCACTGTCTGATTTAAAATAGCTTTGAAAATTTGTAGAGCCGTTGATATGCCTCAGGAGAAACTTTTTGAGATAAGAGATCTGTGCTGATTCTAAAATTTGCATCGAATCATGAGCTTGTCTTACCAAATGCTTGATTTTATGAAAGTTATATGATAACCATAAAGTTTTTACCCCTCCCGGAATTGGTTCGAAAACTTTGTTCAAAACTTCGACGTTTCGTAAGTGTTTCGGGACATTCGAAATGAGAAGGGTTCTTGCTATTATGGAATTGCGGTGAATTGGTGATAGTAGGTAGGACTGCCTGATCTTTACAAAACTATCGAGCTCATATATCAATAGCCAATGAAAAGAAACAATAGTAACAAGACTCATGACAAAGTGTGCGTTTAACCTTTGAACGTTTATGTTGGCTATGTTTGTCAAGCTTAAGCGGTCAATTCCAGCTGCAGAGTATTCAACAGTGCTTCCTGTCCAGTTAATGGGCGTCAAGATAATGATGTTCAATGTCCCAAGTACTAGAAAATATAGTAACAGAATGCTAACAAATCTGATAAAGAAATAGGCATCTAAACCTAAGCTTAAGTAGTAGTTTATACTATATTGCAAAGTTGGTGCCACCCAGGCTACGAAACCCCTTGGAAGTGGTTCCATGCGCTCGCTAGTGGGCACACAGTAACATCTTGGCTGGTATAGCGACTTGAAAATTGGCCGGAAGAAACAGAAGAAAGTAAGTTGAATTGTACAGAAACAAAATGCGGTAAACAATGCTTTGAATAAGATCTTTAATTCGGTACCAGAGGAACTCTGTGCAAACCCAGTTTGAGTTGTGTTGAGAAACTCATCGAACTTGGTTGAAATCAACCCTCCCATATAGACTCGGGTTAGTTCCGAATAGTTGCGTACGTTAATTTCATCAATAGTCAGCATTTCTGTGATTTGTTATGTTTTGAAGGCGAATGCACTCAATGATGTCACAATTGATCTTCAATGGATGTAACTGCTCCTCTAGTAATTGACCACGGAAGTAAAGAGTTGAGCTGGAACAGTTGGGGCAGACTGTCTTTGGATATCAATGATGCAAATGAAATAGTTGCGGAAGGGTGCTGTATTCCTCATTTCTTCAGTTCGCATCTTGAGTTTTCGCAACAAAATTGCTGCAAAAAACTTTATTCTGCTTACATTAGGATTCAAATATAACACGTTTATTTCTAAGTAATTCATAATGTTTGAATTCGCTTTCGCTGCTATAAAAAAATTATTCCCCAACGAAGTATATATATGTTTTGAACAAACTAATCTTTCTTTTGCTTCTTCTCCCTTGTTCCCCTTGGAACTCTGGCAAGATAGTAAAACACAACAGTTCCAATAATGTTGATTCCAATGAATGCAATGAAAATACCAAGGTTTCTACCAACCAAACCATACGACGTATTGATACCAGCCAAAAATTGGTTGGTATTACTCATGGTACAGTATTCACACTGAAGTGTGGCGTTAGGATCTGCTAGGTAGCCATGCGTCGCCGCAATGTATGGAGCCATATATTCCCCACAAGTTTGGCCACTGGGTGGAGTAAATTTCAAAAGCTCTTTCTGTGCACAAACTACCTTGGCATCTGCAATTCCAATAGATAACAACGAGGAAATCAAATATGTCAATGGATTGCATCTATACATGAAGATCCAGAATCCCGGCATCACTTGAGGTGTAGCAAGCACACCACAGAAAGTGAGACACATTGTAAAAAGTAAGGAAATCAAGTTAGCAGCATTGTCCGCTAGTTCATTAAATGCGATCACTAATTGACCCAATCCAGTACTGTAAATGAAAGTCAAACAAAGCGATATCCACATAAGTGCTCCTCTTTGATGAAGTGCACCAGCTTCTGAAGCATTCTTGTACATTCCCACAGGATAGTACCAGGTAAAGTAAGCCAATGTTCCTGCAAAAATTTGAAAAGGGATCTCCACTGTGATTTGAGCAGTTATAAATGCAAACCATGAAAATGTTCTGGATGGACGTTCTCTTGCCTCATACAAGTCTCTTTGCTTGACAAAGAGAGGGAGATACTGCTGGATTAAAGTGGTTAAAATGATAAAAATCAAAAAGATCGACAACATCTGATTCTGAATTCCTTGCAACGAAGTATCAGACTTGAAGAAGGTAAACCCGTTGAACGCAGTTGATACGGTGGCCATTGTAAACTTCGAGAATACGTAACTTGGAGTACGCCAGTATTGTTCAAAAAGTCTTTTGCAAACCAAAATATACTGAGTATACATCAGAGCAGCAAATTGGTCAAGTACTTCATCGTCAGATTCTCTAGGCAACTTTGATAATTCGATCTCCATTTCCGCCAACTCTTGCTGAACTAATTTTCGCTCGTCGGAATCCAACCAGACCTGAAAATAATCTTGACTAGCATGCGACCCAGGAGCTGCACCGATAACACTCAACATCCATTCAGCTGGGTTTGCATCATGGGGACACTTGGGAGCACCGTGGCTCTCAAAGTAATTAATTAGAGTCGACGAATGCTTTCCAAAATCTCCAAAATAAACAGTCTCACCACCCTTTTTTAGGAACAAGAGTCTATCAAACTCCTCCAAAAGAATAGCAGAAGGCTGATGGATGGTACATAGAATGGCCTGCCCATGGTCAGCTAACTTCCTGATTAATCTACAGATTGACCAAGCAGTTTGAGAGTCCAAACCAGAGGTAGGCTCGTCCAAAAATAACAAGAGTTTTGGTTTGGCAGCCAACTCAACACCAATAGTCAAACGCTTTCTCTGCTCAACATTCAAACCTTCACCAGGAACACCAACCACAGCATTAGCGTATTTCTCCATTTCCAAGAGTATGATAATGTTCTCCACATACTCGTCTTTTTCTGCTTTACTCACAGACTTGGGTTGTCTAAGCTGGGCTGAGAACCTAAGTGCCTCACGAACGGTTGAAGTTTCCAAATGTAAATCTTGTTGCTGAACATATCCAATAGATCTCTGGAAAGAACTATCGACCGGCCCACCATTGACTAACTTCAAGCCAGAGGTAACCACCCCGGTAGTTAATCTATCACTGAGAGCATTCAACAAAGTCGTCTTACCAGCTCCAGAGGCACCCATTAATGCTGTCACTTGACCAGGTTTGACCCAGCCTTCAACATTGTTCAAAATGGTTCTGTCTTCTGACTTAACCTTCACAGTGTACGTCAACTCTTTCCAATGGAACACATTTGAGGCAGCCAAAAGATTGGCCTTCTCAATAAAATCGTCCTTATTTACCATTGCATGGTCGTCCTCGCCTATATCCTTGGCTGTGAGCTTAACTGCTGCTCCAGATTCAGAATCTGCCTTCTTCTGGGCCCTCAATTTCTTCAACGTCTTTTTTTGAAAAATCAAGATTTCTCCTTTCTGAATAGCAGCACCACTATTTTCAACAATGTATAAATAGACAAGAAGGAAAAAAATTGCAAAGGCAAGAACAATTGCCCAATTCCTCCATCTCTTATCAAAACTGTATTCATAGGAAAGTTCAATATAGGCGTCTCCGTTAACGTAATCCGCTCCAGGAGCACCGCCAGCGACCGAGCATACGACTGAATCTCCAGAAGTAGGGAAACCTGGACCCGAGGGAACAAATTGAGAACACTTGAAATCTCTACCATGGAACTCATTCGCAATCAAGGCATCGAAAGCATACGCAATGGGATCAATGTAGTTGATCCAACGGCACCACTTGTGCATACTTGGGGTGGGAATAGCAAACCCAGTGAACTGAGTCAATCCGAGCAAAATGACTGAAGCCGGGGTCATGGCTTGGGATAACGATTTCGAAGATGCACCGATGGTTCTGAAAATATGCGACATCGATAGCGTGGCCGTAAAACTGACAAGTAGATAAAAGAAAAAGTGACCTGGAGAACGCCGAAAGTTGACCATGAAGTAAAGAACAATGTTGAAGAAAATACACAAGAGAACCTTCATCGGAAACTCCGTTATAATCGAGGCCAATGCGTCTGCAGAAGGGCGGTAGAGCGCAAAATCTTTATGTTTCTGAACCATGGGTCTGGCTTCGTAAAGGGAGAAGATCTCAAGAACCGAAGAGAAGGCATTAAATAAGACAGCAAAGAACATGATGGCGGTTCTGTAATAGAACGCCGCAGTGGTAGGTTGCAAATTGAAAAATACTGATGAAATAATTAATGCCATTGCACTGTTTCCGAAAATCATGAAAAAGTGGACCGAAGGGTCACCCTTGATTCTCTTGAAATTTCTACCAATAATGTACTTCACTTGCATAGGGAAAGAGACTGTATACTGCGATTTCTTTGGAGTATGGTTTGCCTGGGTGGCATGATGGGAGTCATAGACCAACTGTTTGTGATTCGCAGCCTCTTTTGCAGCCAAATGTTCGTCAATATCCACGAGCAACTGGGCACGCTCGGGAGAGTTTCTCCAGCGTTCACTGAACTCAAGTGGGGTACGAGGGACCTTCTTCTCGTATCCTGGCCTGATAATTCTCTCCTCGGGATTGGTCAAGGAAGTAAGGAAATCGGCGGTAGTTTGTCTTTGGGCGCACTCGTACCCCATTTCCAAAAAGTAGTCTTTGGCGGTCTTGGAGGACCCAAAGAAAATCTGGTATCCTTCATACAACACAATGACCTTGTCAAAGAGATCGTAGGTGTTCTGGGAACACTGGTAGATAGCAATAAGGGGGGTGTCTCTCATGATTTCCGCCGAAGTTCTAAGCGAGGTGATGAACTCATGGGCAGTGGCTGAGTCCAACCCTCTAGTGGAATTATCCCAACACTGCAAGGAAGCAGACACAAGAGTCACTTCGGCAATAGACACTCTCTTACGTTCACCTCCGGACACTCCTCTAACCAAGTCACTACCGACCTTGGTATACAAGGTATGGCTCAACCCATAGGTGGCCATAACCACCTTGGTCATGTGCTCCGCGTACTCTTCTCTCAGAACTCCTTGGGGTCTATTGTGGGGGGTTTTCATGAGCGCGGCAAATCTCAATGTTTCTCCAACAGTCAAGTTAGGGAAGTGTGACTCGGTTTCGGCACAATAGACCACCTTGCTTCGTAATGTGGTTCTGATGTCATGGGGGGACAATCCGTCGTAGGAGATAAGCGAATTGTCATCAACGTGGAATCCGTGAGTCTGACACGCAATTGTCTTGAGGAAAGTCGAACATCCAGCACCTGGTCTTCCCAACACCACCGTGACTTCACCTGGCTTGACAAGCCCGTCCATGGGCTTCAAAATATCGAACTGGAGGTTGGCATCGGCTTTCCTAAAGAGGCGCAATGCCTTCCCAAGCATCTTGGGAATCCCATTCCATACCGTGGTCTGGTAGTCAGTTTCGGCAATATTTCCATATGCCCGCAAGTCCTTATAAGCCACGCCCAAACTGGAAGGCTTGAAGTGATCCAAGTCTGTATCGATAAGGCGCCTTAAATTGCGCACCCACGCTTTGGACTCGAAGTCAGGGGAGTCTGGATCGAGGGCAGGAGTAGTGTTGAGGAACTGGGGTATGTTTGACCCGTCGGGAGTGTCGCCTTCGGACGAATCACCCGAATGGGTTTCTTTGGTAGAATCAGGTCCTTCATTCTGAAGTTTGTTGATGGAGGACCGAGTGATGGTACGAGCAAGGTCCTGGATCTCCTTGGACTCTGCGTCACCAAATCCGTCGTACATGTTTAGAATTGGTTTGGTCTATTGGAGAGAAACTATGAGGGCTATTGTCAAGAGGGGCGGAAGATAACCTAGTTATATATACATGAAAGTATAATACATACGTAATGATATTTACCGACAGATGACGATCTCACAATATCCACTCCACCTGCAATCTTAAAACCCCCAAGACAAAAAAATGCAAACGCAATCCTTGCCATTCACGAAGTACAACTCCGCCCACGAGTATCTGGACTATTATAGAAACCTCTCCACATACCTCCCCCTCAATGTCCCGTTCCAAGTTGCGCTTGCCTTGGCTTCAATTGTCTGCAGCTGGTCGTTACACCTCAGCCGAAGTCGATCGCTTAGTGTAGGAAGCGGTCCCCCTATGTCCGCTTAGCCCCGTGCGCCACGATCATCTCTGTACGACTCCTTGATCTTGGCTGTATAGCCGTGTGGAGAAACCTGTTACCCCAGCCAGGGCACAATCGTCGTATAGCCTCACCATGTGGTGAAGTTTAATCTCTGGTGCATGAAACCGTGTTATGTCACCACGGAGCGGATGCGGCCTCGATTCGCTCACCCGTATCCGACGCGAACCTTCTTTTTTAAACTTCGTCAGACGCAAAGTTTCTTTGTTTTGATTCTCCGCTCACTACTTTCCTAATCTTCCTTTTGGGCGTCACGTAAGTGCCCCACTTGGTGAATCATAGGGGTTTAGATTTACACCACGACAATCAAACTCCTATATGAAGAGAGTGAACTAACGGCTGAACTGCAGTGGGTGGCGGTGGCGGTGGCAACGGTCCGGCATCGGATTGACTTCGGGTAGACCCTTACAGGGGTCTATCGCGTCAAAGATGTAAATTCCAGAGCACAGCCGTTTCTAATCTGCCATTGCTGCTTTTGATTGACACCGGTTCGGAAGAATTGCATCCGTGAAGATACGGAGCCGCCCATTGGCGTATCTTAGGCTGCAAAGGGGATAGGTCTTATTATTGTTGGTATACAATTGAAACGCGTTGAAATCCTCTGGTTCGTATCTGCCCCTGGTGACGACATTGCGCTCCGATTTTTACGCGAAATAGTCACCATTCGAATCATCTATCGCACATCATTAAATAATTTTAGGCACAGTGTGGTGATTCTAAAAAGTCCAAGTCAATTTCGACAAACCTAGGATACACTTATCTGCTATCCTCCTTCTATGAACACTCCAACATCCCGGATGCAAAAAATAATGCGCAAACCCGGAATCGAACCGGGGGCCCAACGATGGCAACGTTGGATTTTACCACTAAACCATTTGCGCAGGTAAAAGCTCCGCGACGGGGAATTGAACCCCGGTCTACCACGCGACAAGCGGTAATTCTAGCCACTAAACTATCACGGATTTTTATGAAAAATTCCCGTAACCTGCAGAGAGCTCAAGACGTAGGTCACGTGATTTTTTTCTCCTGTCGCAAATTTAGAAAGGAACATTTCTTCCTGAAATGGGCCAGAAAGATTAGTAAATAGATCACAAGTCCTTAAAATTTCTCCGGAATGATGTGCTGTACCAGTGTATCAAGAAATCTCTCTTTTATTTTCTACCTGAGTGGTCCCATTCATTTTCTCTGCTTTTTTCGTCATCGCTGTTTGAATTTTTTGGCGAGATTTTGGCTGCGAACTTCATCAGTTCTGCGCAAAATCCCAAACCCCACAAAGGAAAGTATTAACGGCATCTAATCTAAACCGGTTTCTGACAAGACAGCATATACCGCTAAGAGCTAATATTGAAGGCTTCTCTATTGCTATCATTACTTGATAGCCGCGGTATAGTCTATTCTATCTTTATAAAAAAAAAAAAAAAACGAAAAAATTGATTTTTTCGAATATTTGTCAGATAACTCTGGAAATCTATGCTTATAATCGAATATTAATAATTTTCAGTATTTAATGGAACCTATTTTATAGTTGAAAGAATGCGTCAGAGACTAGAGCCCAGACACCCTAATGTGCTATGTTGCTGGACCTGTTCATGCATTTCTGGCTAGGGATCTCTAGTCCGCTAGATCAATATTGCTAAATAACATTTTCATTTCATTTGATGGAATTTGTGTATCCAAGGATTTTAAGAGTAATGTTTTGGACTTTGCCTTGCTCTTTCAATTTGTAATTTGGTCTTTCATATACCTTTAATGAACTTTATTTGTTTGTTCTTTAGAGGGTACATGAAAGTGCAATTTTATAGAAAGTCAGATAAAGCAATACTAGAGTTCATTTTACCTAAAACTGCGATTCTATAATGATCAATGTGGAAAATAGGAAAACTTCAGGACTAGGAGATACTATTGCAGGACGACTCCAATGTAGTACGCACTGTAATCCTTCCAATTCATGAAGTAGAATTGGTTTGTTTAGCTTAAAAGGAGGTTCCCTATAAGCAAAATGCTGGCAAATCATATATTCTACTGAACCACCTTCAGGAGAGAGGCAAGATGGAGACAAAATGCCGGCTTTTGTAAAATTTTGATTACGTAATTAATAATGAACGAGAATTTTTTAAACGCCTCTCAGCCCGTGCGTTAGGTTGTATAGTGTAGTGGTTATCACTGTCGGTTTTGATCCGACCAACCCCGGTTCGAATCCGGGTACGACCTCTCCCAAATCTCTAGGTTGCGTAGTGTAGTGGTTATCACTTTCGGTTCTGATCCGAACAACCCCAGTTCGAATCCGGGCGCGACCTTCTTTTTTCGTTAAGCTACTGTATCAACACCAATAGGGATCTGATCCTTCTTTTTAAAATTCATCTTACTCTAGAAAACCTTGTGGTCTAGTTTTTGGTGTTCGCAAGTGCCGCTCAAAGTCAACATTTTCGGTGAGCATTATCTCCGCTTCTGGTTTGGAGGTGTGCACCAGCCCAAAACTTCCCCAGGTTTAAGTGAGGTTCTTCCGGTCACGGTGTTAAGGCCTAGACCGGTGCTTATAAAAGATGCCAGGCGGAGAAACAGACAATATAAACATGAAATCCGGTGCTGAGTACATGGATTTGGCACAACCGGTGGATGTACTTGTTAAAGACGATCAACCGGAAAAGCCAGCCAAAATGTACGACGACTCGGTCACTATAGTCAACTACCTGACCTCATTCAATCTTGTCTCCAAAGATGACAAGCCAGACATTCGCAACGTCAAGTACAAGTCATCGACAGAACATCTAAACTGTCCTATATGTCAACAGCCCTTCATAAATCCTTTGACAACCATCTGTGGTCACACATTCTGTAAAGAATGTATCCATGAGTGTCTCAAAATGTCAAATCACTACGAGACAGTGGGGACAAATGACGACGACTTGACAGGATGCTGTCCTCTCGATAGGACTCCATTATCCAGCAGTAATATCAACGACTTGTTTCCTACACCTTTACTAATTACCAACCTCATCGATGACCTCAAGGTATACTGTTTGAACTCGGAAAGAGGTTGTGAATGGAACGGTAGCAGGTGGGAATTAGAGCACCACGTTGTTGCTGATTGCGGATACACTGGAGTAAGTTGCGATGGGGTACGAGAAGCCCAGACCGAAAACTGTCACCTTACAGTCGAAAGAAGGCACCTTCTCGAAAAGCACGAATGTGTGCACCAAATCATAAATTGCAAGTACTGTACTAAAAAGATAACGATTATGACGGAGCAAATCCATTTTGAGGAAGAATGTCTCTTGAACTACCAGAAATGTGAGCTCTGTTCCAACGACATGATTGCACTCAAGAATATGACCAAGCATCAAGAAAACTGCTCCAAGATTGGCCATCTCAAATGTCCAGCGCACGAGATAGGTTGTACGTGGGTTGGTACCAATGAAACTTCTTTAGAAATTCATTTACAGGCCAATAACTGTCAGCTTAACCAGTTACTTCCTGCTTTCAACAAGTTGAACGATAAAGTTGACAGTCTTACTGATGAAAATGGATTCCTTCAGCGTCAAATCAATAAGATCTTGGACTCGATAATACAAGGGAAAATTACCAACTTGGGCTACAACGAGTCTATTGAGGAGATTAATAAATATGGTATTGACGACCAAGACAAATTAGTATACCTCAATTTCGAAATCGACAGGCTCAAATACGAAATTGACGAAAAGTTGCTACCATTTATGAATAAAGAAAAGAATAACGAACACGAAAACTTGATGACAAACCTTATCAACGATAATTTTATGATGAGAGAAGACTTGAACTTGCAGAGAATGCTTATCAACAGCTTGCGAAAACAACTCCAATTTTTATTGTTTGCTAGGCGAGGTGGTATGATGCCCGGAAACGGTTCAAATATGGGAGTGGGTAGCATATCGGGAGGTCCAGGAAATGGAATCGTCCACGACGATTCACTCGAGATGTTTGATATTTCTAGTAGAAATAGTTCAGAGGAGAAATTGAACCTAAAGTTATAGTAATTAAGTATATTAATTATTTAGTTTCCTAGCATAAAATAGAACGAATTGATGATACAATCTGAACATGATCCTAAGTGCATGCCAATTTTTTTGGTCCTCTTCACTTTTGAGAGGGATATTCCATCTTGTTGTGTATGATGTAGTGTATTGCTGAAAATCTGATTTCAATGTATCCCTTCATGAGCGAATAAAGCTATCCCGGAAATATTTCCTCAGTATTTTAGATCTCTGAGTTTCGGTAGGCATTTTAGCCTTAAATATGAATGGGCTTAAGCTTGTTGACCCATCTTAGCTCTTACAGCCAAGATGCCATCTCTAGTGGTTTCAATCTTCTTTTCTTCATCTGAGACCTTCAACTCCACTCTTTTGATTTCGTCTTCTATAAACTCGATTCTTTTGTTGACATTCAACTTTGCCTCGGTGTAGTCTTGTGGTAACAATATTGGGCCAGTCAATTTGAAGATCTTGGAGTTTTCATCGAGCTTTTCAAACTCTGCTAATACTATCTTGTTTTCTTGATACTGTGTTTCGAGTTGGGATCTTGCGGTCATCAACTCGTTCAAGCTGGCTTGTTGGTTACTGAACTCCAACGAGAGCTTTTCAAACTGCTGTTTTATATCGGCCATACTGACAATTGTTGATGATCTAGAGTTTGATTCGAGATATGATAATTCAATCGATTTCAGTATCAAAATTTGAGGATTACGTAACCCAAAATTTGTGGCTAGACCACAGTGGATCTTTACATGGCTAATATAGAAGATATCCATTACCAAAGAAACCTAGACAAAAGTGTGATAGAGATTAGTTGCACACTTTCAAGCCGCTCGTGTATACCTGAAACACAAGGGCGTCTATGCCAATTACTAGCTAACCAAACCAATAAAAAGAGTGCTGAAGAAAGAAAAGATGAGAGGAGGAAAACAGTGAGTACACCAGCCAATAAAACCAAAAACGAGTGAGTCTAAGAGATTTTGATCCAACGATTATGAAGGGAAGATATCCGCGTCATCGTCATTTATCACGATTTCGGTGACGTGGACCTTATATCTCCTGTTGTTAGAGTCTCCCCCATAGCCACTCATTTCCTCATAATCGTCATACTCATCATATTCGTTTACTATGGCATCGTCTGCGTCTTCCTCATCTTCATCCTCTTCTTCTACTTCCTCGTCCGAAGGAATCTCCGAATCTCCGACCTTCTCATTCGAGTTCTCCATTTCATCATCGTCGATCACGGCATTGTCCAAGTTGGAAGTCAGACTGACAAACACAGGTCTGGGGAAGTGATAGGAAGTGTGCCGACGCTGTGTGGATGTAGGGGGAGTACATCCCCTGGGAGAAGCAACGGTTGGTTTTGGGTGGGACCTGGAATTGGAACGCGACCGCGATTTTGACTTGGATACACTGAGTGCTCGAGTCTTGCGTTCGTTGGCTAGCGACCGCAGTTGCTGGTAAGGCGAGGCAAAGAGGTCCTGGTTGAAAATGAACCCCTGACACTCCTTAAGGGATATGATGTTGTAGCTGGCACTTTCGGAATAGAAACTGGGGGAGTCATACACCGAGAAGTTTTCGTTTTGGATCATCAGCGGCGACAAGAACGAGTTACGGCGGAACCACGGAGACGAGGTCGATGCAAACGAAGAGCTTCGGCGCTTGTTTAGGGCTAAAGATTCGGGTGTTGTGGGTACGGATGAATCATAGTTGGCTGTGGATGCTTTTGCGGGGGTAGGGTTGAGAGAACCGATAACGGACTTCCGCCGGTATCCGGGACTGTGTGATTCCAGCATAGTATGTGACTGTGTGATACGTCTACGCTAGGGATATAAGCTGGGGTTTTATAGGCGTTTGCAATTATGAGCTGTATTAAAAAGGTGGTTGTTGGTGAGACTAACAGGGTGACTTATCTCTGGCGAGCCTAGGTGGATTCAGAAAACTCACGTGACGCAATCTGCAGTGGTTCGCTGCGGCGGAAAGGTGCACTGCACTGCATATACCTCGGCTTGCTGGGAAGGGATTTTGCACCAAGCGTTATAATAACCGGAGTTCCACCTCCTTAGCACGCGGAGTCGTACCTACGGAGGCCACACAGTAGTGAAACCGAACTTCTTACATTGCTGCAAAATTAGCGATTTCAATGTTGAAAGTTGGACTACTCAAGTCCTATTTTGTATGGTAATATTACTAATTCGGCACCTGTAGGTAGATCTATAAGGAACAGCCGGGTCAAATATTCTAACCAACACAAGCCACTGATGGTTTCGGACCGATTATACAAGGAGTAACCGTAAATCTACATATCTCGTATCAGCGGGGAACCATCATGTAATGTTATGGATTGGTTTTTGAAAGGTGTTCTATATATGGACTGAGAGCAATAAGGAACGGAAAGCTGTCGTGTGCCTAGGCAGCAATCTCTCTACGGGATTCTCAAAGTAACTCATATAAAATTGTGTGATCTATATATACAAGGTAAGGAAGTAAAGTAGTCGTGATATCGTGAAATGCAAGCATGGTGCAAGCATGGTGCAAGCAAGGTGTAAACAAGGTGTAAGCAAGGTGTAGATGGGCATAACTTAGATATGGTTCTGGTTAGGTTCTCTATACCAGATTCCGCCAG
The DNA here is from genome assembly GCA_030578635.1 of Kodamaea sp. yHQL451. NCBI lineage: Eukaryota > Fungi > Ascomycota > Pichiomycetes > Serinales > Debaryomycetaceae > Kodamaea > Kodamaea sp. yHQL451. The sequence goes on from JAKTXX010000020.1 coordinate 60,950, forward strand.
TTTCCTTCAAACGGTTCATAACAAACTTCAATCCCTCTCTGGTGTTGCTCATATTGGAAGAGAACCGGTTACGGCCCCATTCCTCGATTTTCTGCTTGAACCCGATAAGGTTGGACAGAAACTTCACTTTGCTTTCCACTAAAGTGCTGATTCCGTTGACATCGGTGTAGGTCAAATATTCTTCCACCTTCATAAACTTCCGATGATCAACATTGGCGGTGTATGAGTGGAGAGTCTTGGCCTTGGGGTCGACCACCACCTTTTCCACGATCCATGAATTCAAGTTGGTGCCTAAGAACGGCTTGATGAACTCTGGTAAACGTCCAGTCTTGACTACTACCCGGGTACTTTGAAAGCATCCCTGGGGGTCCACGCATTGCTCCAAAGTGTCGCTGCTCAACACATGTTTGGCATAAGGATTGGGGTACCGGTTGAAATACGCCAAACTGACGGTCTGGAAGTCATGGTTGAACACATGAGTGTTTTCGATGAAGAGCACCATTAGAATTGGATACTGGGACTAATTTGGAGTTATTGAGAGGAACGCTGTGATGTATGGGACTGTGACTTCAACAGGTCTGGGATGTTATGGCCGATTTCGAACTGGCCCGTCCGTGCCGTATATATAATCTGGTGATGGGCGGGGATTACTTAATTTTTCAGGAGGACTGTACACCACTCGGAGGCCAGGATTTGTAATGGGTCGTGCGACGGGACGCGGAAAACGGATACGTCACGTAGACTCGACCGAGCATTTATCTGTCACGTGACATATTATTACATAAGCGAGGAAAATCGCAAATCTCAAATTGTGGAACTTGAGGAAATGAAAGATTTTGATCACGTGAATAAATGGTTAGTACACGACTGCCAAATTCAGTTTGCAGCATCTCCTCCACGACTTATGTTCTGTTAAACTACTACATCTTGACTATTATTCACTAGACTTGTAAGCTGGCCAGCACAAACGACTCCACCAACTCTTTACGCAGTACCCCACACTCTTCGTATGGCCACATATATTGAGTGGAGAAAACTGGAGGATCTCACACTGCCTATTAATGACAGGTTGTGAGCATCTCCGACCCGGAACTTTCATAACGGCTGGTGTTCAATACGTTTAGGCACTATGACATGTCGAGTGGAGTAGGTTTGTAAAGAGCGGGGCATTCCATGACCAATTCTCTGGTTCTGACGTGAGGTTCCATTTTCATTCCTTTGTATATCCGACAATAGCGGGAGAAATGCACCAAATAATATATCAGGTGGTTCGGAATGACCCCGCGATGCAGTGTTATTCTCCGGGCCGTTACAGGGTGGGGTTGGGGATGCCCGGGGGTATCTCGATCTTTAATAGTTGAAGGAAAGGTTCTGAGATGAGTCCTGGAACATAAAAGTGGTGAAGGTAAGCGATGCCCATATAGTATAAAGAGCAAAAGCCAAGAATGCAGGTCGGACCTGGGAACGCCAAAAAAAAACGCCGATCGACGCACCTGGGGACCTGTGTAGGACTTAAGCCTTCATAATTTGGGGGTCCTAAGTGACGAAGTTTAGTAGAATTTTCTCACTATTTCAGTTCTGGACTATTAAAGAATACTTTGGGTGTGTCAGTATAGAGATAGACTTTCCTCACTACTAGATACTGTTTAAAACTTCCTACTTTAGAACAACCTGGACCTCCTACCAAGAAAGAAATCCGCTGTCACAAATATAGAAGGTCACTACTGTCTGACCTAAAAGTGCCTATTGTGTTGGGTTACAAAGAAGATTTTTCACAAACCCAAAGCGATGGAGAAAAAGCGCCCTTGTGACTAGAACAAGGTGTTACCTCAAGTGTTCAAGGAGATACCGTAGCACACCAAGTATGCCCTTGTTGGTACCCGAGCAGGTACTTAGTAGATAGACAGTTTCATCCTAAGCCTCTCCTGAAACTGTGTGGTCCCATCCTAGACCTGCTCGCGTAGTTTTACTCCAAGAAATTTGAGATTGCAAAAACGTCAATAGCAATTCATGCAACCCAGGCAAAAGCAAAAAGACTGAGAAGTGCAAGTCATCGCCAAATCCAAAGTTATGGGCCTATACCACAGAGAAAGCACAAGCGGGGCTCCTGAATCGGGATTCGGTGAGATCGGGCTGCGGTTTGTGGTGTAATCCACATGGTTAGTAGGTTGGCAAGGACTTGGACGCGAGGCTGGGGTAGCACTCTACCCAATAAAAGTAGGTGTAGCGTTATCTGGAAACAATCGGGGCTCCACAACAAGATATATTAACTTGGAAACCCCAGATATCGAGGTTTTTTTCTGGTGCTGTTGATCGACCATCCACTTGAAGTACCAACTACCATCATTGCAAACTTGCCATATATATTCCATTTCTTCTACTCCTACTACTATACATCAACCATCTTGCCTATCAGTTTGCAACTATGGATATCCAAAAGACCAAAATAGAGTCGTCGCTGGATCCCATGGATCTGGAGATGTCTCCCTCCATATACACCGGGTCTGTTTCCAACGGGAAATGGCAGGAATTCAAGGACTCGTTCAAACGTGCTGTGCCTAATGGAAGCGAAAACGTCAGACACAAGTCCATCTCCAAACGACACTTACGACTTATGGCTCTTAGTACCGGTTTAGGAACGGGACTTTTGGTGGCTGCTGGGTCCAAACTTAGAACTGCAGGTCCTGCCGGTGTCTTAATCGCCTACTTCATCACAGGGTACATCATGTTGGTGCCTACCATCAACTCTGTTAGTGAGCTCAGTATTGCATTTCCAAACTTACCAGGAGGGTTCCAGTCGTATCCTTCCAAATTCATAGACGAAAGTTGGGGGTTTGCCTTGGGTTGGAACTATGCGTTCCAGTGGATGACTGTTATCTGGTTAGAATTGGTTACTGCCAGTATGACCATTAAGTTCTGGAACACCCTGATCAATCCCGATGCATTTGTCACTATATTTTTGGCGGTAGTGGTTGCAATTAATTTTGCTGGAGCCAGAGGATACGCTGAAGCCGAGTTTGTCATGAACTCATGCAAGGTCCTCATGTTGAGTGGGTTCGTGATATTTGGTTTAGTCATCGATTTAGGTGGAGGACCTCAAGGTTTTGTTGGAGGACGTTACTACCATAATCCTGGTGCGTTCACCTCATTTAAAGGGTTAGTGTCTGTGTTCGTCACAGGAGCCTTCAGTCTTGGTGGAAGTGAGTTTATTTCGCTTTCAGCAGCTGAAACCGGTGGAAATGTCCGTGCTGCCATCCGCAGTGCTTCTAAGTTGATTTTCTTCCGTGTCACCTTCCTTTTCCTTGGTTCTCTTTGTATGGTCGGACTCTTGGTTCCTTACACTTCCGACGAGTTGATGGGATCCGGAGCTGCAGCCACCCATTCGTCACCTTACGTCATTGCTGCCCAGATGCATGGAGTCAAAGTGCTTCCTCACATCATCAACGCCGTTATTCTCATCTCGGTGACCTCTGTCGCCACTGCTGCCATGTACAGTAGTCCTCGTCTTATTCAGTCATTGGCAGAACAAGGTCTTGCACCCAAATACTTTGACTACATAGACAGAAGCGGACGTCCTTTGAGGGCATGGCTCCTCACTGTGATCACTTCGTTCTTCTCCTATATTGCCACCTACGAAAAACAGGAAACCGTGTTCAACTGGTTGTTGTCGATTTCTGCCCTCAGTTTCATTTTCATTTGGCTCGCCATCTGTATCTGCCATCTCCGGTTCAGGGCAGTCTTAAAGAAGAGAAACATTCCATTGAGCTCATTGGCTTACGTATCCCCTACAGGAGTTCTCGGTTCATGGTTGTCTATCATCATCAACTCTCTTATTCTTATTGGTCAGTTTTGGGTTGCCTTGTGGCCCGTAGGCGGAGATGGTAAACCTAACGCAAACTCGTTCTTTGAGAACTACTTGGGAATGCCATTCCTTCTTGTGTGCTACATCGGTCACAAAATATATACCAAAAACTGGAAGCTCTGGCTCAAGCTCGACGACATCGATATTGATATTGGCAGAGTAATCCACGATCCCGAAATCTTGGAGTTAGAAAACTTTGAAACTGAAGAGAGATTCAGGAAAGCTCCGTGGTGGAAGAAGGCACTTATCTTCTGCTTCGACTAAATATTCACTTCTTCTAGCATTTACACTAAGTACTTAACGCATCTAAACTTCATTGCGACAACCTTGTAACACTACTCATTCTCTACATAAAACTTGAGGTACTATAATATGTCACCAACCTGAAACATTTCGCACCCAAAATTTACACGGATACTTATCTGTGTTGATATATAGTACCAAAGAACTACGAGATTAACCTTCCTGGCAAATATTGTACAATTCAATGACTACCCAATCTTTCATCCTGCCAGAATTAAATCACATCACCACATCACTTGAACAGTACTGTAAGCGAACTGAAGCAAATTTTCTCCTCATTACCCAGGATGTAACCACTCAATTCCAAATGGCATACTATGGATTCTCGTCAGCAGAGGGCGAAGGAGTTTTAGAGGTTCTTAAAAAGGATGTAACAAGCCAGCCAATTCTGCTTGTCCGTCCAGCGTTGAAGGACCAAGTGACTATTGTAATATCGAGAAATTCAGCAGTCGCCTTATACACCCATTATGTGAGTCTATTCACCAGCTTAAATCAGGGTGTATGCAAATTGTTGGCCAAACATTGGATCAGAATCGCTGAGCCCAAGAAACAGAAGATATATCCTTACAAACACAGAGATAAACTGGCTCCACCTTGGTGGCCTCCTGGAGTAAATCACATTGATCCCGATCATCTAGACAAGTTTGGTCGAATTCGAGTACTCATCACATTACTCCGAAATCCCCAGTTCTCCCTTGAAGAATTGAGTAGCAAGACTACAGATATGGTATTTAAGTATCCTGGTACACACCCACTCTTACACGAGCTTTACTATTTGGCCTTCTATGATAGAGCATTCTACTCCAAGACTGATGATCCACCGGTTCCAGGATACTCGAGTTTGAGTTTTCAGGACCAAATGCTCTTGCAAAATAATGAGATTATGATCCCAGTTAGTGCATTGCGAAGAGCCTCCCGTAATAGCAATAAGGTTCTTATGGCAAGTCAAATCAAAGCGCAATATCTAAACCGAGAATCGGCAAGAGACGGACTAAAACAGCTGTGGGAACGAATTCCCAGCCCAGAATACTTATACCCCTTGGAGGTTGTAGATTTGTCCGGAAAATTAGAATATAGCACGACCTCTGTTTCATAGCCTTGCTTAGAATGAATACTGGATAGTCAAATGAATTCACTCTTGAGCCATCCTACATTACTTCAATGGTCCATCTCATTTTACGTACTCACTTAGGTTGCACGCCTCTCATTTTCGCACTAATCAGGATTTTGCAGTATAAATTCCAGAAAATTACAAATGGTTGCAACTTAATTATTCATACCAATAAAGACCGATCTACTATGTCTGTCTTCAGAGAAACTTTATTCCCAAGCTTGAAAGCTCCCAAAGTAAATCCGAAGGCTGTCACTACTCAAAAGGTGTGTGGTGCAAACTTAGGTTCAGAAACTACCATCACGGAAACAGGCGCTAGTAATGAGATCCAAGGCCAAGGTGAACCAGTTGAGAAGAAGAGGCTCTTTTATCCCCACTTGAAGGAGTATGCCTTGGTGAGCTCCACCATTTCCACTGTTGATCAATTTCCTTATGTTCATGACTTTTCCCTGAAGTGGTGCCCAGTTTTGGAAGCGGCAATTGCAACCCAACCAATCAAGTTTTTTGTTGATCTGTTTGATCCAGTTGGAGACGCTTCCTTAAATATTATTGACAAGGTTGCTCCTTCATTAAAAACCTTGGAAGTGGTTGATTTGTCGGACCCAATCATTAGCCGTGTCAATGCCAGCTTAGCCACTGTTGAGAAGTCATATCTTGCAACCACAGGGTTTATCGATGATACGTTTATCAATCCAGCACTCAAAACCTCTAATGATGCCAGATTAAAGATCATAGCCACTATGACTGACGATAATGGTAAGTGTATTATTACAGCTCCTTTTGATCCAATTATTGGGCCAATAAACCAAAACTTGGAATCTCTTGTTGATACGTATCTTCCTGGAACCAAGAAAGTGCCAAAGGAAGGTCAGTCCAGTGAACTTTCACGTACTTGGATGGTGATTATGAATGTTTTATTCAGAGCCCGTGAGCCACAGGTGGTTTCCGTTGAAGTTGGACCTGGGTTACTGAGCCAAACTCTTTAGAGGGTGAAGGGGAAGTTCTGAGGAGAATGATAGTTGTAGTATTTTTATATTCCTGTAAAGGCGCTTTCGCCAGGGGTTAGGTGCTTCACCGTACTCTACAGAGTTGTCAATGGAATTCTCCAGTTTTCAGTATATATTTATATATTTAACATGCAATAAAAAGTATATTAGTTTACAATAGCGTTGAAAGTTCTTGTTTTCACCAGAACCGTAGACAAAACGAAATGGTCTTGATATGAAATGGGATGATTGGGAGCTTGTGTAAAAATGAGCCGACTTGCTTAATCCTTAGACTTCTTCTTCTTCTTCTTTGGAGACTCGTCATCATCAGCCTTACGCTTCTTGTCTTTCTTTTCCTTCTTTTCCTTCTTTTCCTTCTTCTCCTTCTTTTCCTTCTTGTCCTTCTTTTCCTTCTTGACAGACTTTTCTTCTTCTTCATCATCGACTTCAACGTCAATTTCAATTTCGTCAGCAAGGTCACCAACCAATTCTAAAGCTTCCTTGATAGCATCGGAGTTCTTCATTGGGGCAGCACCGGTTTCGTAGAAGTTCAATCTTTCTTCAACCTGCTTCTTCAACACATTACCGAAGGCAGTGGTTGGTTCATCAGAGTAGTTATCGATTCTGGAAGCGATGGAACACTTGTTGGCCAAGAATCTAGAGATTCTTCCCTTGTTCTTAGCAGCAGCCTTACCAATAAATGAAGAGTGGTAAATCAAACCGTACTTTGGAGTGTTACCCTTGGTCTTCAAGGCTCTGAACAAAGCTTTTTCAGCACCCAAAATTTGGACGGTAGAAGCGGCTTGCTTAGACAAGTTGGTCAAAGAACCAGCATGCGAGATCAATCTGGCACCAACAACGTCACCAATCAAGGTAGACAAGTTTGGAGCGACAGTGTTCATCTTGTCAGACAAGTATTGCGACAACTTGGAACGTTCTTCGGTGGTGCTGACAACAATCTGGGCAAATCCACTGACCATGTCCATGTCTTGTTCACTGATGTCTTGACCCATGGAGATCTTAGCGTTATCTATGACTCTTTGAGCAATACCAGAATCTTCATTGAGGATAGCGGCGATGTCGTGCAAAGATTCGTCGGTCAAGGAGGCCTTGTCCTTAATGGCCAAGGTCAACTTAGCGTAAGATTGGTTGTCTGGAACAATCTTAGCTAATTCAGGGAAGTGCCATCCGTACCATTCCTTTACTCTCATGGCGTAGGTGTTGATGTCTTTGTCCAATTGATCCAACAAAGCGATGGCCTGAATGATATGGTTGTCATTCTTTTGAACGGAGAACTTAACCTTAGCTCTGGAGAAGGCGTGACCCAAACCTAACTGGGCTCTTTCAATGTCACCATCTTGTAATTCCTTGAACAACTTAGCACCGTGGACTCTGATTCCTCTCAAGAAGTCCTGGGCAATTTCACCAGATATACAGTCAACGTATGGGAACGATTCCTTGATGGAAGGACCCAAGTTCTTGTCAGAGACACCTAAGGTGACCTTGTTCTTGGCAGAAGACTTTGGCAAGTTTAATTCCAAGATGGACTTCAAGTAGTCGGAAACTAAACCTTCAGAGATATCGTTGGCGTTTTCCAAAGCTTGAGCAGCACCCTTGAATGGAGCAAAGGAAACCAACTCAACCATCTTCGAGAACTTCGACAAATCGTTGGAAGCCTCTTGGACTTCCTTCATTCTGGAAGCGATGTCATCTTGTTGGATTAATACTTTGAAAATAGCATACCCGGTAGCTTCTTCAAAGAGAAGATAATCTAAACCACCCATCTTTGTATCAGACTATTCTGTGTATGTTTCTGACGATGATTCACAAGGAACTTTTCAACAAATACTAACACTGGGAACTAGTTCTATCAGTTTTGGATACAATCTGTAAATTGAAAATTTCTCCCTCATCTCTCTAACTGGACCTAAATTTTTTTCGATGGTTTTGTGACACCGAAAATTGAGTCTCGTGACAGTTCACGTGTGATGCTTTTCAATATGGTTGCAACAAATCTACAATAGTTCTATCTATCATTAATTTATTATACTTCTTTTATATGTTATGCAAAGTTGATATCCCAGTTGAGCTCACGTAGAATGAAATGCCAGTCCACCACAGTGTCACCATTAGGGTCTTTTTCCCATACTTTTTCCACTAAATATTTCACTCTCTGTATATTCCATGGGCCATACAATGTCATCAAGTCTGACATTCGTTTCGACATAGCTTGTCTATCTCTTTGGGTCAAACAGTGTATTGCTGACATAAACATTGGAAACGCCAACGATGCCTGGACAGGGGTCACCAAGAGTATGTCGATGCACTTGATCAAGTCTGTATTTATTACCTGTAATTCAAGCATGGATGGGTTACATTTTAGAATGGCCTGTTTGAGAAAGAGTTTGGCACTAAGTTGAAATGCTTCAAACATCGTGAGCTGCAACTCTAGTTCGTCGTCGGTGATGCCGACCAAGTCATCGGGATCAGGTTTCGAATTTTGAATCTCTACCTCTAATTTATTGGCCTTTTGAATCACTGTGACCAACATTTTGTTAATTCTTCCGTGCTCACTCACATCTTCCGAAACTTCACTTGTGGCATCAATCTTTTCAACTGTGACAGAGTTAGGTGATTCATCTACGAGACCCAACTCTGAGGGGACGTGTGCTTTGTTCTTGTCTGGTTGCGGGGTCTCATAAACCTTGGATAATATTTCCTTACTCTCAAAGAGCAAAGTGCTTATGTCCCCGATTATCTTGTATAACTTCTTGGAAACACCCAACAAAGGGTTCAAGCTGCCTCTCGAAAAACCTTCTTTGTCCTTGAATATGACTTCATAATCTTTGGAGGGAAAATATGTTCCTCTTTCAGTAGATGAACTAGCCAACAAATCATGGTACGCAAAGTTGGATATTAACCAGTGTTCTTCTTTCAGCTGGTTGAATTTCAAAATGCCTCCATGGGAGTAGAGTATTTTCCATCCCCAGTTTAAAAAGATGGACCAGTTCTTGACATCTCCTTTACAGATTTCGGCACCACATAAGATCAAGAGTGTGGACAATTTTATGATTGTTGTCTGACGATCTTCTTTCACTTTTGGCGCATTGATGTCGTCGTTGTATGTTTTTAATTCGGTAAGAGATTTCATCAAGTGTTCCAATGCCAAATCGACATACTTCGTACCTTCAGCAATCCACTCTCCACCCAAGTGAAAAGCTGACCACGCTAAAATACCATATAAAACTCCCTTGTCTTTGTGTGCTAGCGGTAAGAACACTTTTTGGTATGAGTTGGATTCATTTTGCGAGGATGGAGCGATGGAAATCTTGTTGGATAAAGTCTCCACATAATAATTATACAAGTATGCGCATTTGGGAGTAGCTAATTCTGGAAGGTAAGATGGAGGAGGAGGGGGAAGTGGGGTTAACATGGAGTTAATGTTGGGAATATCGTAGTTCAGTGGAGACAGGAACTGAAAATAGTTATTGTACATGGGGCTATCTGGACTATTAAACATATGGCCAATATCCGTGATATGTGAATCTATGAATGGTGGTGAAGAATGCGCTGGTATTAATTGGTTCTGGTAATTTTGGGTAGGTGAATCCTTGTTGTTTGATTTTCCTTCGGTATCTTGATTTGTTATGTCCTTGAGGAAGCTCAAGAATCCAAAAGGCGAAGCAGGCGTTTTGAATTCCGAATCTAAGGGTTCTGAGGAATCTGGAACAGTTTGACTGGCGCTCTCAGCAAGAAGGTTGAGGTTGCTAATGCTTGTGGGTAAGCTGCGTTCCTGAGCTGGAGAATTGGCCATGTGAAACAGGGCACTATTACCAGTACCTATATCATTTCCTGGGCTCTGTAGTGCTAACAATTGTGAGATGGGAGAGACATGATTAGGATCAAGCTGGTTGTTGTCAAGAGTGGATCTGAGATCAGAATGACTGTATCTGAAAGCACGGAGCGGTTCTGAAGGACTTCCGAGGTTTGCTGCTGCTACTCCAGCGGAATGTATGGATGGTGGAAGCGGTTCAAAGGGATTAGGTCTAGCAGGATTATTAATTTTATCAACGATGTCTTTTTCTACTTTGACAGGGGATATGTGTTCATTTTCATTGGTTTCAGGAGTGACAGATTTCGAAGATGTAGGTTCTTTCAGGTCAGGATATGATATTGACAGTTTGGACTTGCGCTTCCGGAGTTTTTGGTGGCTTTCGTCCCGTTCGACTTTTTCTTTGAGTTCCCTGATTTCTGCCTCAGACATCGAGTCGTAGTCTACCCAGATACATTCCTTGTGCAACCTCATACAGTCAGAGCACTGAGGTCGTTGTTCGTTACATTTCTTCTTGCGAATCTTACACGTAAGACAACCATTTTTTGATCTTTTAGTGGCCTTTAGGCTGTAGAAGTCGCTGGTATTGTTGATAAGTTTGAAGGAAGACTTGGAAGATTTGGATTTTGGAGGCGAAGATGTGGCTGTGGAAGAGGAACCAGGTCGTTGGATATGTGAACTTGGCGTGTCATTTTCGTAGTCGAAAGTGGTAGAAGAGGCCAGAGACGCCTGGGACTCCGAGGGTTCGAGTTTGACCTTCTTTTGAGGAGAAAGGTGGTCCGCTGGCGAGTTACTATCTCGGTTTCTCTTTGAATTAAACGTTACCAACATTTCTGGGACCTCTGGGCGAGGAAGACAGTAGACTGAATTATGTTGGATAACGGGATTCTCGGGGGGTGTTCGGAGTTGCCAAACGCAGGTATCTCGTTGGACTTGTGGTATGAACTGGGGATTGGCACTGTTTTTAGTGTGGGTAAGTTTGAAACCAGATCTCCAGATTTCTTTCACCTCCAGATAAGGCTGGAAGAAAAAAGCCTCTGCTATATAGTTAAATCTCGGTTTTACAAATATTCACGGTACAGGTGTGAATGTGGGGAGAGGGGCATAATCTGACTAGGTATTGAGGGTTACACTTCGGATCCACACTTCAACGGGGCTTCAGCTGTCACTCCAGACCAAATCCGGAATGGCACCCCGTCACTTTGCATTGTATGTATAGATGCACACTTTAATGGTGGGGTACAGAAATGCGGAAATGCCTACCAGTTTATAGAGGACTGGCGATGATCTTTGGGTTTTTACCCCGGAGTACAGGCCCACTTGAGCGAACGCGGTTACACACGGACACCTTCGGGGTAATGATGCATCCCCAACAAATGGGCCAACCCGGGTAGGCACTACGATGCAAGACTGTGTGGATTGTCTTGTACTTAAATAGGAGACATATCTGGACAAATCGAGGGTACAAAAATTACAATAGGTTTATAGACATAGGACGCATATAGATGAGAGCGAAGCCACTTTATGATCTATAATGCAAAAGTATACTGATAGAATGCGTGTCCACTTCAGAGCGGTTGCTTTAGTTCAAGCGGTCTAGTGTGGTGTCAGAGGTTTTCGGTCCACTGGATCGGTTAACAGCGGAGTCCCAAAAAGGTAAAGCGGACCTGTCCTGCATTCAACCCTGAAGGTTTTCGATTTTCGACTTTTCGACTTTTCGACTTTTCATTCCCACGAACGTGACAAAACTCACATGGCCAGAATCACGCGATATAACATCACGCGACCTAATTTTTCTCGGTTACCCGCAGGTCAAATTCTTCCATTTAATTCCATGACCTTTTGCAGGTTCCGCCCCAGCAATTTGTAGGTTGTGTGTCACTATCCCTCACACAATCTTGGACGGATTCTTCCAGCTTAACTTTCGAGTATTCAAATTTTGAACTTCTGTTACATTGGGTTTTCATTTCAGTCCACCACAACACATATAAATAAACCCCCAGTCACCATGTCTTTAAAACGTATTAACAAGGAGTTAACAGACTTAGGAAGGTATGTATCGGAACTTAGCCGGGGCTGCCTCGAGTTTCGGTGAGCCAGATATCGTTTTTCTCGCTGTCGTTGGTTTCAGTTTTCGTGGCTAATCTTGAGTGTTTCATTACAAACTGTGGATCGAAGGAAACATGGGTTAAAGACCAGATTAGATAGTGCGATTTGCCCTGTTTCCGGCGTTCCAGTCCGTGTGTCTGATCTGATCTGGTTGGCCTTGATTTTCTATCACGAAAGCGTTTGTCGATTGATGGCGAATCATCCATATCGCGACGCTTAGTAAAGGAAATCGATATCGATCAAAAGATGTCTGTAGAGGAACTTCCATCACTGTTTCGGTCTATACCAGACGACAGAGAATCACCATCACCTGAAAGAACTCATCTGAACCCTTGAAGCCATACAAATGGACCATTACTAACAATCCTTTTTAGAGATCCCCCCTCCTCCTGTTCAGCCGGTCCAGTTGGCGATGACTTATACCACTGGCAAGCATCTATCATGGGTCCTCCAGACTCCCCATACGCCGGCGGTGTATTCTTCTTATCTATCCATTTCCCAACAGACTACCCATTCAAGCCTCCTAAGATCGCTTTCACCACCAAGATCTACCACCCAAATATTAACGGTAACGGTAACATCTGTCTAGACATCTTGAAGGACCAGTGGTCTCCAGCCCTTACCATTTCTAAAGTGTTGTTGTCGATCTGTTCACTTTTGACCGACGCCAACCCAGATGATCCGTTGGTTCCAGAAATAGCTCACATATACAAACAGGACAGACCCAAGTATGAAGCCACTGCTAAGGAATGGACCAAGAAGTATGCTATCTAGTGTTAATGTGGATTTCTTGACGTGGTCAGTTTGCACCATTGTCAGATCCTTTGGAGGCGTAATGTTCTAAGATAGAAATAGATGCATATGAGGTATAGACGTGTTGTGGTTGTATTTGACATCTGCAATATGAAAACCTTGTTCTAAGACTGTTTGATTTTTGGCCTTCATTAACCTATATATATTTCATAATGTGATGCCCTTGGTATAAGAAAAATAACTGTAGAAGCAGATTCGATGGAAAAAGTACCGCTTCCGGAAGTCTACCATGAAAAGTAAACTATCCCATTGATCTCAGTTTTTCAACGAACGTAAAGAGAATAGACTGACCTGCTCACACAGCAAGTAGTGCTCTCACAGGTGCAACTTTCTACTTGACACTTACATCTACTCACTGTTACAACTAGTCTCGTAATAATATCGCGTACCACTAATATCGCGATACGACAAGTCCTAATCACGAAAAGAGAATAAGGTAGTAATACAAACAAAACTCTCTTATGCGTTGATTCTATTTTCTCTTCCGTACCCTCTCTTTTCTAAGACCATTTCCACTTTCGCTTCTCAGCATTCAAATCAGCTTGTACCTTGTACCCCAGGCTTTCTCACCAACACAAAAAACTCGAAAAAAAACCACAACCGATAACCCAAGACTCGAGAACGTGAACAAAATCATCCAAGCCGTGCTATCTATAGTACAATCAATCATCGTATTTGTGAAATAGCGTGTCAAACTAGTCCCAGGTTGGTTTGGAAGCTGTTAATTGTATCTGACATCGTTGAACAGGCATAATAGTGGTGGATTTTAGATCTGAAGTGTACCAACCTCCATTGATCGCCTTTATCGGTGAACTCAACTAAATTCACATTCAACTACTTTGATACTTACCTTTGTGCAAGTTGTTATTCACCTCAAAGCTTTTCACAACTTAATCATCTCGGATAGGACTGGTTGTTATTAACATTTTACTGCATCCTTGAATACTTTCACTACATTCACATATTTACATATTCACATACAATGGAAAGACTATCGGCGTTTGAATTCAATAATTCCCGAAAGCTCTTCGAGTTGGCCAAGAACTTGAACTCCAACAAGTTTTTTCAAACATTTCTCAACGAGGCCCAATTCAAGATCCTTAACTACATACTTGAACTAGACAACTTCGATATATGGTACAATTTCCTCGAAGGAAACTGCTCGGTGAAATATTTGGACGACACACAAGATGGTGAGGTTCAAGATAATGAAGCTACAAAAGCTGATGAACCAAAATCTACTCTGGGTACTCCGATAAAAGTGGAGGCACAAGAAAGTGATGACTTAGTAGAGGACAAAACAGCAGAGGAAGAAAAAGTAGAAGCTGAGGACAACGACTCACAAGCTGAAGAAAAAGGAGATACTTCTCCTGAACAGAGCACAGAGCTTCTCTTTGAAGAGGGTGCGAAGATGACCAAGATGTTGGCCTTGCATATCAGATATTTATTATGGGAAAAGGCCATAGATTTTTATTATAATTCGAAGAACTTAGATGAGTCCCTCAATACAATCGAAGAGGTCACTGATGACTTTGAGTTGATCGACTCTTTGGATAAATTAGAAGACGAAGCTACAGCTGCTCAGGAACAAACTAATATAGAACCAGTACAACAAAGTGCTGTGAGAGAAGAAGAAGATGATTATGACGACGACGACGACGAGGAAGGTGACGAGTCAGAAAGGGTGCCTGAAAAGGATGAGCCCGAGAAGAACATCACTGAAAACACTGACATTGAAAGATCTCTAAAATTCAACGAAGACAATCAGATAATTCTAGAGGTGCCTTTATCAATCTTTAAGGCACAAACAATAAGCGAACCCGATAAAGATAATTCTGGTGGAGCGAAGGAAACTTTGTCTGATGAAGCGGAGAAGGTACCAGCTTCGAGCATAACGAATGACTCTTTTAGAGATTCGACACCAGTGCAGGCCCCAAATACCGCATCGGTAGAGGACCAAGAAAATTTAATTAAGGAATTCAACAAGGTATACCATAACTTTGAATACGACCGAGAAACTTTGATCAAAAGAAGAAAGTTGGAACAGTCGGATTTGCAGCTCGAAAATTCGAAAGATCCAAATCACCAGGATTCGTCGCTCAATGGTGGAATAGGCGATCTCAATGGTTCAGATGCAAATGCTACAAATATGGGAATTAATTTGGGTTCCGCTAGTACCTCATTAAAGCATTTATTAAGTACGATCCAACAGAACAGAGAGGACGTGCCTTTGAATGATTTTGAGTTAAGGACTTTATTTATGGATGTGCGCAAGAACCGTGGAAAATGGGCTAATGACGATAGGGTGGGTCAGGAGGAGTTATATGAGGCTTGTGAGAAAGTACTTTCGGATTTACGGGGGTACACTGAACACTCCACGCCTTTCTTGAACAAAGTTTCCAAACGAGAGGCCCCTAACTATGGTTTAATTATCAAAAAGCCCATGGACTTAAATACGGTCATGAAAAAGTTAAAGGGTTTGTCATACCTGTCAAAGCAAGAGTTTGTTGATGATGTGATGCTCATCTGGTCCAACTGCCTTACGTACAACGCTGATCCAAAGCATTTCATTCGTGCACATGCGATCGCCATGCAAAAAAAGACATTGAAATTGGCTCCAACAATTCCCGACATAACCATAAGAAATAGGGCCGACATAGAATTGGAAGAAGACGAAGCCGAGCAAAGGCCAGGCACTCCGCTGGCGTTGGGTGGTGGAAAGGCAATCAAAAAGGGAAGAAAAAGAACTAGACTGGATCAAGTTAAAGTTGAAACAGATGCAAATACTCCGGTAAGTGCAATCGCCTCAGCTATTCCTTCGCCAAGCGTAACCAGAGGAGTCTCTGAAACCCCTGCTGTTGAAAACGGAAACATTTCCGCAGAGGAGGAGGAAGAGGAGGATGAAGATGCCGAAAACTTAAACGGTGATGTCGCAGCTATACAAGAAGAAGAAGACGAGTTTGATCCGGAACTCCAAGCTTGGAGATCTTTAACAGCCAAGTCAAGAGCCGCATATTGTGCTCAGCGTGCTGAATTATTTGACGAGAACTTCCATTTACGATACGATGCCAAGGCCATTATTAGGAAACCTACAGCGATGCAAAATTTTAATGAGTACCTCAGCAATAAAGAGGTGGTTTCAAAAAGCAACAATCTTTTGGAAAATGATGAGCCTTATCTATTGGAATACGATTTGACTGGAGGATTGCCTGGATTCAGTTACAAAGGAATAGACAAGGAAGAAGAAGAAAGGCGTGAGGAGAGATTGGTGGATGTGTATTTGCAGCAAGCACAGGGTGATGCATCGAAGATTAAATCGGGCTTTGTTTTACCTACTGATTCGGGATTGAACAAAGTGTATTTCGAAAACATTACTGAAATGCAAGAGATCAAAAAGATCTGTTTCAAGATTTCGTTGATTCGTCAAATGCAGACCCAACAGTTCGTACATCACACGCAGATGAAGCAGCCGGAAATCGAAGCGCTTTCTGAAGTGGACGTCGATTCTGCATCCAAATTGCCAAATCATGAGCCTTATGACGAAAGTGTTCAATTTGCCGTGCTTAGAAGAAACGTTGCCAAAATTGCCATGCAAACCGGATTTGAATCGACCAACCCTAATGCTATTAACACTTTGACACAAATCGCCGAACGGTACATGGGCAATTTAGTCAAATCGTTAAAACTTCACACAGAAAGTGCATCCTCCAATAACTTAAGTTCTAGAGAGGTATTACTCTTATCGTTATTGGAAAATGGAGTTGATAAGCCCGACGATTTGTACACATATGTTCAAGAGAGAATTATCAAGCAACAGGACAAATTGAAAGACCTAAGATCTAAGTTGGCCAACTTCTTGAAAGAATTGTTGAGACCAGGATTGGAAAACTTCAACGAGAGGAGCTTTGAAGACAACAGTGAGCAATTCATGACCGGTGATTTTTCGAACGATCTTGGAGATGACTTTTTCGGATTCAAACAATTGGGATTAGATAAGGAGTTCAAGATGTTAAGTACCTCGATCCCTATTTACTTGTTGCATTCCAGACTCCACAACTCTTACAGTAGTACTGGTATTGCTAGTAAGAGAAACAAACATGATGACTTAAATGAATACACAAGCCCAATTCTACTCGCCAACAACGTCGATGAACAAATTGGATTGCTTGTTCCATTTTACACCAGGTTGTACGATAAGTCCAAAGCACATTTCATTAAATTACAGAAGAAGAAAGGGGAGTCTATCGATTTACCAGAGAATAACTCGTTGCCTTTGATTGATGACGAAGAGTTACCTCAGAAACAAAGAAATATTAGACCGAGGTTACCTCCAACCGGAAAGATTTCCGCGGTTAAGAAGAAAATTGTGGCCAGTGCTTTTTTCATCCCCGAAGACTCTGGAGAGGAGGATGATATTCCTTTGGACGCCTTGGAACCTATAAAATTAGATCCCGACAACAAGCCCAGAGGTCCATTGAGAAGTCCTAAGAAGTCTCAGATCAAGGTAGAACCATGATGATTCGATGAGAAGCTGTTGATGTATGATTAACCGCAATCACAAGTTCTCTGATTTCACCAAAATCCAAGAATAGAATACTACACTATGTATAACCATGTATATTATTGTAACTAGTAACACGAGCGAAAGCTGAAAATCACAACTGTATCCACTTATAAAGGTTAATAGTGGGAACGAGTCTAATTTTTCGAATGTCGAATAGTTAGATTTAATGAATTCTCAAAAGTGAACTCGCGATACCTAACGTTTTTGCTCCCACGTTTAATTTAAAGACGCGACATCGACACGACACATTTTCTAGCAAGACTCATTTCAAATCTACATCTATTCGTTCAGAACACTTCACCACTATTCCTACTACTATTTTCCTCCCTCATACTAAGTCATACACGGTTAGCAAATGTGGTAAACACAATATGAATGAGTTTGAGTCCAAAGATGTACCAGATTTCCCCAGCTTCTCCAAACTATCTAAAGATGACATTTCTAAGAGAGATATCTTTGGTCGGACCCTACTCCATTTGGTGATTTTAACCAACAAGAGCGAATTGCTAAAGCAATTATTAGGCAACAAGCACGTCAAGTCCGTGTTGAACTTGTGTGACTTTGAAAATGGCTGGAATTGCTTGCACTATGTGATCTATCACAAAAGAATCTTGTGCTTCAGAGCATTACTCGAGTACTTTCGAGGCAGCAGTGCTAAACAGAATCTGATCTTAGCAAGCAACAGCGAGTTACTTGAGCTTCTTAAGTCGAAAGACCGGTCGGGTACAACTCCACTACAATTGTTAGATAACGATTTCAAGGATCTAGTTTGGATCCCAGAATACATTAATGAGAAAAATGAGTATCACATATCCTATAGATTCAAATCCACAAAGAAGATAGATGAGGTGGAGTCAACACAAGAGACGACAGAGAGTGGATCTCGGGAACAAGTTCAAAAAAAGCGCCCGTCAATAAAATCGCCTCAAGTCCCTTATAATCCTAATAGAGGTGGCAGCGAGATTTACATGTTCGGAAACAATTCAAGTAACCAGCTAGGGCTCGGTGACGCTAATGATAGATCTATCCCCTCTAAATTGTCTCACAACCAGTTCAAAATTTCGGAAGCTGGGTCAACCAAGCCAGTTCAGGAAGAACTCCAAAAACGAAGATTTAAACTGTTGGCAATATCAAAATATCATTCGATAGTATTGACAACCAAAAATGAATTGTTCACTTGTGGTAAGGGGTCCAGAGGACGATTGGGACACTCCAATTTGAGCGATTGTTTCAACTTTAAAAGAGTAGACTTGGATCCAGTGAAGTTTTTTGCCATTCACAACAATCATTCCGTAGCTGTCACCTTTGATAACGATGTCTACACGTGGGGATTGAACTCGTACAATCAATTAGGGTATGATACGACTAGCAAAACACTGTCCAGAGCATTTCTGGAAGTATTTGAGTCAACACCAACTATTGTAGGAGGAGATTTGAAGAAGAATCTGAAGGAAATTATTGGAGTTGCGACATCAAAAATTCATTGCGTGGTATATACCGAGTCGGAGCTCTTCTTTTGGGGGCTCAATATTGGACAGATGGGGATACCTGCAACTTTTATAAATGCAGAATTGAAATTCAATGATGCTCACTACAAAGGAGAAATTCAAAGGATGCCTAAATCGATTTCATTGAGGGACAACATCAAGTTGATAGAAACCTGTGAGCTCTGTACTTTTGTGGTCACGGATAAGAATGACATTCACGTTTACTCCCAGTTTCATCATTACAAATTACCAAAAATCCCCGTAAAGGGCTCTAGTGACAAACATTTTGATATTTTCAAACCAACCAGGCTTACTAAAGCAATCCTGATCCTGAAGATTATTGCGAAAAATCCAGAATTCTGCATTATCCTCCTTGACAATGGAAATGTCATGAGCTTTTCGTTTAGTCCAGAAGAATACAAGAATACGAAGTACCTGGTTGTTTGGAAGGCTTATGATCATGATATGGTGGTTACAGATATGCATGCATCATATGATGGCTCTATTGTATTATGCACTAGAAATGGTTCGGTCTTCGTGAAGTCCAGCCAATCAAAACAGAGAAAGAAATCCATGTCTGAGGCGGCTTTGCCTATTCCAATTAACAGAAACAAATTCAAGAAGATCGATAATTTAAATAAAGTTGTCCTAGTTATATCTGATCCGAGCTTTTCATCATTCGGATTCATTAGGGATGATATTGACATATTGCCCTTAAAGCTCCAAAAGAATGACTTTATTAATGATCTTGCTTATTTAAGTATTCTCAACGACCCAGATTCATACAGAAAACAGGAACAACTATTGACCTTGGACCACAATTATAAAACTTATGTGACTTCTTTCTTTTATCCTCAACAGGTTCATGATGAACTAAATGAAGACTTGATATCCCAAAAACAGGAGGTCGTGGATCTTCTTCTAGACAATGTTAATAGCAAGTATGATGGAGCCAAGAATGGAAAGCCAAGAGCTCCGGATATTTACGATCTTCACTGCAATACCATTTTAGAGACTACTGTCGGCTTAGACAGTCCCATTTCATTCCTTCAAAGGTATCTGTACTTAGACGAAGATGATGGGCGTGGATATGATTGTCGCATAACGTTCAAAACTAATCCAGATATTTCAATTCCCGTTCACAAAACTATATTACTGTTGAGATCAAATAGCTTCCGGAAGATTTTCGATGAAAGCAATTCAGATGACCTCCTTATTTTTGATGAGCTTCAAGGAAAGTACAATTCGCAGCATAACACCCTTGAAATTGAGA
This sequence comes from Kodamaea sp. yHQL451, assembly GCA_030578635.1. Classification (NCBI taxonomy): domain Eukaryota; kingdom Fungi; phylum Ascomycota; class Pichiomycetes; order Serinales; family Debaryomycetaceae; genus Kodamaea; species Kodamaea sp. yHQL451. The sequence goes on from JAKTXX010000020.1 coordinate 81,290, forward strand.
GCCCGCTACAAGTGATTTCGATAATCTTGTTCTTCCATTTTATATATTGCAGTGAAACATTGGATATCGATGAAAAATTAGTATATCTGTTCATTCCCCAGTCAAAGGACCAGGACTTTACAAAGAGAAAGAGAAAGATCCTCTCTGAGATAGAGCGGTTGAAGTATATGTTCAATGTCTTCGATGTCAAGGCAAGGCCGAATGGAGTGATGAATTTAGCTGATTCCTACTATGATTTGGTTGATGATATCACTTGTGATGTAGTGGTTAAATTGATTGAAGGAGAGGTAAGATGTCACGCATTTATGTTAAGAACTAGATCAGCATACTTTGAAACGCTTTTGTCGGATAGATGGGATAATGATGGTACGGAATTCCTCGATTTCAGTGATGTTAAACTCACCACTTTTAGTGCCATTTTGAAGCATATATATGGAAAATCAAACGAACAAATTTTAGAATTTGGTTATTCGTTTGAGAATTGTGACGAGTTCATCAATGAACTATTGGAGTTGATCGAAGTTTCGGACGAATTGTTGTTGTTTCAATTGAAGGGATTGTGCCAAGCAGCCTTAAGTGATATGATTAGCTTGGAAAACGTTATCATATTGTTGGCGCACGCAGATTATTTAAATGCAGAAAAGCTCTTCATGAACTGTTGTTGGTATATTTACAACAATTTAGAAGTATTGTTGCTTGATTCTGCCTTTACCGACTTATCTATAAACCTCATGAAAAAACTCGAAGTCCAGATCTTATACTTCCAAAACTGCAAGTTGATCGACTTTGCGGATGACAAAGGTACTTTGAACGAAAGTATGTTGATCAATTGGTTTGAGGTAGATGCAGATAGCTTACTACAAAAGTTTTGCGCTAATATTCCAGATTACAATGAGGTCTTTATTAGTGACAGAAAGGGATATTCGTCGTTTGAACCTTTGATTGATACAAAGTACGAACAGGTAAAAGACGCGAAGAAAAAGAAGGAGCGCAAAAACTCAAGAAAGAGCTCGACCATAAGCACTGATATACTAGACTTTAGAAACAGCATTGTATGTCGAGAAGGTGAGAACTATGCAAGTTCTCCTATCTTGGAAGATAACAATGACTTTGAGGTGGTGCAACGAGGAGGAAGACGCAAATCCAAAACCAATGCAAATGCAAGTGGATCAACTTCGTTATGGTCACTCCCAAGCTCACATACCTCCTCAAGTTCTTCATTGGCTCCATCTTCTTCTTCTGCGCTCACTATTTCCGCCTCAGCTTCACAATCTTCAAGCAATGGCACCAACATCGCTAACAGCTCACAATTTCCCACCTTGGGCTCATCCAATAGTCTCCTGGCGGTATCTGTTGCATCCAGTCGAAAAGTTGAAATACCCGCTTCGCCTCCAACTCCTGGATTAAGTCCATTTTCAAACTGGGCTTCCAAATCGACAGGAACCCCAATTTTCAACGACAGACCGAATAATGCTGAGAAAGTGATTGCAAGGGATTCCACTGACTGGGTCAAGAAAGGTAGTCCAAGTGGATCCAAGATTAAGATTGGGCCTATCATCAAACTTTCACAAAAAGAAAGGAAGAAGAAATTAGCAATGGGGAATACGGAAGGACTGGCTCTACCACCAGAGCTTGTCCCTGTAACTGTCATTAATCCATGGTCTGCTACCCCATTGGGACCAGCGGATGCTGCACCTGAAGTTGTGGGTTTGCCAGTTCTCGGAAGCTCGAGCAGGAAGGTTTCCAAAAGCAAGAGAAACGGTCTGGATAGCTTACCAAGTGTATCGAAGGCCAATTCAAGTCCACCTGGCTCTACACTGAACGAACTCGAAACCATCGATACTGTCAGTTGGACACCTTCATTGACTGAAATTATGATTGAAGAATCCCTTAAAATAGAAAGAGCTAGAATGGAAGAAAATGATCGGAGAACTCTAGCAGATATTCAAAAAGAGCAGGAGTTTGCGAAGTGGTGGGAAGAGGAAACTTTGCGAGTGCAAAAGCAAATGGTTGTTGGCCTGTCAGAGCCTACGGCTAAGAGAACTGATCCCAAGAAGAGACGTAATGGATCTGCTAGTAAAGAAGCAGGCAGAAATGGCGATGGTAAAGAAGGTAAGTCGGCAGTAAAACAAAAGCCTACCAATAACGCATCCAAAACCAAGGTCACCGGAAATAATTCTAATGGTACCACCAAGAAGAAAACCACTACAAAGAATTCCAAATCTAAAAGTCCAAGTCCTAGTCCAAGTCCTATGACCTCTTAAAGGTCAAATGTATATATTAATAGATGACGATACGATTATAGATTTTGTAGATTTTGTTGAATTTTAGCTAGAAGTCCACGTCATCAGGAAACCACCCATATTCCTCCAAATCGACTTTGTTCGATTCCAGCACGAAAACCAGTTCCGATTCGAGTATTCTTGCCTGGATATACTCTGAAGACAGTTTGGCACGCGGTGATATTATACCCGAGCTCAGTAGCACTCTCCACCAAGGAAGACTAGCTAGAGAATACAGCAAAGAGTCTTCTGCCAGAAGAATCTCAATTATGGCTTCCGAATGCTTGAGCGAGAACCCCACCTGTCTAGAGTTCTGGGGCCTTCCTAGAAGATATGCTATATGACCTTGAAAAGTTAGTAGAGCAACTCAACGAAGCAATTTAAACTGACCACCTGCACATACCATAGGTAGATACTTTGCCTTGAGGAATCTGGGCCACAAGAAGGTACACCGAATGGTGGAACAGCTTGCTCTCGTCTGAGAGTTTCATGTTCAAACGAGTAGTACTTTGTTCACACTTTAGGTTGATAGTGGTGCAAAATTTACAGTGCACGCATAATATCCCAGACTGCACAAGACTCCTAACGGCACATGCTGAAATTCGGTCTCAGCCGTTATCTCTGTTTTTTTAATGCCTTACAATTTTTGCAATTAGCACTTATCTACAGTTGTAAATATAATTATTCTCTAAAACGACCACTTCATTGTCTATACTAATATACAAAAGGGCTCTGTGGTATTAACACGCTAGCGCGACAGACCCGAACCGATATTAGCTAGTCAGCTTACAAAGCCAATAAAGCACCAGCAGCCAAGGCAGCAGCACCGGCAGCAGCGAACTTGTTAGCACCACCTTCGAAGGTAGTAACGTTAGCTGGGGTGGAGTTGGAGGCCAAAGAAGTAGAAACAATAGCTGGACAGTTAGTCACAGTTGGAGCACAGGAAGTGATGGTAATCAAAGTAGAAGATTCTTCAGTGACAGTGGCGTTGTCGGCCTTGACGGCGGAAGCAACGAAAGCGATAAGGGCAAGGGTGGAGAATTGCATTGTAGATGAGCGAAAGACTAAGTGAGGAAGATCTGTTGATGATGAGAAGAGGAAGAGAAAATTTGAATAGAGGGGGTGGGTTGGCAGGTATTTATACAATCAGGAAAACCCTGTTGCCGTAAGGCGGACCCTAATTTTGCTGGAGCGGCTCTCGTCACTTACTGCCAATTGCAGTTATACCATAAAATTGCACTATGTGAAACATCAACATCGGTGGGGTCCCGCCATCTCCTGCATACGGACCTGGCAGCCGACAAACAGGGCTGTGTGCCTTCCCAAAAGAGCCCCCACCCAGGTACACAAAGACGAATCGAGATATGAATGGCAACCCATTGACTGGATTGCGGCAGTCCAGATCCCGGTGCTTGCCCGATCTAGAACCGGAATCGACAGATTCAGGAGATACCCAGTGACAGACGCACGGATGGCTCGGGGATGGCGCGAGCAACAAATGTACCGATTGAGAGATAAGCTTCAAAACAAAAGATAAGCAACCACACGAGAGTTGCTGAGGTCAGGAAAAGGTAATACTTTAGGGCGAAGCATGTGAACGTTTGACGTCTGACCATTGACGTTTGCTCTCTTCCCCTAGTTGCCCTCTAGAGTCGACTGCCTCTCTACTATTACGTTACAGGTTGATGGAAACGTCAAAGCTGCCGATCTTAATGTGAATCTCGTGCTTGATAGTAGCCCGTCCCTCGAATTACTCACTAACCGCGTAAATAGCAACCTGGCCCCAAATCTTCGCACCGTTCCTACTTTACGCGTTGCAATACCCTGCACGCAAAGTTTATTCTATTTTAATTTATACAAACCGGGTAACTAACCATAAACAATCGTTATCGCGAACATTCTCCTGTCTCATGACTACTTAACTCGGAGAATTGCATCGTGCCTTTTGTATTGACCCTATGTACTTATGTCCTCCACATGTAACCCCGCTGTCACCTCCTCTATTCTGATTCCGTTTTCTATCGGCTCATCTCTCACCATGGCTAGGTTAAGTACCTTGAAAGATCTTTCAAGTTCCCGATAGTAGTGGACTAACACTTGGAATCGGTTCTCCAGAAGTTCAACTGCCTCTTGCAGTTGTACTTCATTCCCGCTAGATTCTTCCAATACTATTTGCATTCTCTCCATCTCCAACCCGCTTGGTAAGGAAAATTCTGGGGTGAACTTTTGATTGTAACTGTCAATCAACGCCTGCACTAACTCCGCGTACAATCGCACTTTGCGTTGCAACTCGGGCAATTCTGCAAGGCGCCACTTTTCAAGCTCGTCTTCGATTTGCCCATCCCAATTAGGAATGAATGTTAAGCCCCATAGCACGGCGTCCTTCCATACATTGGTTGCGTCGTCCCTCAAGCTGTACCACCATTGTGCTCCAGCCCCTCCTACTTGGCCATCGAGAATGTACTCGTAGTCCCTTGTCCTGTTGACTAAAATGGAGATCAACTCATCTCGAAGCGATGATGTAATGCCGCTCGTAGCTCCACTGGTGAATCGTACAAACTTGGCGAATCCTAGGGCCACACGCAGCACTATTTGTGGTGTTTCCGTACGAGTGTCTGATTCATTGTTTTCGTTCGCGTTTGCAAACAGTTCCTCAATACGAGTTGCAACCTCTCCGCCCGCAAAAAACAAAACATAGAGCTGCGACAACACGAGTCCGTACAATAACGCCGGTTTCCACAAATGACTGGGGATATTAATCCCAAGAATATTGATGATCACCAAAGCCTTCAATATGAAGAGGATCGCCCTAGTTCCAATTGCTTGGTATCCCCCAAATAGTGTATTCAACGTTCTGAAAATAACTGAAAAAGTGCGTTCCCCAGTCCTAGCATTGTTACGCTGAAAAGTGTCGACGGTCGGTGTTGGAGCTGTTCTAGCAGTTCTATGGGCCCTCGAAGAAATATGTTGGTTGGATTCCGAGCCTCGAGATTCAGTCGAAGATGAAGTCTCGGTGTACATCAATACTTGAACTTGCTGAATCAAAGGTTCACCATTGATCAGATGGAACTGACCACACAACTTGGCGGCACCAGACGGACTTAGCAATAAGTACGGCGTATGAGTTCCCTTATCCACTATTATGCATTGAGAAGTGTTCAATGTCACTGATTTGATTTCTTCGCCTATTTGCAATGTGAATTCGTAATCCAAAGAAGACAAGTCAGACTGATCAACTAGTAAGTCTCGGGGAGTATCATTGCTGGTGATCCTATTAGGTCTGATCCGCTCGTATGATTCACCGATCAAGTTCCATTCTACCCCATCTTCAATAACAATTCTCGTAGGTTCTATGGGCAAGATTGGCTCACTAGCAGTTGGTTCTACTGACTGAATGTGTTCTGTTGCCGAATGCATGGTTCTAGTATTGGGTAAAAACTCGAACCGGTTTGGAGACCTCAAGTCGTTCCAAAATTCTGGGCTTAACAATCCACTGGTTCCACTTGGATGATCGCTCACTTCGAGCTTGAGTGTTATAATTCGATTCTGAGCGATTAATTCGTCATTGAGTCTCAACAAACTGACTATTGTTCCATCAGAGCTTATTGGTTCGTTTTGGTAATGCAATTTGATCTGCTCCTCGAATGTTCTCCGAACCGAGAAGTGATCCATTCTGTCAATGATCTGACGCTTGAATTCCTGAAGTGTAGTTGACATGTTGACTTCGAATAGATTGTTTTCGCGTTGTAATGTGGCAACGTCGGAGTCAATTTTTATGTGAAACCTTCTATTAGTAACTTGAGGTACTTCTGCATGAGATGTGTTTGCAACCTGGAAGGTTATAGGATGAAGCGGTGTAACATCTAAATGTAGTAAATTGGCTAATGTGACATGATTGTCATTGAATACTTCACCCGAACTCTTCAATTTCAATGTAAAGTTCGAATCTGAGAGTACTCTGTATGCTGAATTTTTGGTTGATTCCTCTATTAAATATCCCTTAAGATCACCTACTGTGGTTCCTAATGACTCTCTAAACCTGACAGTCCGCTCTACGCCACTATTATCACTCAATTGGACAAGTATGTCAAATAACTCATGATCCGGATCCCGCTGCGGGATAACTCTGGAATGGAACAAGGAGTGGTCCACCACTAAAGAAAAGCCGCTGGGCGGTTGAAGAGGTACTTCTGGAGTTTGTAGTATATCGCATAATCGTTCATTGTCATTCAACTTCCGCTCTCCGTATTTAAACGTTAAAAAGACCGGCTTCAACGCATAGTTTTCCGAATTTATCCATACCAGGTGCTTGAGGTCAGCAATTGTATGTGTAAGAGTTACGTTTATGTGATAATCCTGTGCCTCGATAAGATTTCTATTATTCTCTGAATGATTGATCTCCTCCACTGTGAATACAATTTCAAACGGATGATTCATCTTTTGCGTTAAATTCTCATGGAGTGAAGAGATAGATTCTATCTGCCGAACAACTCTTCGAGGTAAATTGTGAGTTGGAATAGTGATTCGATAAATGGCTTATTAAATGTTACGTTTCCTTTAGGTCGGAATTTTAACATAAATCACGTGACAAGTTTGCCTGCTCTTACTCAGTATTTATTGCTCCTAACTAATATATTTACAAGTTCTGGCTAAATATACAAACGTGCTGGATCAAAACGTATATACAGGTTGTCTTGAATCGCTATGAGCTGAATTCGCTCACTTTTTAATGGCATGGTACCTCTTACCTCTAAAGGCAAAGATCTTGCTGTTACTGTTGAAAGTTTCAGTTGGGTTGATATCAACCAAGTCAAGCTTGGTGCAAGCGAACAAGTTTTCTGACTTATTCATCAATACGTCCATTTCATCGTATAATTCATGGTTTTCCAACCACTCAATTTCTCTGTTAATATCTTGTTCGTGATATCCAGTGAGGTACACTGGACATTTGGATTCCAACAATCCCTTCAATGCCTTATTCCAGTAGACGGAGTCAGCAGTACTGAAACCAGGGTGGAATAAGTAGAACACATCCAAGTATGGGTCAAATGGGAAAAGATCACCAATCTCATAAAGCTCGTGGAAATATTTGGTATGGTAATGAATCGTAATTTGGTCATCAAATCTCTTGACCAAGGCACGTTTGTGAGGCTCATCGGTAGGTCCGAAAGATCTAGTCTCCCTATCGAAATAAGCTTCAGGTCCAATCAAATGAATTTCAAACTTGGTATTTGGAAACAAGTATCCAAACTGTTTCCATACGTAACCTGGAAGCATCGACTCCATCTTTGCCCCAACGATAAAGATTCTCATCGGTCTCTCTTTGAATGTAACGGCTGAAGAGTCCGTGGATTTGGTATATGGAGGATACAAGGTGTATCTCAATGCAGCTAATGATCTTAATCCCTCAATAGTAACAGGACCCTTTGGTACAGCACCATATGGTGAGAATTTATGTAAGGTTGCAGCAATTGTGATTGGATAAGTCAACACTTTGGTAGCAGCTGCCAAATTGAATTCAGTATTCATGGGAGTGAAATCTCTGGTGTAGAAGTACGTGTCCCAACTTGACAAATTAGTTGTAAAATCCTTGGGTTGTTCACCGGGAAACAAAAATTCGTCGAACTTCCGTCCCGATCTAATGTCATGTTCGTAAAGATTTACTTTTTTCAAAAGCTTGTATTTCTGGTTCTTGTGATAGTCTTCATCGTTCTTCCAAGCTTCTTCAGAATGATGGGTTGGAATTCCTGAGTAAGGACAGACAAAGTTCACCGGCTTTTTAGTAACGGGGCAGAGTGCCTTGGTCCGGATAAATGCTGCTCTTGTACGTATGTCTTCATAAGGAGATTCATCCCACTTGTACAACGGTCTTTCAACTTCCTTCGCTTCGGGGTTATCCAAAGCTAACAACTTCCAGAGAAATGAAAACTTTCTAGTTCCCAGCAAGGACTGGTTCTGTAGGACGTTTCTCGTCACTCGATTAATCAACACCATATTGGTTTTAATCAGTGAAGTTTGATATCCAATGCAACCAAATCAGTACTTGATGAAGCTAGAGACTGATATTTGATGGACTCTCTTTTATCTTTTGAGTCGAGCTGGTTTGGTTCCTTAATGTGTACCGGGATATTCTCAGATTTCGGTACGCTCCTAAAATACCTTGAAATCCAATGCTCTGATCTGATTCTCTATTTAGTTGGGATTTGATTTATCTCAGCTAACTATTGAACCGGGCTACGGTTTTTTTTCAATCAGGCCAGTACTGAATTTTACTGTGGGCACGCGTAAAGAAGGACATGTGCATACCACATAATGCAATTGCTGCGAAATGTCAAACCCCGAAGAAAGTGGACATTTACAACTTGTATATTAAAGGGAAGTCATATGGATATACATACGGGTAAATAGCTTCTGCACCTGGTCCTTCATCTACTGATTATTCATATGTTTCAAAAATGTTTCAAAAATGTTTCAAAAACATTCAAATCGATCCCTGATTACTAATGCTCTTGTCTAAGATATTGATACGAAATGTATAGATCCAAAGAGGTATCGATAGAAATGACCTCATTCGAACCCAAAGTCGTGACTCTGGGGCATGAGATCTTATTGCTGTGTCTATGAGTAGCAAATAAATTAGTAGAATACGATAATTCGTGCGCAAACCTTTGCTTGCTCCCAAAATCCTTTCAGTTTTCAAACCTGTGAAGCTATCTAATAGGGGAGAGATCCTACGTGACGTCCAGATCACTTGGGCTCATTCATTGAATTCGATCTCAATTCAAAGTATATGAACGTGTTTTGCATTGCCGGAGGGAAGCTCTAAATTTGGTTGAAGTAATCTTCTCTATAGACCTTAATTACAACTCGTCGCCGTACTCGGCAGTTGTAGTAGTTGAAGTTTCAGTTTGCTCTGGGGAATTCAAGAGCTCATAAATTTTTTGCAAGTCGTGTTCTCCTTGCAATTGTAGCTGTGCAGCAATTTTTTCAATTAAGTCCTCCTTGGGACCTGCAATCTGAGTCTCAGTCTCAGCAGACTCCAATGTTTTTGTTATAGTCACAGTTGAATGTGTTACTTGATCAATGAGATCTCCTCCTTGAACTGGCACGGGCCTTGAAAATTTTTCAAAGTTGTATTGACCGTTTGGAGATTCAAATTCTGGCATCTGTACCAAATCGCCGTCCTGATCGACCATGGTTTCGGGATCAATAATCTGCAAGTCGAGTCTATTTGATTCATCCTTGCCATCACGCAAAACTCTCAAGTAGAATATCAAATTTCCGTAGAAATCGAAAAGTTCATACCACACAATAAATGAGTCTGTCCAGCTCAAAGGAGAAACAACATTGTCGGCAATAAAAACTGGTGAGGGAATCTTTCTATCAAGTACTGATGCAAACATGAACCCCGCCTTAGATAAAATATCCCGTTTCGACTTGTATTCCCGGTTGTATATCAAAACATTCTTGTCTTGCCAGGACGGTTCCTCATCTAGCGGGCCTGTTTTAGATTGACCCAAGTAGAATCCAGATCCACATGGTCCAAGATGATAATCTGCCAAGTTGATTTTAAAGTTTTTGGATGCCAAAAACAAATTGTTGACTGAGGCTGTTTCTTCGTATTTGTAGAAGTCTTTGTATTCCACCTGATCAAAGCCCGCAACGCTCTTCAAATCAATTCCCTTGCAGCTTATGTCTATCACTTTGTCCTCAACACTATTGGGCCTGAATTCCTCTATGGAGCATAGCTTAGGAACACTTATCACCAATTGATACTTACATGTTGAAATCTCAAGGAGCTCCACAATCTCTGGAGTATGCTTGTAAGGATCACATTTGTATGAAATTTCAATAGAGCGGGGTTCTTGAGTTAAGTCACAAAGTCCCCCGTTCACCAATGTATGTTGAACAAATTTCTGAGAACTATACAGCAAGGCAGTACCGGTATCGGAGAGTTGATCTACGATATCTTCATAGATGGTGAATTCCGAGTCGCTCAACTCATTCTTCAACTTTCTTGCCTGGTTCTGGAGCTTAACTGGTTTCACCGGCGCTCCAGCGAATCTTCCAAGGACAAACACGCTGTTAGGGTATTCTGGTTTGTGTTCTCGTGTTTTGTAAAAATGTATCAAGTCTTCATGAAATTGGATGATCTTATCACCAAAACAGTATGCAATAGTCCAATATCCTCCATTTAATCCCGGAGCATACACACAATTACTTCTCGAAAAAGAATCTGTAATCTGTTTGTTGGCTTGAGTGATTAGTTCCTGGTCTGTCGAATTTCCAGCATTCGATGTAGACGAGTTCGATTTCTGTATAGGGCTAATTGCTTTTTCTTGTGGTAGGTGGCACAAGTATTTCCTCCTTTCGTTTTCCTTGTCTATGCTAACAATTTCAAAGCTCCCTTCATCACTTTTCAATTGCGTGAACAGTCTTGCAACATTGATGGGTATGTTTGAGTTCTCGTACTTAACCTTGTACTTGGGTAGGGAATACTCCTCTGCTGTAGAGTGTGCTAGAAGCAATGCCAACGTTGTCAAGCTTAGTACTGATTTCATTGTATGGCCAAGTTTGGTTCTTGATTCGTTATAGTTGATGACAGCTATCACCAACTTAAAAATTGTGCCCTGGACTACCAAGTATCGCACCAAATCATTTTGATCTCGTTACAGAAAGCTTAGCAGAATCTACACGATACAAGAAAATCACCAGTCAGTCGTCAGGTCTAATTGAACTCTTTGACGCTACTTCTAAACTTCATTCTTATAATGTCTGAAGCACCCACGGTTCCCGGTCTTGCCACGCCTCAATTGAAAGGTAGAGAACTCACATCTGATACAGCAGATGAGAATCACGAAGGGGATTCTTCGACCAATGGAAAAACTTCGGTATTTGACATAGCCCAGGAGGTTGAAGAGAAGTTGAAGGGAGTTCTCTCTTTGGTGGAGAAGCATGATAAGAATGTCCAAGACAGAATAGATGCGTTGGTCAAGCGAATCGCTAAGCTCGAGAATAGTGTCAATCTGCGAGGATAAATTCTTGGAGCACCAGCCCGACAGAATGGTTACACTGTGGACTATTTGGAAATTTCCGAGCATTCATTCAATCAAGACTAATTAGCCAAATCATAGATGGAGTCCCATGTTAAAGGGAGATTGATTTATTATTGTTTACAGTGAGGTTCCGGAACTTATGCCGCACAATTGAATTGTCTCTCAGAAGAACATTGCAAAAGTCAACGCCCACATATAAGCCCAAAACTTAGCTGTGAAATGGGTATCTCGGTTAGGGGGAGGCGAAGTCTTTCCATCGCAATGTGGTCTTATCTGTATAAAATCTAGGCTCATCTAATTCTGAATCAGCATTTTTAGATAATCGGTCCCATGACGACGAAATTCAAAACAGGTTAGCATGTGAGCCCAACGTGTTCTAGAGCTTCTATTAGAGGTGGTCATATCGTCTATTGAAGATATTATCTTCCTGCATCTTCAGCCGCCTAGTATTCTGTTTACCTCTGTAAACTTTATTCTACGCTGTTTTGTAAACAAAAACAAATATAAATTGCATAAATCTTACACGAGAGAATCGATCCCACATCCTAAATTCAAGACTCTTCCCGACTAACCAAATGTCAGGCTCTCTGATTGCCTAGCAGCTATACGTCAATGTCTTGACCTGTATTATCACGCTGCGTTCATGTGACTGAATATAGTCTTTGTGTAATCTACCTCTCATCACTTAAATGCACCAAATCATGTATAGATTAGTAGGTCCTTATAACCTACAATGGCAAAACAGAAGAGAACAAAGAATCAGATAAGGCGAGAAAAGGCCAAAATACGAAAATTGGATGGTGGAGAAGACCAAAGTAACGGTGCAAAAATACCTGAGGAAGCCACTGTTTCCCTGCTTCACGAAACACAGGACCATCGAGAACCTGAAGTCAAAACCAATCGTATACCGGAGGAGTCACAGTTGCTAGAACAGTTTTCTGAAGTCTTTGGAAGATTCCAAGCACATTCTGATACTGAGCCCGAAGAGTCTCCGAGAAATGAGGTGTATTTCAATGGATCCGATGATCAAGATGATTCCAGTGTGAGTGAATCCTCAGACGAAGAGGATGCCAAACCTCTTAGTAAAAGACAAAAACGGCTACAGAACAAGGTGCCGTTAGCAGTTTTAAAAGCCTCCACATTGATGCCTCAATTAGTGGAATGGTTCGATGTGGATGCCAGAGATCCATACATGCAAGTAACTATGAAGACACAACCCAATGCTATACAAGTCCCTGACCATTGGATGGCCAAACGGGATTACCTATCTGGCCGCAAGGGGATAGAGAGATCACCATTCGAGCTCCCCAAGTACATTCGAGATACCGGCATTCAAGATATGAGACAGACGGAAGACCAAAATTTGAGGCAGGACCAAAGAAACAAAGTACAACCCAAAATGGGTCGGTTGGACATCGACTACCAGAAGTTGTACGATGCATTTTTCAAGCACCAGGTGCGACCGCGCTTGTATGGGTTTGGGGATGTCTACTTCGAAGGAAAGGATGCCACCGATGAATATGCAGAGCTTGTTTCGAAAGTAAAGCCTGGACTCGTTTCGCCTAGTCTTCGCAAGGCCTTGGAATTGCCTGAAAACAGCAAAGTACCACCTCCATGGATCTCAATAATGAAGGAAATAGGAAAGCCACCCGCATATAGTACGTTGGTCATACCCGGGTTGGATGTGGAATATTCAAATACAGGTTACAAGGAAAAAGATAGTACCAAAGAGGCAAAAGCGGGACAATACTGGGGCAAAATGCATGAATACGTTGAATCTTCAGAAAGCGAACAAGAAGATGAGGAAGAGGAGGAGAACGAGAACGAGAATGAAGATATGAATGCTGAAGAGCTAGGTGATGATGATGACCAGCCAGTTAAAGTACCAATTTCTGAAATTGGCGGACACGCGAAGATTATCAAACTACAGGACGAAAGTACCGACACCGTGCCAAAAACTCTCTATACTGTACTCAAGGAGAAAACACTTGACGGATCAAGTGCAGGGCTCTTGAATGAGGAAGTTGGTTATCACAAAAGTGGGGGCAAACCGAAAATTTCAGAGGATCAATACAAAAATAGTCACTCCACACACGAATCTACGCAAAAGAAGTTCAAATTCTAGCTTAAGTTTTATAGATAACGTATGTATTAATAATCAATGAAGATAAAAGTAGAAAAAATGCCTATGAAAACAAACTTGAAAAGTCTTACAATAACGAGGGGTACAGAACTAAAATCTTAGCTGTTCTACTATTAGTATTTGACAATTCGAGCTTGATGTGTATACACAGTACATCTCTTAGTTTGAGCTCTATGTAATTTTGATGGTTTTTGGTTGGTGTGAGATGATTTTCCGGTTGTGGGTAGTGGAATAAATAACGGTGATTATGCAATTGAAAAGACTAGCTGTCATGCTTAGAAGTTGACATCTGGTTTGGAATCGGTGATCTTGTCAACCTTAGCACCAAAAGCAGAAATACATCTAGCCATGGTTGGAGAAGATCTGGAGATAACGTCAGTGAAGTAGAAGTTATCAATTGGATTCTTCAATGGGGCACCAACGATCTTGGCGGACTTGTTCTTGTTAACCAAGTCAAGGAATCCGATTTGGGCGATATCCTTGGAGATTGGTTCAATAACTCCGTGTCTGACAAGATGTGGAGCAACCTCACCCAATCTGGTTCTAACGGCAACGATGTCGTCATATGGCAACTTTGCGTCCAAGTACTCTGACAAAGCTCTGACAATTTTCCAGTCTTCACGAGCAGCTTGTGGAGCGTTGGTGGCAGCACGGGTGATTTGGGTTCTACCTTCAGTGTTGACATAGGTGGCAGACTTCTCGGTGTATGCAGAACCTGGCAAGATGACGTCGGCGAATGAAGCACCCAAGTCACCGTGGTGGCCTTGGTAGATCACGAATGCCTCCTTAGGAATGTCCTTGTTTTGAACTTCATCAGCACCTAACAAGTAGATGAATTTGGCCTTGGTAGCAGCAACTTCTGGGTCCAAGGTAGCAAATCCAATATCTAATGCTGCCACACGGGAAGCTTCACGGTGTAACAAGTTAAGACCGTTCCATTCGCCGGTGTTAAAGTTGGCATTCTTAGCGGCAAATTGACCGACAGTCTTGAAAATGGATTGAGCGTCTTCAGATTCGGCAACACCAGAACCAACAATGATCAATGGGTTCTTAGCAGAAGCTAACTTCTTACCAACATCACCGGCCAATGCCTTCTCTAAGGCCTTAGCATCTGCACCTACGTTTTCCAAGTCGAAAGTCGAGTCGAATTCTTGGCCAACAGCCGAGACTTCTAAGTTTTGTCTCAACCAAACCTTTCTAATTCTAGCGTTCAAAACTGCGGCTTCATGTCTTGGGTTGGTACCGACCAACAAGATTTGGTCAGCAGCTTCAAGGCCCTCAATAGAGGAGTTGAAAATGTAGTTTGATCTGACATCAACACCATGAGCATCAACAGCAACCTTTACATCAGTGGTCAAATTTTCAGAACCTAACTTGTTTACCAAATCCTTCAATGTAACTAAGGCTTCGGCATCGGCTAAAGCACCTGCGATAGCCTTGATTTCGCTTTCCTTTGGACTGATTTTAGAGTAGGCAGCTGCGATGGTAGAAAGTGCTTCATCCCAAGTGGCGACTTCGAATTTGTCACCGTTTCTGATTAAGGGAGTGGTCAAACGTTGCGTCTTCAACCCGTCACAAGCAAATCTAGATTTGTCCGAGAGCCATTCTTCGTTCACCTCATCGTTCAATCTTGGTAATACTCTCATGACTTCGATACCTCTGGCATCGATTCTGACGTTGGATCCGACCGCATCCATAACATCTATGGATTCGGTTCTCTTTAATTCCCAAGGTCTGGCTCTAAAAGCGTAGGGCTTGGAGGTCAAAGCTCCGACGGGACACAAGTCGATAATGTTACCCGACATTTCCGAGTTAATGTTTCTCTCTATGTAGGTACCGATTTGCATATCGTTACCACGGCCAGAAGTTCCCAATTCTGGAGCTCCAGCAACATCGTTCATGAATCTGACACATCTGGTACAGTGAATACATCTGTTCATCGAGGTTTTCACCAAGGGTCCAATGGCCTTGTTTTCAACCGCTCTTTTACCTGCTACTTCGGCGAATCTTCCACGGTCGGACCCGTATCTTTGAGACTGTTCTTGCAAGTCACATTCACCACCTTGGTCACAGACAGGACAATCCAAAGGATGGTTTTCCAACAACATTTCAGTGACACCCTCTCTTGCCTTCTTGATTCTTTCGGAATCGGTGTGAACGACCATACCGTTTTGAACAGGCATGGCACATGAGGCGATCAACTTTGGCATTCTTTCAACATCTACCAAACACATACGACAGTTACCGGCAATAGCCAACTTGTCGTGGTAACAGTAACGAGGAATGGTGACACCTGCCAACTCGGCGGCTTGGATAATCGAAGACCCTGCTTCAATCGACACCTTACGCCCATCGACTGTTAATTCCACGTCGGCCATTCTTCTGGAGGAAGAAGATAACAACCGTTTACTTCCTCTTGCTAATTGGTATCTCAACGAGAACATTTTGGAGGGCTATGTCTCTAGACTGACAGGTGGTATATGGATTTTGGGGATTCTTTTTGTTGATGATTAAAACAATCTTTTCGAAACAACAAAAGGTCGCTCTTGAGCTAGTCTCTGTAGTTGAAGAAAATAATCTAACGGAATAAACACGATATCCAAGTCTATGAGACGTGTGAAAAATTCAGATCGACTTTGGTAGGAAGATGGATACTTGGACCTCAGACTCGATTGCCTCTGTTTAGCGAACAATTGAAGATCCTGGAGACTTTACGAGCTTTCTATTGGGTTACAACTGGTAGCCTGTGTATGGCCACAAATTTTTCGGTAGTGTAATCTTGTGTGCGCCCACCGAAATTTGTAATGGTGGAATGTTTGGATGCTGATTCGCTGATGTGAGGGGTGACCCGGACAATTGAGCTCTGTTTGCATCGCGACATTCTGGGAAAACGACATTATATGTAGATAGTGCACGACATAGATTTCTTATTAACTAATTAAATATGGAGAATAGCTATCGTTATAAACTAGTAGTTATCGTATGGCTTAATTGTAACTAAAGAGTAGAAACGATTCAAGCACGTATGATAAATCGTAAGTGTTCATTTAACATAATTTATTGGGCCATTAAACGCCGATATACGTAGTAGAAGGGTCGTATTCGCCTAAAATACGAGTTTAACGAATGCAAAACGTATGCTATCCGGTGCATCTAATGCTTGTGTTTAGCTCCTTCATATGTGATATAGATGGATTATTTGCTGTCACCTCCAGCCAACATAAGGAACAATAATGGAAGAGTGATATATATCCAGTTCTTCTGGATAAAGGACCTATCGTCTATTTCGACTTCGACCTCTTCCTCAACCTCCACTTCAATCTCATTACCATCTTCATCAGTTTCCTTTACGATCTTTGTCTGTACAATCTTTTCCGTGGTCGGCTTTTTGGGTGCATTGGCTCCTTGCGGAGCTACTGCCGGAGATCTATTAGGCACAGGACCAGCGCCTGAAGTTATTACCTTAACTTGAGGAGTAGACAGCGGTGTTTCCGTTCCAGAACTGGCTCTTACTCCCAAACCTTTGACATTCCCTTGTCTGTCGACAAAGAGCAGAATCTCATTAGCATCTCCTTCGAGATAGGCAATGCAATTGTGCTTGGCCGTGCCGACACAGTATCCATGAGGAGCTTTGAACTCGGGATCTTGTACTTCGAATTTAGCTTTTCTTCTTTCAGTGTCGTATTCAATTGCCCCCCACACATTCCTCTCTTCGGAGGATACCAACAGACGATACAAATCGATCGATATCGTTTCGGCGGAGCACCATCCAATGAGTCCCAAGAAGACTAGCATCAAGTACACCTTAGGCAACCCCATTGTTATTCCCATATTGTAGTGTAGATATCAAACGAATTGATCGAAACGATGGTAGGGTACATGTGGATTGCGTTGATTATTTTGATGGAAAATATACGATACGCATTGTGCAATATCCACGAGATAACTACTATTTACCACTTCTTGTCATTCATAATACTTTGATGTTCACAGCATGTTCTCCATCACCCACATGTGTCTTAAGAAACATTAGTAGGAGGAGTCCTCATATCCTGATACGATATGTGTCCGATCTTTCATCTATTCAAGATTGCCAGACATATTTAACTTTCTGCAAAGAGAACCAGATCAGTCTTGAATCAACCGTGTTCAATGGCACACTTTACGAGCTATATTGCAAGCTCATCTTGGAAAAGTCTCTCAATTGCAAGCAGATGGTACGAGTAGGTGGTTCGTACGATAATGGACTCGATATCTTTGGAAGATGGGACTTGAATAGATTCTATAAAGAATCGAAGAAGCTTTCACGTGGAAAAGAAACAAAGCTTCCCGCTAAATCTCTACTTAGACAGTCAATTGAATATTGTGGTGATGAAGCAAGCGGGTCATACTCCCTAGAAAATGACATCTTTGCACTTGTCCAGTGCAAGAACTTCTCAAGGCGAATCAAGGCACTGGTGATCCGAGAATTGTCGGGCATTTACAACTTTCACGTCAAAAACAGGACGGGCCGAAATTCGATCTTTACCAGCTATATGTTTTTGATATCAGCTAGTGGTCTTACCCCTCAGGGGCTAACCCAGATGAATACTTCCAACATTCCAATAATTCATTTAGTAGTGCCCCCCTTACGATTTAAACCTTTACCCAACACGCCTCTCGAAGATAGTTTATTTTCACTAGCAAACTGGCATAGCGACGGTCTTCAACTGAGCTACTTAAACCCCACAGCACGAAGTTTGTTAGCAGGATTGAATCTAGAATTGCAATTGCAGGTGATAACCAAGTCTAATTAAAATTTTCCGAGCTTGAGAAAATATCTCATGGGCATTCTGTCATAAATAGGTAGGAGCAAGTTACGTTTTCATAGAGGTCTCTTTTGTATAATAATGAATCTTTACTTGCAGATTCTTAAAAAAAATAGAGGGCGCACAATATATATCGATTTGCAACTTCCAAAACATTCTGGATGAGAAATATTAAAAACAGTATAATTGAAAATACCTTAATGCGCGGAGATTCTGACGGTCAAGCAGCCATGCTACCACTAGATCTAGAGCTGAACAGTTAAAGATTCTCGTTGGCATTGACTGAGGAGCCTACGATAGTAATCGGAAATACACTACGAAACGTAATAAAAAGGGTATTGTTATTAAAGATACGAAGTCCGGGTATTATTGAGAATAGAGTAATTACTCGTGCGTGTACACAGTTGTTATCACATATTTTGTGGCCACCGTCTGGTAAACAGTGTCGAAAGTCGTGACGGTTCCCAGTGCCTTGGTGTAGACGGTCTCCAAGGTCACGGGTCCCGGGGTTGTACTGGACACCAGCGATGCACTCACCGTTGGGCTCAGCGTTGGGCTCAGCGTTGGGACCGAAGATGTTGGCGAACTTGTGGGTGAAGTAGCAGGAGTAGAACTTGAAGACGACGATGAACTCAACGAAGTAGATGAGCTGGAAGAGGAAGTCGAGCTCGATGATGTGGAAGATGAGGAAGATGATGTGGAAGATGAGCTCGATAATGTGGAGGATGAGGAAGACGATGAGGAAGACGATGAGGAAGATGAGCTCGATGAGCTCGATGACGACGAAGACGAGCTCGATGACGACGAAGACGAGCTCGATGACGACGAAGACGAGCTCGATGACGACGAAGACGAGCTCGATGACGACGAAGACGAGCTCGATGACGACGAAGACGAGCTCGATGACGACGAAGACGAGCTCGATGATGAGGAAGATGAGCTTGAGGACGAAGACGAACTAGAAGACGAGCTCGAAGAACCCAACATAATGTTCTTCACCTGCTGGGCAAAGTTAACACCATTGCTGTCCGTGTTCTTCCAGGCCCAACTAGCATCCCAGACCATGAATCCTCCAAAGTTACTGGAACTTCCATGATTGTCGTACAACTGCTGAATAGTCGAAGAAGGGACGTAAGGGTTACCAGCACCTTCGGCGCCTGGCACTCCAATGAACAACTGGACTCCCTTGTTTACAGAGGTTGTCGAGGACCACGTCTCCCAAGCGCTCCAGTTTATATCTTGGTTGTTTGTATTCAAACTACAGCTTGGGTTATTGTAGAACTGAATGAACACATAGTCGAGATCAATCTGTGACAAAATGGAGTCGTTAGTGTTAGAAAGATCAGGACACTGGGGAGCAGAGGTGATATAATATGTTTTTGAGGTATCTTGGGCAAACTTGGATCTAAGCTCGGTAGCAAATTCGGGGTATCCGACAAAATTATCATTTTCAATATCGAGATCAAAACCATCAACAACAGCAGAGCCAAATGGCCTTATACTGTTATTTATATCGTTACCAAATTGTGACCACAACTCATCAGCAAATGAGGTGCCCGAAGCAGAAGAACTGAATCCGTAGGTACCTGCACCAGGGTCACCTCCGAGCGACAATAAAACCTTAATGCCCAACAGTTGACAGGTCTTAATATCTGCTTCGATAGTAGGACAACTAGTGGCTCCGCTTTCCGAGGTACATATGTTGGCGAAATTTGCTTCATATGAACCACTGTCGCTGTACTTGAGAATGAAGGCAAGAATCACGATATCTGGTGTGTGGCTGTTACAATAGTCGGCCAAACCTGTCTGACCGCCTCCACCATTTTGGCCCCAGTAGAGAGCCAATTTTCCAGTTGCAGATGCCACTGCAAGGTAGCTTGAAAGGATTGTGAAAAATAGAAAAAGCATTGTAAAGAGTGACTGGTGAAGCAGCTAAGGAGTCACACACAGGGCAGAAGTCAATTGAGACTTTGACACTTAAGTGGTTGAACGATAGTGATGAAAAGGTACAAGATAGCATAGACCAGGTGCAACTCGTGTCTTATATATACCGATGCATTGCATATTTCACGCCACGAGTGACGTTGCAGGCCAGCACCTTTGACTCCACGTATCGACCCGTTTCGTAAAAACATGAACCCTTTGGGACAACATTCCACCATACTAGACGTGTTGAATAATGCACAAAACAATAACATTGCATAAAATAGTTCGACTCGAGCTACACAAATCCTTCTCAAATGGCAGTCTTTCCCCTAAGCCCATACTCCTAATTGCAGTTTAGCGCCTGCTAGCCACTGTTTGTCAACAATCTGTTTATTTTGTTCTTCCGATTATTTTCTTTAGTCAAATTATTTTCCGGTTTAGTTATGGTTATGGAATTGTTTCGGCACCATTGGGGCTAAACATTCCCCAATTTTGCCGACACGAATTCCGCAAGGCGATCTCCACGTCTTCCCATAGGCCCAGACTACATTCCAGAGTTAATTGAACGGACCTACGGCGCTAATTACTAGTCCCAGCCTAGGCTAATGCTGGTTTCTCGGTTGGTGCAAAAAGTTGGTACAATTGAACAATATCACCACAAACACGGTTTTGCGCACACCCCATTAACCGTGACATATCCCTACCAAAGGGAGGTTGGGGGGACAATACGCGTGGTTGGAGACAAAAACATTGCCCTCCTTTATGCCCCTACCGATAACAATACTGTTTCAACGTCTTTAGTATACGCATCTTCCTCGCAACCTCCCTAGCCTCCCTGCAACCACTATATCTAGGTTGATTAACTTTTGTAAACCCCATTTGGGTCCAATCCACCAGCACCAAGGTGAAAAATTCGCGTAGAATGTCAATATTTTCGTCCGTGGCTGTACCCGCAAGATAATAGTTCTATCTCCGACCCGAGTTATGTTCTGCGCTTGAACCACCTATGGACCAGCGCCAGCATGAGGAGTTTTACTGCTTGTCAATGGCTCCAGGTCTAGGTATAAACCCGCCCCCTTCTTGTCATTGCTGGCTCCATTGCACTATCTGGTGGACTTAGCCAGGTGAGCGCGCTCAAATAGGACAAAGCAGAGACCAATTCAGATAGGCGCATCCTGCACGGAACATCGGGGGCTGCAAGAGTGAACTCTTTTTACGACGATTAAACTTCCTCCGTAGGTCTACCTTGTATTCTGTTTTGTTGTGAATCTTGAATGATGTCAAAGCACCTTGAGATTCGATTCGACCGGTGCGCTTGCATTATGCATATACGTTCGCATTTGCTTTTGTCTAAGCCTAATTGTCCAAAAAATGCACTGGTGACCTATATTGCGGAGATATATGCTCTTCAAGAGATGGAAGCCTTGTTAAGCAATTTCAAGAACGGTTCGAGTCCAAAACAACCTATTGGACCTTCTGGATGTTCCCCGACTCGGTTCCATTCTTCGTTATAGATCTAAATGGCGAGGGTCATTTTTACGAGGCGCGCCTCGTTTCGCGAGGTTCTCTAGCAAGGCTTCACAGAACATATCAAATATTCAATATCTTAAAAAGAAGGCAGCAGAAAGGGAAAAGTGTTCTAAAATCGACTGCAGTTCTTGCTACGGCAACTGGGGTACCCAATCAATAGCAAGAACATCTTCAACATACCATATAAATTTGTTAATGGCAATCACGTGTGCCCGATATTGTTCGGTTTGCGATTTTTCGATCCATCCACCAGCACTCCGGATTCGGACACAATGCGCACTGCGAACAATTTCCAATTGCATCTTTGCAATTTTGATGTTAGTTCGAGATAACTTCGAAGCGGACTTGCTCAACCACAATGGGGGCTTCCCCGATAGTGCTACTAATTTAGACGAGTTTAGTCCGCATTAAACAATACGCACTTGGTCAATACAGACATCATGTGTTCCTACAATGCATGGGGTTTCGCTTGAATCCTTTTCGAATGACGTCGGAGCACATATGTACCTGATAGTCGAAACAAGAGCTATTGAATAGTACAGCATCATTCATTGGAAACAATCCCAATCTACAATAACCGTGTGCTGGTCAGTCAAACGAGCATAGAGGACTACATAATTCTTTAGTTACGTGCATAGGTGGCTTGCACAAGTTTAGAAAATTATTCTTGCTGTGCGGTCCTCCATATTTTAAGCCTGCTGTACAGTCGCTAAGAAATAATCAAAAGATACTTATAAGACCAGTATTTCCCGCCAGATTGCCAGCCTTCTCTCGACATACGCCCTTAATGTTGCTTCAATCAGTTGGGTTCAATTATACGGGAGAGTACTCTTTGTTTTGATGCTACCCATCAATAGAGACAATTAAACAATGCGAACATGATGAGGTGCCCATGAGTCGGGGTTGGCTCATAAGCGAAAAAAAGCGAGTAACACTGAATGCCTGATTTACAATAAACCCGCCAATCGCACTAATTACAGCCGTTAATGGCATTAGTACAGGGTATTGCAACCCTCTCAGGATTGCCTCTCAGGGAAGAAGAATACCATGTTGCTAGCACCTCCCAAGCGCAATAACATTTGTAAACATAGTCTGGCAGTGTACCTTGTCCACGTAATAAGCCACAGTGCACTAATCAACCAGCCTTTTGCTACCAAAGAACTGATTG
This sequence comes from Kodamaea sp. yHQL451, assembly GCA_030578635.1. Taxonomy (NCBI): domain Eukaryota; kingdom Fungi; phylum Ascomycota; class Pichiomycetes; order Serinales; family Debaryomycetaceae; genus Kodamaea; species Kodamaea sp. yHQL451. The sequence continues at coordinate 104,203 of JAKTXX010000020.1, forward strand.
GCTTACTAGCCAAGTTCAGTTGTTGGGGGTAACAAGAATAGCATATCAATTCTGCTTATCAAGCATAGCCTTTTTATATAAACAATGACTAAGCCAGCTCTCTATATACTATTTGGGATCCTACCTCATAATGATAGTTCTTGTAGAAATATTTTGCCCTGTCAACTTTATTGCAACCAAGTTTCTACTAAAATTTTACATTTGTTTACACTTTTATGTTTTTTTTGCATTTTCATGTTTTTCATGTTTGCTACGCCACAACAAATGTTATATCAAGAGTTGAAGAATCGAGTACACATATGGACGAACGTCTTCGATACATTAAACGAGATATCGAACTTCGTGTGCAATATCTCAATTCCTAGATTTGGATGTAGTGAAGTAACTACTGGTTGTGTAAATATGGGTGCGTTGCGTAGACTTCAGCACAGCGAACATTCTAACTGTTATCGAGTGATGCGAAGATGAAGGAGATGCTAGAGGCCTTCATTCTGTTCCTACGAGCTTCCAAGTGTATAGCGCTAATTTGGTAGATTAGGACTGTGCCTTAGTATACGATCCACACCCAAGTCCTGCATGCACTGTTGTTTATCATTAGACCTACAACCCCACAATCCAATCACGTGTATACATTAAGGGTCGTGGACCGACCATAGACAAGGTTTGGATTTGGTACAGATAGGAGATCTACCCCGCCCAAGTCCAGGGTAGGGTTCGCTGTTAATTAGATTAGTAGTTGAATTAGCCCAATTCTGAGCCTGTTCCCAAGCCTCTTTCCTGTTGGTTGCTCCTTTCCTCTTTCCTCTTTCCTCTCTCCTCTCTTTAATTACGAACATTTGAATGCTTCGTCATAATTCGAAGGACAGCTTCCAATACCTCACCCTCGGACCAAATTGGTAGGCAATATTTGACTCTCCGTCGTTGTACCTCCGATGTTGTCCCGTCCCGTCTATTCATTCCAGTCCAAGAAACCCGTGGTGCTGTGCCCGAGGCATTTAATACAAATTCTTAACCCTTTTTCCTTGGATCGCAGTTGCTGGAAACGATCGTCCAATAGTACCCCTTCATTTAAAAAGACGCATCGTTGTCGCAATCTGTGGTCTCAACATTACGAATGGTTTCGGCGAAATTCCACACACAAAACCCGCACAGCCAACAAACAATACAATGCCAGATTGTCAACGGCGCCTGTGATTTGTCCTAGCATATTGCCCTCAAACATAGTTGCTGTTTTTATGAAGATGGTGGGTGTTGTAGCTGACGTCCATACTCCCTTAACCATGGACGGGCCACTACTATAACACACTTGTGTCTAAGTATCAAGGGGGGGAGGGAGGTTTAACTTTATTCTCTACCAACTTTCTTCGGTGGCTTTTGCTCTACCATCATGCTTGTATTCGGTAGAATGGCAAAGCCACGCCAAAATAGGAGTCGCTTTGTCACGAGTATGCTGTTTGTGAACTCTTTGTGTGTCGTGTAACAAGTTACTACCTCACTCATTTCGGCGAAAAATCGGCGGGATTTTCTCCATATGCAGGCCCCTTCCCAATTAGGTGAAACACCTACACTATGGGACACCACAGGCATGTGGGAGTGTCCTTGGAATCTTCTGGATCCAGGTCTGGATTCAATACCCGCCCATCCAAAAACTATAAGAAGGCGCCAATCCCCCTCTCTTTATTCAGTTCTCCTCTTTCTTTCTTTATACACATACATATTCACCATGTCGATCCAGTTCAACTCTACTAAGGCCGTCAAGACCAACGACACCTTGATCACCAAGTTCACATACGAGAACTCGCTTGTCGAAAAAGATGCTAGCGGAAACATTACTGTTACACCTACTGCTGTCGACTACGACTTCAAGCTTGACTTGAAAACTCCAAAGACCGGTTTATTGTTGGTTGGTTTGGGTGGTAACAACGGTACCACCTTGGTCGGTTCTATCTTGGCCAACAAGAACAACATTTCCTTCGAAACTAAGGAAGGTGTTATCAAGCCAAACTACTACGGTTCCGTCACCCAGTCTTCCACCGTGAAGATTGGTGTTGACCACAGTGGTAACGACGTGTACGCTCCATTCAACTCGATTGTGCCATTTGTCCACCCTAACGACTTGGTCGTCGGTGGTTGGGACATCAACAAGGCTCCTTTGGACGAAGCCATGAAGAGAGCCAAGGTCTTGGACGTCAGCTTGCAAGAAAAGTTGCGCCCATACTTGAAGGACCTCGAGCCATTGTCGTCTATCTACTACCCAGACTTCATTGCCTTGAACCAAAAGGAACGTGCCAATAACGTTTTCAACACCATCAAGGGTGGTGAGGTTAACACTAAGAACAAGTGGGCCGATGTGGAAAAGGTCCGTAACGATATCCGTGACTTCAAGGCCCAAAACAACTTGGACAAGGTCATTGTGTTATGGAGTGCCAACACCGAAAGATACGCTGACGTTCTTGACAACGTTAACGACACTGCTGACAACTTGTTGGAAGCTATCAAGAACAACCACGAAGAAATTGCCCCATCCACCATTTTCGCCGTGGCTTCCATTTTGGAAAACGTTCCTTACATCAACGGTTCTCCTCAAAACACCTTCGTTCCAGGTGTTATTGAGTTGGCCGAAAAATACAACACCTTCATTGGTGGTGACGATTTCAAGAGTGGTCAGACAAAGATCAAGTCCGTGTTGGCTCAATTCTTGGTTGACGCCGGTATCCGTCCAGTCTCCATTGCTTCATACAACCACTTGGGTAACAACGATGGTTACAACTTGAGTGCTCCAAAGCAATTCCGTTCCAAGGAGATCTCCAAGCAATCTGTTGTTGATGACATCATCGACTCCAACCAAATCTTGTACAACGAAGAAAACGGTAAGAAGATCGATCACTGTATTGTCATCAAGTACTTGCCAGCTGTCGGTGACTCCAAGGTTGCCATGGATGAATACTACTCCGAATTGATGTTGGGAGGACACAACAAGATCTCCATCCACAATGTGTGTGAAGATTCCTTATTGGCCACTCCTTTAATTCTTGATTTGGTTATCGTGACAGAATTCTTGCAAAGAGTCCAGTACAAGCGTGCTGACGAAGGCGATGAAAAGTACCACGACTTCTACGCTGTCTTGACCTTGTTGAGTTACTGGTTGAAGGCTCCATTGAGTAAGCCAGGTTTCAGACCAATCAACGGGTTGAACAAGCAAAGACAAGCCTTGGAGAACTTGTTGAGATTATTGGTTGGTTTACCAATCAACAACGAATTGAGATTCGAAGAAAGATTACAGGTTTAATCTTCGAAACTCTCCTTCTCTTCTTGTTTCTAGATTTATACCACACAACTTAATAACATAATTAATTTTAAACTAATGTAGAGCACATATTCAAAGAGAGAATGAATCCAAGTCCGTTAGGTCCTGGTATGAGGCGTTCTGCGTATACAGCAGTTCATAGGCTGTATGTTTGAAATTTTTTTTGTGTCGGAACTTTTTCGAGGTCAGACAGTCTTGGCAGCTTAAAGGGCACACGATGCAGAGAAGCCAGGGATCTGAGGTATGTGTTGGTTCCACCACTTCTTTCTCTGTGAGCTGGACTACACCAGAGTCACCAAAACTGGCAAAAAGTAGATTTGCATGTATCCTCATCGCATGTTCCTACACGCCTCAAAGTATAGCTTGGATGGTTACCAGACAAATAAGCAGGGACTAGTCAGGGTTGATTAAGGGTTCGCGTTGAGACTAATCTCCGAAGGAAGGTCGGTACTTTCTATCAGCTATCAAAATATCAGAAGGTTTTGGGCACATGTCCCAACTTGAAATTACCTTCAGGCACCTTCCTATCATCCGGTATCTACAGAAATACCGCATTGATAAGTTACTGGTTGTGGTAGATTCAATTTGCAGCAAATAGCCTAGCTAGGTGCAGGATAGGGCATGGACCCTCGGTGCCTAATGAGGCAAAATAGCAGGGAACCCAACAGAATTATATGCAGGCAGACAATTACACAACATTTTTATCGCAGCCAAAGTCTACGCTAGAGCTGCCTCGAGAAAGCGAGGCCTGTATTATATCCCTAACGGGAAGTAGAGCTAAAGTTCCGGATCACGGGTTCTTTCGGTTCGGGATCAAAGTCCGGATGTCACTAGATGACACATGCCAGGGGGGATCTACTGTAGCTCCTAATTGAAGTTATCAGAGTTGGGTTGTATCCATCTGGGGTACCTGGGATGGGTCGTAATTTCCGTGGACCGAGGCGTACCAAGGCTTACATGGCAGAGCGAGGTTATTAAACATTTTTGTCTGAGTTTCCCCATCCTGAAAATTCGAATAAACCCTGGGACGTTATGAATCCCCCACCTCCATTTACAGTCGACGTCATCTCCACTTTTTTCCCACCTTCGGTGCTGAAGTCCACATCAAATCACATTCACCTAGCCGATTCTTTTGTGCATGTTATCAGCCTCGTGACAAAGAATATTGCCGCCATCACCGTTTGTTGAGCTACTAGTCAGTATCATATGTAAATAGGAACCGCCGTTGGGCTGGTGTTAGGCGTAGATTCGTGGCTGTTACGGGCACGAAGTCGCCAGACCCAGGTGGACATTTCTGCCTAGTTAGAGTTACAGTTTAGTGTGTGAGGTCAGCAAAGGTGGGGACGCTCGTCTGACAAGATAGAACTATAGAAAAGAAAGGCGTGGAAACGTAGAGAATTCATTAACAGAGAGAATGATGGAAGGAACAATTCTCAACAGATGTGGTCCTTCCACACGACCGTCACGTACTCCCGATGTTGGACTATCTGTCCCTCAACATTGGTCATCCAATGGTCACTCTTCTTCGATGTGGTGGTGGTAGTCTTGGAGTCTTGGGGTTTCGGGTCTTGGTGTTTGACTTCACACCTCCTCCAAGTAGATTTACGCCTCTTTTGCAAAATGCAGCTTCCGTAAATGCCCCTCTCCGTAACCCCCTAACTCAGTTAAATGTACTGGGCACTCACTCTTTTAGTTCCCCCCTTATCCTCGCGTAATATCCTTGTCTCCATACTCGGGCCTCTCTTGCTATTTCAGTCAGTCGCACTGAGAAACTGCAGTACAAATGGGGAAGTATATAAAGCGATGGATTTGCTGTTTTCGGACAAATGAACTGGCACCAAAGTAGAAAGATCTCACCTTAGACACCACTTAAAAGTCCAACAATCTGCCATCGATTGTGCCTACCATCCGTCACATACAGATCCCAGATTTACCACCATTTTCCCCGTCTAACTCCTCTACCACGCTATGACTGCTCTTACCGTTGCCGTCGGCGAAGCCAAGCCAGGCGAGACTGCCCCAAGAAGAAAGGTCACACAGAAGAAAGAGGCCCTTGCCAGACCTAGAGACTCCAATGCCACCACCTTGCTCGAGTTCGTCGAAGAGGTAGTTGACCGTAACTCCAGCAGAAAGGCCATGGGATGGAGAACCTTGAAGGAAATCCATACCGACACCAAGCAGGTGACCAAATTTGTCGATGGCAAAGAAACCAAGGTCGACAAGGACTGGATTTTTTACGAGTACTCCAAGTATGAGTTCATCACCTACAAGCAGCTCTTAGAAACCGTAAGAAGCTACTCCGCCGGTTTGGTCGAAATCGGCTTGACCCCCAACCAACACGACAAACTTCACATCTTTGCCTCCACCACCCAAAAGTGGCTCCAAACTTTCTTGGCTGCCTCTTTCAATTCTATTCCAATCGTCACCGCCTACGACACTCTCGGCGAAGCCGGGTTGACTCACTCTCTTGTCCAGACCGAATCTTCTGGTGTGTTCACCGACAACGCCCTTTTGGGTCAATTGTTGAAGCCTTTGCAAAAGGCCACCACCGTGAAATACATCATTCACGCCGAAGACTTGGACCCTAACGATACTCGTCAAGGCGGCAAATTGTATAAAGATGCCAAGAAGGCCAAGGACAAGATTTTGGAAGTCAGACCCGACATCAAGTTTTTCTCCTACAACGAGGTAGTTGCTTTGGGAAAGAAGGCCTCTTCTAAGCAACAAGTTAAGCCTACGGCCGAAGATACCGCATGTATTATGTACACCTCCGGATCTACCGGTGATCCAAAGGGTGTTGTGATTAGTCATGCCAACATTTTGGCAGCCGTCGCTGGTGTTTCCACCAATGCTGGAAGAGATTTGGTCCTGAACAACGATCGTATCATCGCTTTCTTACCATTGGCCCACATTTTCGAATTGGCTTTCGAATTTGCTTCCCTTTGGTGGGGTGGATGTTTGGGTTACGCTAACGTCAAAACTTTGACCGAAGCTTCCTGTAGAAACTGTTTACCAGACTTGCAAGAATTCAAGCCTACGATCATGGTGGGTGTTGCTGCCGTTTGGGAATCAGTCAGAAAGGGTATTTTGATCAAGGTTAGACAAAAGCCTCTTCTTGTACAGAGAATCTTCTGGGCAGCATTCAAGGCCAAATCCACTTTCTCCAGTTACAATATCCCTGGTGGTTCTTTATTTGATGTCATTTTCAAGCAAGTCAAGGCCGCTACAGGTGGTGAATTAAAGGTTATCTTGAATGGTGGTTCTCCAATCTCGAAGGACACCCAATTGTTTATTACTACCTTAATCGCACCAATGTTACTTGGTTACGGTTTAACTGAAACCTGTGCTATGGGTACCATTTGTGAGCACAACCACTTTGAATTGAACGTGGCCGGTTCTTTGACTGGTGCCGTAACTGCTAAATTAGTTGATGTTCCTGATGCTGGTTACTTTGCTAAGAACAACCAGGGTGAAATCTTACTTTCCGGTAAGTCCATTGTCAAGGAATATTACAAAAACGAAAAAGAAACTGCCGAAGGTTTTACCGAAGATGGTTGGTTCAGAACCGGTGATATTGGTGAATGGACTTCAACCGGTGCCTTGAAGATCATTGACCGTAAGAAGAACTTGGTCAAGACCTTGAATGGTGAATACATTGCCTTGGAAAAGTTGGAGTCTGTTTACAGATCCAATGCTGTCGTTCTTAACTTGTGTGCTTATGCCGACCAATCTAAGGTCAAGCCAATTGCCATTGTATTACCAAATGAAGCTGGACTCAAAGCTTTATTAATTGAAGAAAAGATTTACACCAAGGACCAATTAGCATCCAAGGAATTATCTCATCTTTGTGAAGAGAAGAAGGTTGTTAATGCCGTCGTTAAGAGTCTCAATGCCACTGGAAAACTGCAGGGTTTGAAGGGAATAGAAATCTTACAAACCGTTGTCTTGTTAGATGAAGAATGGACCCCACAGAATGGTTTCGTCACATCTGCTCAAAAGTTGCAAAGAAAGAAGATTTTAGAATCTTGCAAAGACAGAGTCAAGGAGGCCTATGAATCTTCATAGGTTCTTTTAACATTTACATGTGCTTGTGCTGTCCAACTTTTATTTATGGTTTTTGTTTGTTAATTTCTCGTTCGATTCAATAATACTGCCCGTTCAATACCGCTTCTATCATTTAAGTCTATTGAACAGTTTTTCCTCGCAAATTTCTACAGTCTCTCTAGCTATTGGAACTTATAAATATATAAAAAATATTATCCACCGTAGACACCACCAAAGATCCGTTTGATTTCGTTGAGCTTCATGTTGTCATTCAAGCACAATTGCAAAAGAATTCTAGATTTTTGAGGATTCAAATAACCCAGGGCAATAGCACCATCTAGTGGCAATTTATCACCGCCATTGGTAATTGTTTTTGGAAGCGAGCCTCGAGGGACCATTCCATCCATTGCTCTCTTGGAATAGATCACTGGAAACTCATTGTTGTATTTCTCGCAGATTTGTGCGATGTGTCTATTAGTGGAATCAGCCATGGAACCAGCACCCATGGTAGCCAATATCAAACCTTTTGCACCTAAGCTTTCAACAGTATTTTCTATAAGTTTATTGTTGAAGCCTTGGTGGGAAAACAAAATTGGAACTTCGGGCAATTCATAGGTCTGAGGAATCTTTAAATTGAAGTAATGGATACCCAATGGTTTTGCTGCAGGATAGTAGTAATGGATTTCATTATTCACAAAATTGCCCAAGTATCCTTGACCTATGGATTTAAAAGTATCTAACGAGTTGGCATTGGATTTAGTGATGTAAAAACCAGCTCCGATTCTGTCATTCAATGCTACCAATACTCCTCTACCACGAGATTCTCTTCTGGCAGCTATAACGATTGCTTGATAAAGGTTCATGGGCCCATCAGAAGAAATCGCAGTAGAAGGTCTCATGGAACCACACATTACTATAGGTTTATAGGTATTGATAGTCATCTGCAAAAAGAACGCAGTCTCCTCCATGGTATCCGTACCGTGGGTGATGACTATACCGTCATATTTAGTCAAGTCATCCTGGATCTTCTCATGAAGCAAGAGTAATTCTTTGGTACCTATTTCCTTAGAATCAAGGTTCAAGACTTGTTCGTATTCCAAGGTACAAGTACTGGACAAATCCGGAATAGACATACACAACTCCTCTATGGTGAGATCAACTTCGTATCCTGCGGTCTGGTATGAACTAGAGCCCTTGGAAGCAATAGTTCCCCCTGTTCCTAGAACCTTGACGGTGGGTAAAGTATCCAAATTGGATATTTCAGAAAGTCCTCCAGTAGACACTACCGAATTGGAACGATACTTGATCTTAAAGATAGGATGGTCCACATCCTGGATGTCCTGCTCAATCTGGTAATTTGCTTCTTCTGGAACCGGTAAAATCAATGGCGACGACATGGTTATTCGAAAATGTGAGTAGTTGTGGAGATGCAAAAAGTTGATCGTTGGAATGCCCGGGGAAATCCGTATCCTTTATACGTGATGGGTTCGGGTCAAATGCGGGGCAAGGTCGGAGTCAAACGGAAATGAAAAGCGAAAGTGGGTAGACCAAGCGATGCTTTTGCGCTGTAAACAAATATCTTAGTCTGTAAGTGACCCTGTTGGAGCTAAGCAGATTACAAGTGGTTGATGTCCAAGACATCAAGGTAAGTGGAGGATTCGTCACGTGGATCGCTCCGATGTGATGGGTCGTGTGCGCTTCAGGGCCCTGTCAAGCTTTTTGACAATTTTTAGGATCTTGCACTACCATGCAGGATGCCTCATGAGGACGATCTCTCTCATGGCGTTGAATAGGTAAGGAATTTCCAAATTTTATAACTGCTAAACCAAAAACCTTCCTCTTCGGCTAGATTTGGAAGGCAATTCATCGTCTTCTTTGGACGAAATTGAGTCTCAATTATAAATTAGATCCAATATCACACAATGAATATATATGTTCTCCTGTCACACATGGTTAAGTGGCAATCCGTTGTGTGGATGATCAATCAGCGATAATTCTCTTACAACTTTGTTATTTTGTGACTAAGGTTAGTTTATCTTAGTGTTCTCCACATTCATAATTCTGGACGGAAGGGGTCGGATATGAGGTAGGCCTTTGAAATCACGTGCCTGACCGGAACTCCCATCTAATACGTAATAAGTGAAAAGATCAAATCACCTTAACCACGTAGGTATCTATTATACAAAAGATAATGGGATTGTTTGGTAAAGAAGAAGAAGTCCCAAAGTTGGCTCCCAATAAGTCCAAACGGAGGGAGTGCTGGGACTCGCGTGACAAGTTTTTTGAATGCTTGACCAAGAATAACATCGACAACTCGCTTGATCCAAAACAGTTAGCCAACGTGGATTCCAAGTGTGGAAGTCTCAAGAAGGATTTTGAAGGCAAATGCGTGGCAAGCTGGGTAAAGCACTTTCAAGACAAGAGATTCAACGATATGACTAGAGCTAGGTATATCGAGAAATTAGAAGCTGAAGGAGCACAGCAATTACCATTCAAATTGGACAACAGAAAGTAAAGAAATGATACGAACGAAACTTGGAGAGCTCACACCCTTTGGGGTCAAACTTGTACATACAAAGTGCGGGAACTACTATCAATAGTATTATAATGTGGACATAAATCTATTAAATGCTATCGATTCTTGTATATAGAACTGTGAATACACCAGAAGTGTCTTACTATGATACTGCTATGAAGCATTGATGTAAAGAGGTTCTCTTTCAACCACTTGAACATTATCTTTGTTCAAAATGTCCAAAACGCAACCCCACTCGTATTCTCCCTTTTCAAGAATGACCAAGCTCAAGTCAAGGTGCATCCTGCCACCAGGTTCAAGGCCGCGTTCTCCGAGTGGATTCTGTAGCACACCATTAATCAATATTTTCCGGTCGATCGACATTTGAGCGTAATTTGGATTATTGGTACTCAAGGAAGACAACAGGCTGAGTGGAAACGGCAAGTGTCGTAATATTCCCTTGATGGTTGTATTCGAAACGTTGCTCACTGTAGTTCGTAAGAAATAAAACTCGTCAACCTTCAAATTAAATTCTGTGCCAACTTTCTTTACCGGTTCACTTGGCTCACTATCAAGGTAGATTTCACTTGTCAAACGAATTGGGTTATAGATAAGAATATTGGCCATCTTACTGGTCAAACGGATGTTCCGGAGTTCGATATTTCCATGTCTCGAATCAGAGTCTTTGACATGTACTGTTTTCCAAGTTCCTTGCAAATTCTCCAAGAGGATGTTTCTCAACCAAAACAATTCTCTTATTTTCAATTCTTCAGCTTCGCTAACCGCATAATTTTTGATAAACTGCTTGTTGCGTAACGAAGGTATGGGCCTGGTTAGTTCCGAATCTTGATTTGAAATCCTCTTCATCGGCAACAAGAATCTATTAGTTTTGCCTGGTTCAATATGGTCCTCTACTGCAAACGACTCGTTACTGTCCACTGCGTTCTCTAAGAAACTAGTCAATTTCTCATTCCAGGAATTCCTTAAGTCAATCACCAACAAACAGTAATCAGCAATGTCTTTATCGTCCGATTCGATTATATCGGTGATGAATTTCAATACTTTGTCTAAATTCCCATTGACCAATTCTCCCTGTGTCCCTTCGAATCCTTGCAAGGAGGAAGAGAATAACGGCAATATATCACAACCAACGATCTCGAGCGACGGCATGATTGACAAGTTTAGTGGAACTTGAACATACTTAACAAAACTCTTAGAAAGATCTTGTTGTTTGTGGGCATATTCTAGGATTATTTTCAGTTCTCTAATACCTCTTTTGGCGGTGATTTCGTAGTCGATTGTGATGTCACTTCTAGGTAAAATCTTTTCGTACTTTTCGCTGATCAATTCTTTGTTCAATATTTTGAAAGGCTTGAACTTTAAAAGATACCACTCGATCTCATACACCTCCGACGCAGGTATAACTTGGTTGCCTACGTTCGAATTGAGTTTTTTGTTCAAGGCTTCAATTGTTGAGTCCCAGAAGGAGAAGGACAAGTAGTTGATTAGCTCGTTGGAATGGTTGGTCAACGAGATTGAGAATTTTATCTTTTCTCCTTCTAACAACATAATCCATCCATTCGTGATCAGAATATTGGCGAGGGAAAGACTTGGTTGTGGAGGAATGACTGTAAGTGAAAGTGTTTTTGTTGATGCTCTTGAAAGCACATTATTATCCAAAAGGTTGTTATAGACCTGATCAATACCATCAACGCATTTTTCGGTGGTCGACTCTTTTTCCTCTAATATATCGTTCGTCGGACATTGAACTTTAACATTCTGTTTCAATATTTCCTTATCGATAATCTTGAAGTATTGCTCCTCACAATTACCCAAACATATATAAAACCCTACAACTTTAAGATCTCCATCATTCAAAGGCTTGAAGGTGACCAGGAAATGTTCTGAGGAATTAGGTGGAATTATCAATGACCCATTTCCACCCTGAGAAGATGAAATTGCTGGAATCGAAGGACTGGCCGGAAATGTCACTTTTTTGGCAATTCCCTGTGCATTCACTCGAATCTTCGAATTGAACATCCCAGCTTTGAATGAATTATTTGGTGCAACTAAAGTTGTAACCTGGCCCAAAGGCCTTATTTGGTTTTTTAAAGTTTGAACCTGAACTTCTCCATCGGTAACAATTACAATATCATTGACCTCAACTTCAAAAGCAAAAGGGTTCTGGAGCTGTACCTTCAACTGGTAAATATCATCCTTGATCAATAGTTTATCTCTGTTGATGGTTGACGTTTTTGACTTGTTGTAAGGGTTGAAGATCACCGGTTCACTGGATGTGGCGGATGTAGTGCTCTTCGCTGAGTCCAAACCAGCAGATGGATTGTTTTGCTCATACTCGGAAAACGACACCAACTCATCTTTATGCCTGCTACTAACAAATTTAACCCTCCTTACCAAATATGGATCCCAATAAGGTGTTGAAAGATTGAGATTGTTTCTATTCGACAAATAAATGAGATTGTCAATCTTCTCCTTAAGCTTAATCTGATCATCGGGTGGCAAGCAATGAGTGAATCTTGTTAACAACAATCCACATAATTTTAACATGAACGACCAATCCTTAACTGCTTCGCATATTCTCATAGTTAACTTGATTAACAGAATTTGCAATGAAGTCCAGTTTCCTTGGCTGTGGTTATAAGCCGATTCTGCATTACTTTCAGGTTGTGAATTCACGTTGTAGATGCTAAAGAGATATTCAAAGATATCCTTGATACTAGAAGCTCGATCCTTGCTTCTTGTCAAATATGTCATAGAATTGAAAATTTCCAAATCATCGTTTCTTTGCCTTGCCAAACTAGTTTCTAGCTTCGGCAAAATGCCAACAAGTAAAGTTCTTAATATGAAAGCCCGCTTTCTGTAAAGTTGAAGATCGGTGTACATGGATGCCAAGCAACAGTAGATTCTGCACTGCTCCGTGATGCTCATATCGACCAATTGGAGAGAGAATACATTCTCAATTTCACGCAAAATATCCACTTTCAGAAAATGACCATTCTCTGTCACATTTGCTGAGAGTTTCTTGGACTTAACTATATGATCCAACACACCTGAGTCCAATTCACTGCCGCTTAAATGAACTCCTATCATATACTTGATGGTTCTGAGAATTGATTCCACATAAACGATGTCTGGAACCATATTCTCATAATCATTTGTGCTTAGGTTGTAGAAGTGCAACACTTTTGATGTGATCAATTTGATGAAGACAGGTAATGGTAGTGCAGATAGGTCAGGACTAGATGAAAAATTGAAGGTGCCACTGCTCGTGGAATTTCTTGGAGAATGAGTACTATTTGTTGAAGGTGAAGGCCTGGCTAAATGACCATTCGAAGTTGTTACTGTCAGTTGAGAAGGTGATGCAAAATGGTCCGCAGAGGTACGGTTTGGAGACGCGATCCCGCTATTTGAGCTGGATGTGACCGTTGTCATTGAGTGTAATTTGCTCTTAGATATTTGAAGTACACTGAATATCGTCTGCGATGGTAGCTGATAAGCTTGTCCGACATACTGAAGTAACAAGGTACTGATTCCAATACCTTCTAATGCATTTCCCAACCATAGGAAATCATCGCATTTCTTCAAGTTGGTCAAAGACTCGGTAAAACTCTGCAAGGCCTGGTTATACCTACCGGCCAATAAGTACAAGTTTCCCATTAGTTTTGATTGTCTACCATTGTGTCGTTGTTGAGTTTTGGATTTGGCATCTGATGTAGACGGGGATGCTGTGTTGGCACTAGAGAATGACGCCTTGAATGAAGTGTACCCTGAGCTCAATCTTTTTTGTGCCTGATTTATAGTCTTGGTTAATGTATGGCTATCGGTTATCGATACGGGTGACCGCAAAGTTATGTTGGAATATGAAGATGCATAACTGTCGAGTGCGGCGAGGAAATTGCCACTGATGTCACTAAATATGGTTTCGACTTGAGTGACGTTCTTGTCTATCGAGCCATCGTGAAAATATACGCCATGGGGATGGTTGGTACTTCTTTTGTCATCAGAAGAATCAAACAATATCGCATTATGTACAATTGAACTCGGGTAATGCTTTTTTAGATTGGTTAGCACTTCAGTAGTATCCACCGTCGGGTCGTACTTTCCAACTCCGACAATAATAAACGTCTTTCGGAAGGGTTCAAAATCATGCAAAAATATCGACTCACCGTCGGGGGAAGTGGTGACAAAATCATAGATTATTCTTCCATTCGGGAAAGTTTGTGGATTGAAATAATGAAGAGTGGAATTTGGGGCAATTTCCAATAGTCTTACCTCTGAAACATTGGTTTTGATGATATGTAAGAACTTCTCGAAGCTACTCTGGGTGCAGCCATTTATAGGTACCAATAGACATTTGACTTTGGCCGGAGCTATAAAGGTATATCGGTCAGTCATGAAATTAATTTGCAGAATGCTATTGTTAAGGGAATGGATTCATAGAAGTTGGATCACTTGAATTGTTCTCGGTTCTAAAATTGAATAGAATTGAATCTGTGAGATTTGTGACAAGGAAGTCGAGGCAATTGGACGAGTTCTGTGATGCCAAGTGCAATTTCTTTTGTCAAGGTGAAGTATATCAGTACCTTAAGCACGCACAAGTTATAGATGGAGTTTCGGAGTTTGAGCTTGGTTTGGTCCAATTTCCCTTGACTATTGAACACGCATTTATCAGATCAAACCTGAAAACTTTTGGTAAACAGTGCAGGGTCGTGTGCAACACCCAAAAGTTCGGGAGGCAAAGACTCTACGATTCGAGACTGAGAGTATGGAGAATTACAATTATCAGAACCTACATTACTACTATCATCCAATCCCAATTTCCTTTATCATATCAAGGGCTCAATATACATAGAACCTTCATACAACAAAAATGCCTGGTTTAAGTTTTGACAATTACCAAAGAAACCATTTCTTAACCACAAAAGGGTTCGGTGCTCCAACGGCAACTTCCACAGGTACTACGATTGTGGGATGCCAATTCAAAGGTGGAGTAGTGATTGCTGCCGATACAAGAGCTACTGCTGGTCCCATAGTTGCTGACAAGAACTGTGAGAAATTGCATCGTTTGTCTCCCAAGATTTGGTGTGCTGGAGCAGGTACTGCTGCCGATACTGAAATGGTAACACAATTGATAGCCTCCAACTTGGAGTTACACTCATTGCTGGAAAACCGTGATCCCAGAGTTATTACTGCGTTGACCTTGTTGAAACAACACTTGTTCAAGTACCAAGGCCATTTGGGTGCTTACTTGATCGTTGCTGGAGTAGATCCTACTGGGGCCCATTTATTGTCAGTACAAGCACACGGTTCTACTGATATTGGTAAATACCAATCATTGGGATCGGGTTCCTTGGCTGCCATGGCAGTGTTAGAAACTCACTTTAAAGAAGATATGACAAAAGAAGAAGCCATGCAATTGTGTGCAGATGCCATCGAGCTGGGTATTTGGAACGATTTGGGTTCCGGTTCCAATGTAGACTTGTGTGTGATGGAAGTTGGCAAAGATGCAGAACTTTTCAGAAACTATAAGACTCCTAATGTTAGAGCCGAAAAGGCCAAGTCATACAAATTCCCAAGAGGAACTACTGCAGTTTTAAGACAAAATGTCCGTGAATTAGTACACATAGATGAATCGGTCATCACCTTCTCTGAGTCCATGGAAGTGGATGCCTAAATTAAATACATATCATTAGCAGAAATTGACTGTAGTGTTCGTGAGTAGTGGCAACATATCATAGTCGGTAATTTACACAAAAACGACCTTCTAGACTTTTCTACAAAGTTCAAAATTCAATAGAAGTAGGCATCAGTGCAAACTTCTGACAACTTTACAGTATTAATTAACAAGATGGTGGTGAACAATCCTAACAACTGGCATTGGGTGGACAAAAATTGCATGGCATGGGCCAAAAACTACTTTAACGAAAAGTTGGTTGGCTTGAAAGTCAATGAAGGATCTAGTGAGGTTGGAGTCAAGGTCATTTCTTCAGTGGAAGGAGATGTTGAAGTGTGTCAGCGTAAGGGGAAAGTGATCTCATTATTCGACTTGAAGTTGGTGATCAATGTGGCTTTAAATGAATCCGGTGAAGAGAAGTTCACAGGGTCTATTACTGTTCCAGAATTGGCTTATGATTCAGAAGCTGGTGACTTGCAGTTTGATATCAGTTTATACAACGAGACCAAGGCTGCCGAGAAGTATCTTGTATTGCTTAAAAAGGAATTAATCCCAGAGCTCAGAAAACTTTTGGCCAAATTTGGTAATGACTTGATTGTTACTCATAGTGGTGACATCCAGCTTGCTTCAGATGAAGTTAACTCTACTTTCACCAAGGCAAACCAGACCTCTGCTGAAACCAGTAGTCAACCCAAATCAGCAACTCCTGAAAAGGCATCGCCAAAGGAAGAAACCCCAAAGACTTCTAGCGGTGAGTCAAAATCATCTTCTGGTCCTAAATACAATACGTCTACACTTCATCTTGAACCCGTGTTCAACTGTCCTGCTGAACAGCTTTACATTACATTATTAGAGGACTCGCGGATAGCAGCCTGGACCCGCTCTTACCCATCTATATCCAAGTTTCCACCACCCGAAGGTTCTGAATTCGGTTTTTTCGGTAATTCGGTAACTGGAAAGTTCATCAAATTGATTCCAAATGAACGTATTGTTCAGCTTTGGAGGTTAGAAAACTGGAAGTCTGGCCACTTTGCAGAATTGGATATTCAGTTTGTCCAGGGTGCAGGCGAGACCAAGATGGTTGTCAAATTTTCGGGTATCCCAGTGGGAGAGGAAGACAGAGTAAGAGGGAACTTTGAAGATTATTACGTTAGATCGATCAAAATTACCTTTGGTTTCGGCGCAGTATTGTAAATAGAGATCCATTCAAAGTTTCAAGAACTGTTTTAAGCTCAAAAAAATTAATGAAGTAGTAGAAAATCGGTTGCAAACCCAGCGTTATATGAGTTGACTTATTTTTTGAAATATTTCTTAGTACCGTTTACATGCTAAGTGTACTTGGTAGCGCCTTTCAGGGTGCGAAGTTATGTTCGCGCATCTTATCTATCTCGGACTGCGTTGCCCAATAAAGAGGTCGTGCACTGCGGAACTTCACACCCGATTCAGCATGCATTTCCCGAAGCAAGACTATAAAGATTAAGAGACAAGTCATCGACTGAGCAGTAACATTTCTATAGTGTTTATCAAGTTCAATCTCATCCATTTCCCATTTCAAGATGTCTGAATCAACTGTTGGCAAAGTAAGTGATCCCTAATTGACGAAATGAGCTTTGACATATTGGATAATGAAAGATTTGGCAACTTTGAATTTGAGTCAATGGTATTATCGGTTGAAAAATACGACTGTGTTATGGATGTTTGAAAATAGTATAAAACCAGAGATCAACATTCTGATATTGTATATCAATTTTGCAAAATTTTATAGGGATCGCTTCCTTATATACTCATTTCCTAATTAGCCTGCTCGATTTCTACCCTGGCAGTTATGCCTCCTGGTGACCCTTACTAACCCTTTAGACCATCACATGTAAGGCTGCCGTTGCCTGGGAAGCCTCCAAGCCATTGTCTATCGAGGATATCGAGGTGGCACCTCCTAAGGCTCATGAAGTTCGTATTAAGGTGTTGCACACTGGTGTATGCCATACTGACGCCTATACCTTGAGTGGAGTGGACCCTGAGGGTGCCTTCCCGGTTGTTTTGGGACACGAAGGTGCCGGTATTGTTGAGTCGATTGGAGAAGGTGTTACCAATGTCAAAGTTGGTGACAGCGTTGTGGCTTTGTACACCCCTGAATGTAAGGAGTGTAAGTTTTGCAAGTCTGGAAAGACCAACTTGTGTCAAAAGATCAGAATCACACAGGGCCAAGGTGTGTTGCCGGATGGAACTTCCAGATTCAAATGTAAGGGTAAGGACTTGCTTCACTTCATGGGTACTTCTACCTTTTCTCAATACACCGTGTTGGCTGATATTTCGGTTGTGGCAGTGAACCCAGAAGCCAAGCCGGACAGAACTTGTTTGTTGGGCTGCGGTATCACTACAGGTTATGGTGCCGCTACCATCACCGCTAATGTCCAGGAAGGTGATACTGTTGCCGTTTTCGGTGCCGGTTGTGTCGGTTTGTCCGTGGTTCAAGGTGCTCTCGAAAGAAAGGCATCCAAAATTATAGTCGTAGATGTCAACAACAAAAAGAAGGAATGGGCTTCCAAGTTCGGTGCAACTGATTTTATAAACCCAACAGAATTACCAAAAGGTACGACCATTGTGGACAAACTCGTTCAGGAGACTGACGGTGGTTTGGACTTCACTTTTGACTGTACTGGTAACGTTGATGTCATGAGAAGTGCTTTGGAAGCGTGTCACAAGGGCTGGGGCCAGTCCATTATTATTGGTGTAGCTGCTGCTGGTAAAGAAATCTCCACTAGACCTTTCCAATTGGTCACAGGTAGAGTTTGGAAGGGTGCTGCTTTTGGTGGTGTCAAGGGTAGAACTCAATTGCCAGGAATTGTTGAGGACTACATGCAAGGTAAATTGAAGGTTGACGATTTCATTACTCACAGACACGAATTAGCCAACATCAACAAGGCGTTCGATGATATGCATGCTGGTGACTGTATTAGAGCTGTCATCGACCTTTAGCAAATAGCCAGTGGTGCCAAACTTTAACGTTTGTTGGGCAAGCTTTCCTACATAGTCTCCGTCAAGTTTATATAGCAACTTTGAAAATAGTGCGAAATGCTTTTATTACGGTTATTGTACAGTGGTTCTATGAATGGCAATATGTACATAACTAGTTGTCTTCCTCAATATCTTCTTCTGGACCGTCCAAATCAATGGCAGCTTGCAAATCTTCATCGTCATCATCCTCTTCTTCTTCTTCTTCGAAATCATCTGGACCATCCATGTCGATATCTTCATCATCGTCTTCGTCATCGTCATCTTCGATGATTCCTAATACCTTTGCATCATCGATTTCTTCAACATACTCAATATCGCTTTCGTCCTCGTCCTTAACTTGTTCGAATTCTCTGGTCAAGATTTCTCTCTTCAAGTCGTTGTGTTGATACAACATTTTCAATCTTCCTTGCAACTCTAACAATCTTGGCAAGGTGTTAGCTTTCTTGGTCAAAGTAGAATGCAAGTTTGCGAGTTGAACACTTAAATTTGGCAACGAGGCCAAAACTGCTCCATGGATGATAACAATCCATTTCAACCAATAATTAAGTTGATCGAATTTGTTAGCTTGACGTTGTATCTTTTCAGACAATTTGTCCAATAATATGACAGCCAACGAAGCGTCGAGCTTTTTGATGGTGTTCTGAATGACTTGAGGATCACGGTTACTCAAAACTGATTCCAATAACGAGTTGTCGTTATTTTTCAAGGATTGTGATAAGACGATGACTAAGGTACCGGTTTTTTCTCCCAAAGTCTTCTTTGTACGAGCTTTTTTTGGCTGTTGGTCAGTCGTTAACTTTTCTAATTTGTCAGCCAAGGACTCACTAGCTTCGTCAATATCACCAGTCTCTAAATCTCTAAGGTTGTTTCCATCGGTAACAACGGTGTGGTTTTCGCTATAGAGTTTAGAAGCAGCAATGTCATGGCCAAAGGCAGAATGTGTGGTTGGTTTGAGGTTTGGCTTGGATCTTACAAGCACCTTGTCGGATTCAATCATGGCCAGACCTGACTCGCTGATCCATCTTACAGAGTCGAAGTATGGAACATTGCCATTCTCTAACCAAGATACCAAGATTAAATCGTCGGTAATGGCAATGGAGTTGATGCTTATGTTGGCATCTGAAGGGCTCTTGATTTCGCTTTCAGGTCTTGATAACTTGAGCACTCCGTCTGAAGGTCTGGATTGAATGGATGCAGCTTGTCTTCTCTTCTTCTTTGATTGTTGACTTGCTACTGCTGGAACGAAGTCCGAAGCCAATGGGTTGTTAAAGATTTCAAGATTACCGTTCTCGTTAATAGTGGTCAAAATCGACTTTGAATCTTTAATTCCAAGATCTATATCTAAGACGGATGCATTAGAAACGAAGACGGTTTTTGTGGTACCCTTTGAGATAGAGTACAAATTGATAAAACGGTCACCCTTGGCACTAGTCAAGAACAAATCTGAATCGTTCTCAATAGGCAAGATGGAGTTTATAGGTTGGATATGGCCTGGGAATGTTTTAATTATGCTGTGGGATTCGACGTCGACCAAATAAATGGAGTGGGATCCGACCAAAAGACTGGGTAATCCGTTGTGTATAACAGTCGTAATTCTGTTGACAGTCTCGGCATTTTCAAGTAAGTCATTGAAACTGAAGCTTTGGAGTAACTTGTAATTTACCACATCCCATTCGTATATAGAACCACCGTTGTCACATGCCCATGCCGATTGAGTATATGTAGAGTAGTTGAAATCGAGGATGGAAGCATGGCTGGGTGTAGTGAGTTCCGAAATGATTTCATTAGTCAATGGAGAATAGATCAAAACGGATCCTTTTGTCAAACACAATGCTAAAACGTATTCTCCTCCGGCAGATGGAATCCATGTAATCTGGGTAAGTTTTGAGGATTTGTCCAAATTAAATGACGTGTTGAGTGGTGATTGTGAAGAATTTATCGACTGGACTTTGATCTGATGGGTATCTAATGCAATATGGCCCGATGCTAAGTATGTTTTGCTAGGATCGAACCTAGCACAAATGAATGGACCAGACATTATAAGATTATAAAAAAGAACGATGTGATGTGACTGCTTTCAAATGTGGCAACGCCTCAGAGAGTTCAAATAATATCTAAATATGCACTGGAAGGTATTAAAGGTATGTGGATGTTTTTCTTTTCGAAACTGGTCTCGGATGATTCAATCACTTCATATACTCTAAGTTACTGAGATGAGCTTCTCCTACAAATTTTTTATTGCAATTTTATATGCAGGATTTGGTGCTTTTGGTAGCGCAACTGTAATGGGTGCAAACTGAAATATAGTGTACGTTAATTTCATTAGATATGTGGTGCTATTTAAGTAAGGACTTCTCCGATATTGACTAAGCTCAACCAAGGAAACAAATTTTCGCAAACTTATGCTCTTCTTCTCCGCTTCGCATCTTTCTCATCACTTTTGGAAAGTTGATTTTCTTTCTCGCCTTCATCGTGTTGTTCCTCTTTTTCGAGGGTTGAGTTATGTAAATTTATGTTAATTCCACCACGCGAAGTTCTTCTTTTGAGTTTACCCTTCAAGTCTGCAGATGCGCTTGAAGCCTCGGGTGTGGTCTCTGAAATGACTTCGTCTTCATCCACCTCGTTTTCAAATAGATGAGCATTGGCCACAGGTTTCTTAGTTTCTTGAAGTAACTTTTCGTATTCATCTTTTTTCATCTTCCCTTCTTTCACGAGTTTTTTTAGCAATACACTCTCTTTCGGATTCTTGTCTCCTAAACCAGGAGAGTCCGAGTTGGCTCGCGACTTCGAGCCATCAGACGCCGGTGAAGCATATCCACTGAAAGAACTCTTTGCCGATGGCAAGCTTTCATGAACTGTATTAAGCGTGTTGCTAAGACCATTGAAATAGATCTCGTCAACATTCAAGTTTCGGCCTGGGTCTAAACCCCTGTCCTTCAAGACTTGTAAACTTGCTTCTCCTTCAGCATCTTGCCGTATTTCAGGCAAAATCTCACCACACTTGAGAGCCGCCGCATCCTGTGAGGTGTACTCCTTTGAGTGTGCAATCCTGCTATGGTTAAGGAAACCTTGGGCAGACGAGAAATTACTTCTTTCACAGTCTGGACACTTCAACCTAACCACAATTCCATCTGTTCTGCGGTAAAGACATCCGAGGTTCTGTTGGGCCTTGATAGGGTTCGCTGTGTACTGTCCCGGCGGAGAAATATGCGAGTATGATGGTCTTAATGAAGAAGTTGTGGATCTAGTTCTGTATGAATGTCCGCCTCCTTGTTGGAACGCGGCTAGACCGGGGTCATTGCCATAGCCTTCTCCTCCGAATACAGAGCCATTACCTTCGGGAGCCAAGTAGTCCGGCTTGAAGAGAGCTTTGCCACTGTAGCTGTAGTTCTGGCCTCCCCCGAATGCTTCCATTTGTTGTCTCTGGAGGTCATTGAAACTGACGGCTAGGGACTTGTTTAGCACTTCAAAATACTTGAGAGTGAAGTCGTTTGGCTCGTTAGAGAGCTTCAAGTCATTGGGTATGTCGAAGAACTTTCTCAATACAAGCATTTGTGACTCGATCTTGCTGACTTCTGCTTCGGTCATCTTCAACTCCTTGTGCTTCAATCTGATTTCGAGGTCTATTTGACTGGTTATGATTTCTTTGAGCTGTTCGATAGGGGTTTCTTCTAACTTCTTTAGTATGCTCTGTGTCTGAGCCTCTTTACTTAATGATTGCGGCTTTGGATTCACTCCAGTGTCCGGATCATGCTCCTTTTTCACCTTTGAGTCCTCCACTTGGTCCAGCTCATTTGAAGGAACAGGCTGCTCCGCTACTACGAGCTTTTCTTCCGTGGTACGCATGTGCTAACGGCTTCTAAGAAGTTGTAGTGGCAAATTTATTTCAAAAGAACAGTGTAATGTAATTTTAGGTTCGGTCTTTATCGTAGATTTCCCTATTCTGCTGGTTGACCGTGTCATGTGTATGGGGCGAAAAATGCACGTGACCGAAAAAAGTTTTGCCAACCGACCACTATACGAACAGCGACTAAATTAGCCCTCCATGCCTGGCAATCATTTGCAATCGGCTCAGATTTTAGAGATTACGGCGTTATAAAATTATCCAAAATTTGTCAGCATATAGCTCTAAAGCCCCCCACAATTCCTCATCTAACCTCCCTCTGATAAGCTTATGAACTCTATGGTATATGTAGTTCTTGCTGGCTGTAGAATCGGATGCTTCAATGTCTCCTCGGCATATGTACTTGCTCCAGGGGTTATTGAGTTCGAATTAGTACACCGTTTAGATATTGGCGAATCTCTTGGCAAGAGACTGATAGAAACGGGGTATGAGCGAAATAATCAATACCTGGGTACCACAACCTATTTAGAGTTTCGGAACCCTTGACGTAACATTAACTCTATTGAAGTGGGTACTTTCTGCAGGAGGTAGGGGGTGTAATCCCACAACGATGTGATATTTTGGACCAGAGTCAGTTTCGGATGTTAAACATTCCGAGAATTCGTACTTTAAATCCACGCTAGTGTGTTGCATTTGTTATCCTTGACTAATTTTAAGTCTAATGCAGGACATATGGCACATTATTGACACACTTCTGGCTAAAACTGTGTCACCAAACCACTACAGAGTACTAAAAAGAAGGCTTGAGTATGAGATAACATTGTGATTGGTTTATCAAGCCGCCCCATTCACGGCTCTAATCTACAATCCTGGGGCAAAACGAAAATAGTAGCTTTGGGGAATTTATAATTGCGAGCGTTTAGAGGATACTGATTATGATTATGATCATGATATTGATATTGATATTATTTAAAGTGTATAAAAACGACCCTAGTTTCGTCACTTAATTAATTGAGAAACAGACACCTGGTTGTAAGAATCAATCACATTTATTCATACACATCTATATTCATCAGGTTTAAAGCCATTGGAATTGAATCTCTTTGTGCCTTGTGTCACAATTTCTCTGTTTTTTGCAATCAAAGTTTGAATTTCTGATGTTCTCTGGAATTTCAAGGGCATTATCCACCAACGCGGCTTTTTGGTCCAAGAGAGTTCTGGTCTGCAGATACTCGACCAAGCCGTCTTACAGCGCTAGAGCAAGCTGGGCTTCAAGTGGGTGGTTTTTGGGAGGAACTGTCTTGGGTGCAAGCGCCTACACTTTGGGAAGAGGAGAGGTCCTGAGCTACCAGAAATCCGTCAATTCTACGATTCCCCTTGGGGACTTAGAGTCTCCCAAGTACGCTACCGACAAAGAGTTGGAGCTGGCCGTTAAGGAAATTAGAGGGATTTTTCTCAGAAACTCTGCTGCTGGAGCTGATCAGGAGTTGTTGATCAACAACTCAAAGGAACAGATTGAAGCTCAATCTGATACCTATTTTAACTCTCACCATGCCTCGCCTGACCAAAGACCTAAGTACGTTGTTCGTCCCAGACTGACCCAGGAGGTTTCTGAAGTCCTCAAAGTCTGTCACAAGTATAAGGTCCCTGTTGTTCCCACTGGAGGAAAGTCTTCATTGGAAGGTCACTTTATTTCAACCAGATCGGGGATTACTTTGGACATCACATCTATGGATAAGGTTATTGAATTGAACAAGGAGGATTTGGATATCAAGGTCCAGGCAGGTCTCGGGTGGGAGAAGTTAGCTGACATTTTGGACGGACACAATCTCCTTTTCTCGAGTGACCCTGGTCCTGGTGCTACGATTTCTGGAATCTGTGCTAACAATGCTTCTGGTCCCAAGGCTAGTAGATATGGAGAGACCTACAAGAATGTTTTGAGTCTTACTGTGGTGTTGGCTGATGGTACAATCGTGAAGACAAAACAAAGAGCTAGAAAGTCAAGTGCCGGTTATAACTTGAACTCTCTCTTTATTGGTAGTGAAGGAACATTGGGAATCATTACCGAAGCCACATTGAAACTTTATGTCAAGCCCGCCTTTTCTAATGTCATTGTCGTTCCATTCAAAACCTTGCATGGTGCTACTGATGCGGTTACTTCCATCTTACTTAAAGGTACCAAGTTAGATGCTGTCGAGCTTTTGGATGACAAGATGATGGCGGTTATCAACAAGTCTGGCGAAACATCTAGAAAATGGCATGAGAATCCTACTCTCTTCATTAAACTTGGAGGTTCGAACAGCAAGGTGGTTGAAGAGATTTCTCAGGATATCAAGAATATTGCTAAAAATCACGGCTCCATTGATTTCCGTTATGCTACCGATGAAGATGAGAAGACCGAACTTTGGTCTGCGAGAAAAGTAGCTCTCTGGTCTACTATCAATCAAGGTAAGACGGTTAACAAGAATATGCAATTGTGGACTACAGATGCTGCAGTTCCATTCTCGAAATTGACAGACTTTCTTATCGAGACTCAAGAAGACATCCATAAACATGGATTGGAAAGTACTTTGGTAGCCCATATTGGAGACGGTAATTCCCATAGTTTTATTCTCTACTTACCAGAACAAAGAGAGACTGCAGAGAAAGTGGTTGCAAGAATGGTACGCCGTGCCATTAAGTATGAGGGCACTTGTACAGGAGAACACGGAATAGGATACGGTAAACGGAAGTATTTGTTAGAAGAGGTTGGTGAGGTCACAGTAGACCTCATGAGAAATATTAAGCTTGCTATGGACCCTTTGAGAATCTTGAATCCCGATAAGATCTTCAAAGTTGACCCCAATGATTTGGCCCATAGTTGAGATATTTTTTGTTTTTGTATGTGCGAGTAAGTGAAATAAATTGAAAATTAAACCTCATTGTAGAACCGAAAGCTTATCAACTTTCTTCTTTTCTCCACTTTAAGGAACTCAAAATGTCAGAGGAAGATCAATCCAGTATACCAATAACCACAATTGCCAGGCTATTTAAGGAATTATCTTTCAAGAAGGATGATACCAGAATAACGCGTCCTACGCTAGATTTGGCAGCTGAATATATCAAGTTATTTATCAATGAAGCCGTGCTAAGAGCCAACGAAGAAAGAATCCTAGAGGGTGACTCACTCACAAAGGTGGATGGGATTGATAACATTGAAGATAAGAGCCAACCGGGAACGGCGGCAGAGGAGGAGGAGGCGGAGGCGGACGAGATAGATATTGATGATGTTGTGGATCCCGAAATCATAGAGCCAAATACCCAAGACCAATTCGGAACGAAAATAGAGTTTTCAAACAACACACTCGACTCAAGACACTTGGAAAAGGTGGCTGGGATATTGATTTTGGATTTCTAATGCTAAAGCCTCTAAATGGCTACAAAAGGTGGCTACAATAAACTCTAAATGAGGAAACCTACGCCGACACGGGCTGGTTCTGCTACGGCGCAACTTTTTGTTTATTCGGTTACTCTAATCTCACCCAAATCTATAATATTCCAGAATCCATATGATAATTCCTTTTTGGAGAGTTTTTGCTTGCGAATTATTTCAGGGAGTTCGGCTTGTACTGTTATGTAGAGTGGTATTCTGACATTGAATGTGCCTTTGATCTTTCCAAGTTCTTCAGCCAACTCACTTTCATTCGCTTCCAACAGTAGGGTAATAGGTATCTGACTCCAACCTAAACCATGTGCCACTAAACTTTCTGGTTCAGTTGACTGAGACTGATCTTTGAATAGCACGCTACCTAATCTCAATACTAGCTCTGAGCGTGATATTGTAGTTTTGGCGGAGAGACACGAGGTCGGAATCGTCTTGATAAGATTCTTGCCTGAGCCCACCGGTTTGACAGTGACGTCGGCTACGGGCAACGTCAATTGGATCTTATAGTTTTCGGTGCCGTTCGATAGCTTATCAGAAGGCTGAATAAAATTGGGAGGTATGAATGGAACAGTTGCAATATGAACGTCCATATCTGATAGTAGGGGGTTGAGTACGTTTATTAGATAAGTGTAATTGTGACCGACCTTAAAAGTCTTATCTTGACGTGGCTCTTCGGAAAGAATTTTTGGAGATACGGTGGTAGTCATTTTTATCGAGGGCATAAATTCGACAGCATTAAACTTTGCTCTGAACTTGTTGACTGTGGGTAACTGTTCAGGATCAACATGTGGAAGGAAGAGAAATGTGTTGCAATTCAAGCATTTGTACGATTTTTTAGTAGTCAATTTTCGTGCTATAGGAAATTTGAGGGACTTATTGGGGTTCGATTCATCATCAGGGGAAGAATTGAGATCAAGAAACCTTGAGGGAGACTTCTTCCCGATACCCGGCACATTGGATAGAGTAAGGTTTTTGAGTTGAGTCTCGTCAAGAGTTTTGGTGGTGGAAAATGATTGTGAATCGAGAGCGGCAGATATTTGATGAAAAAATTGGTTGGAAGCCTTCTTTTCCGAGATTATGATAGAATGTAGTGATTTTGGGCTGGTGATAATACCCGTTTGGTAGATATACTCGCAATAGACACATTTGAACGTAAACGCTTTACCAGGCTTGCCATCAAGGACTTCATCAGATATGGATATACTTAGCCCGGATGTGCACCCAGGACATGAAAAACAGCTCTTTGTACAATGTCGCACATCGTTGGAGGTGTTTGTGAAGTCTGTGATGCAATTGGGGCAGAATTTGGATTCGATGTTGTATGAACAATCGTTAACTGATTTGTGAATTTGGCAAGATGGACAGAAGTAGAGCTGTGCAAGACGTTCCAACGAATTGAGGGAGAACCCTTTTAGTGTGTTGTGAGTGTCTGCTTTGGGACAGTAGATATTTGAGTCATTATACACCTTTGACATCTGGTGTGGAGAAGAGGGTCTTGATCTGATTTAGATAGTCAGGTATACAGTGAATAGTTACGTATGTCGAATCACGTGATCATAGATGCTTAGAGATGGATCCGCGTTTTGAGACTAATAAAAAGCCCGTTTTGTGGTGTTTGCAAACGTTAAATGTGGTTAGGAAGACCGGGACGAATTTGCTCGAAGCGGCGATTTTATGTGGCATTGGCGAGTGGCCACATACACCATTTCCGAGGATATGTACTAGGAAGATTTACGATTCGAGGTTTTATTACTTGCATTACGCGTAGTCTTCTGAGGAAAAATACGTCAATGAAGGATTTATAAATAGCCTACTAGTACTTTACAGACCAAACTTTTAAGGGACCATATCTACAAAATGTTTGCAACAACAGAGTTGGTTGTGTTGTGAAAACTAGGTTTGGGGTGTTTGCGGCACAGGACCAAACGTGGCTAGCGTTGGAAATGCGATGCGGTGAAACCAAGCGGTTGGAGATCAATCAAAACGAGATTGCAGGTGATCCACGTGGTGACCACTAGGGTCATACTTGAGAACTTGGATGAAACTTCGAGTACATAAAAAGACATCGGTGCCCAGTAAACCAAGACATACAAAGCCCAAACATGTTGTTGAACATTGCCTACCTTGTAGCATTGGCCCAGGCGGTTAGTGTGCCATTTGGGTTTGACTCCAGCTTCAAGAGTATTAGTCCATTCCAGCGGGACACCTTCTCTAACTCGAACTCAAATTCAAACGACATCAAGTACGAAGTGCTCACGCAATACTTCCAACAGGACGACCCAGACACTGATGATAGTACCTTCGTTGTGACTCAGACATTAGGATTAAACGACAACACCACGTGGAGCCAGTTGATCTCAGATCTCACCGAGTTGAACCAACAGAGTAACCACAAGAAGTACAAGTTGTTCTTCTTGCAAAGACATGGTGAGGGATGGCACAACGTGGCACCTTCGTTCTATGGATCAGACCAATGGAGCTGTTACTGGCAGGTACTCAACGGTAACGAAACCGTGGAATGGTATGATGCCGAATTGACTCCGGGCGGAGTGAGTCAGCTTACCAGTTTCGAACAGGTATGGACAAATGCCATTAACAAAGACGGAGCCCCCACGCCGCAGTCATATTACGTGTCTCCGCTCAGAAGAACATTGCAAACATGGAACTTGTTGTGGAACAAGCTTGCTCTGGGCAAGCCTATCATCAAGGAATTGGCAAGGGAAACCTACGGCATCGGAACGGAAAGCAAGCACCACAACAAAGAGTACATTTCCAAGACATTTCCGTTTGCTGAGTTCGAGTCGGGGTTCCAGGAGTTTGACAAATCGTGGGTTCCAGACCAACACGAGTCATCGGAACACCGCAACTACCGGGCCCAACAGCTCTTAAACGACATCTTTACCAACGATGATAACCAGGTGATTTCACTCGTTTCGCATTCGGGGCTTATCAAGTCGATTCTTAAGGTAGTAAACCACCGCAAGTGGAGCTTGTCCACCGGATCGATGGTTCCGGTGGTCATTAAGGCCAACACAGACAAGAGCGGCGAAAGCTTCGATTTGTCAGGGGCTTGGAGCACATTCCAGGGATGTTCCAGTTGATATACAAAATACATACATTCTAAATATAGTCTATACATTTGCATCTTTAGCAATACATAACAAGTTTGACAAGGTCTAACCGAGCTTTATGCATGTGGGCGTGCGTAAGGTCACACGAGCTTACAGACATATGTCCATGATCGAAGGATGCGCAGTATGCCATTTTCTGCCGAAATATGCAGATGAAGTAAACACTCCTGCTAGCCTCAAAATAGACACACTCCTTCTAGGGTGGATATTTACTAGCAAAAGGCGGGTACAGTCAGGAAGTGTCAGAAGAAACCCAGCGGAACCTAGGGAAACCAGGGCTTACAGGGTTAGAACCTAGGTGTACAGCCAAGAGCTATTTATAGGATCCATACATACCACAGCAACCCCCACCAGCCCAGACAAGTAAAACATTCAAGTGCAAGTAGCAGACAAATAGCTAGGTCAAATGCCCCAAACAGGCAGTCTAGCGGTACTGCCCCAAAGATTCCAATGCGCTAGCGGGAGTTTGAGACGTGTCACCTATAGCGGAAACCCCCCATGCAAGCACAATAGCGAGAGAGCGCGTGAAAACTACGGCAATAGCCTGGCCTAGACCTTCGGAGTTGCAAGGCACCACTATACAGTACTCTGGGCTCACGAACCAGTGTGCGCGATGGAGTATGTGCGATTAGACACGCAAGATCTGGATCTGTGTATGTGGGGGAACCTGAGACACTGCTGTCCCTAAAGTCTTACGTCCGTGGATTACGCTAGTGGAAGCCCAGGTCCCTGGCTGTTTCAAGTAGTTCTTTAGAGGGAGTTCCGGTAAGGTACTTGTGTTAAGGGTGGTAGATGTAGGGCTCCTGAGTCTATTGTAATGACACCGGGTTTATCAGCCATCTCTCGTGACCCCCGTTTGTAAAGCACACGGGGACGCCGCAAAAATGTGTGATTGCACCACAGCGCACCTCTGCATGGTGGGCCGAGGCTATGACCTCATCCCAGACGTTATTTTTTGGGTGTCGGGCATACAATTTATCCCAAAACGCCCCCCCAAACCTTTTTTCCTCCGGCCACAGACCCCCCATGGCGGTCTAGACCACACATCCTTAAACGACACCCATCTGGGGCAAGGCTTACGTCTAGTCCAGGCGCTCTCCCTGCACTTTATCTCATAGCAAACCCTGACGGAGGGTCGATGGGGTGTCGTTCATCTGTATCTATTGTAATCCCCACCGTTATCTGTCTGTGTCTACCAGTCGTATCTCCCTTCGTCCTGTCCTGTCTTGCCTTGCCTTGTCTCTGCCTTGCCAGGTAACCATCTGTCGTACACACGCACTCGCCGAAACACCGCGACAAACCCACCTGTTTGGTGCCATTTGTGTCGCTAGCGCACCCTCAAAAGAAATTACCACTTCCTTGCATAGACAAAACTACGTCAGACCTGTAAGCTGGCCTCCCCCGAATATCGTCATAGCCTACCTGCGAGGATCGCCCGGTTACATTTCAAGTGGTGTGTCTGGTCTTTTATAATTCCTAGACATCATCTCTTTTCTGTTTCGGTCTTCTTCTATCTACGCCACCGGTCTTCTTCTATATATCCCTGTCCCTAGTCGTGCTAGAAATCCGGAACTGGTTTGGTGGATAAACATAACACTTTTTGGTCATCCTCCTAACTAATCTTCGAGGTCCTCCATTTAATAGCATATCCAAACACTACACGTCCTGGAACTCCCACTACAAGACACAACCATCATCTGTCTTCTTCCCACCCTTCCTACCCTTCGAACCCCCCGCTCCACCTTACAACATACTATAGGAATTCCATCTTTCTCCTAGATCAACTGTCTGTCTGCAACAACCTCAACCCCCATATCCAGAAACTCAAAAAACAAGTCATATATCCAGTCATCGCCACTGCTTACCACATCCATCCATTCCGTAACAGTTTCTTACATTTGACTGTTACCCTTGGCACTTCTTCACTCAAAGACCCTAGATCAACATATAGAAATATTCATCATGAGTTCGTCCCCTTCCATCTGTGCCTCGCCGAACTTCACCTTTCCCAACACCAATAGTCCTCGAGATACTCCGGTTGATTACTTTACCATGAAGTCAGAGCCTAAACCCTCGGCCTTCCCACAATACAACCAACCCTCGCCCGCTCCTCAAACAAGACTTATACCGAACCATCATAGCCACAGTCTAAGCCACGTACATCCCAAACCACATTCTCACTCTGCATCTCAAGACTCACATAAAGCTAAGCTCGGCTCCATTCACAAATCCATCAATAGCTCCATAAGCTCCATCACTTCTAACACGTCTGATTTAACCATCTATGAAAACAGTTTTAGTGGCAGTTTACGTAACGATTCCATCGTTTCGACAGATACATTGGTCGATGAAGAATATCCTGAAAAACAAAACTCTGATCAATGCAGCCTTGAGCGTTCCGATAGAAAAACCCAAAAATCAAACCATCACCTAAAACTCAACGTCCCTAGACGTTCCAACAAGTCTTTGTCTGCATCGTCCAATGACTTCATTCGTCCACAAACTTTACTCACCTGTAGCGAAAGTGAAGAGTTGGACTCACAAAAGGCATCTTCTGCCACCGAATCATCATTTCCCTTCCATTCTCCAGTGTCTGGGGCATCTTCCCATCTCTCTGCCGACCATGTTCGCCAACCAGCACCTCTCATCAAGAAACAGACAACATTACCATCGATAGCACTTCAACACGAGTTGTCATATGATTCTATCAAGCACGAACAGCTTAAGCGTTTACATTCATTACCTACTGTAAACTACAAACTGCAGATTGAAAGCCTCTCCAACAACACTATAAAATACATTTCGGCCAAGGAAGCAAA
Organism: Kodamaea sp. yHQL451; assembly: GCA_030578635.1. Taxonomy (NCBI): domain Eukaryota; kingdom Fungi; phylum Ascomycota; class Pichiomycetes; order Serinales; family Debaryomycetaceae; genus Kodamaea; species Kodamaea sp. yHQL451. The sequence continues at coordinate 135,997 of JAKTXX010000020.1, forward strand.
TGAATTTTTGACAAGTTCAACAGAAACCAAATTGATCATTGACATCAGGCCTTTTGCTGACTATGTAAAGTCCCACATCAAAGACGCATTGAATGTTTGCTTACCATCCACGTTGTTGAAAAGACCCAATTTCAATTTGCATAGATGTATCAATTCCTTGCCCAATTATGAGAAATCCCAATTCAAAAACTTGTTCTCCTCCAAAAACGGCAAAGTGTTGATCTACGACTATTTCGAAAACTCGGCAAACTTGTACCATATATGTAACAAGTTCGTCAACAGTCCTTTATTCATTGATTCTCACCATTTAATTTATTTGGTAGACTCAAACTTTATTCAAGTCAACTCTCAATACCCCAACTTGTTCGAGGAAGGAAATGTCAACCCTCCTGAAGTGACAAGTACATTCGAATCAAAGACAGTTTTCAAGAACTCGTCAACAATGAACTCCAGTTTGAGGCCTGCCCCAACTACATTGCAGAATCCTTCGTCCACAAGCAATATCAATACTCGAACTTCTTCAGAAGGTAGCGTGAATAACATTTTAGCTCCTCTTGTTGTCAATGCCAGGGCTCAGTCATTGGCTGATTTATCTTCATTCAAAAAGTCGGGCAATGAGTTAAAACGTAATTCTAGTACTAGTTTTGATTTTGACAATATCCCAAGTTCGACTCCAATTCTTTCTAAATTCTTGCTTCCCAAAATCACTGCTGGATCGGTTTTTAAGATTAGACATAACGAGGAACTTGGCGATTTAAAGTCAAATCCGTTTGACTCTGCTCCAAATTCTTCGGTTCCTCTAACTTTGTCTGAGAACAGCTCAAAATTATTCAAGTTCCACAACATTCCTGCCGATATTTCTGGCTTGCCGCAATGGTTGAAATCGACAGCATTTGTGGGTCAAGAACAATCAAACAAGATCAACGACGACTTCTACGCTTTGGAGAAATATGAGCAGAAGAGATTAATTTCGGCTTTGTCATTACAGAATAGTACTAATGGAATTACTTCTCCTATGCACGAAGGAGAAACTGCTCCATTGATTAGTTGCGGAATTGAGTACGGTCACAAGAATAGATACAAGGATATTTTTCTTTTCGAACACTCGCGTGTTAAACTTACCAACGAAGATGCTCGCTCCGGAGAGCTTGTTGCCAGCGATGAAGATTATATCAACGCGTCATACGTGGATCCTATCCAAAACTTAAAAGATTATACGGATGTATCACCCAAATTTTTGTCGCACTTGAAGTTCATTGCAACTCAAGGTCCTTTAGAACAGACTATGGGAGATTTTTGGAAGTGTATCATCAAGTCTAGAAGTCCGATTGTCATGTCATTGACTGATGAGGTCGAGAATGGAGTTATGAAATGTTCACCATTTTGGAAATCTGGAATTTACCGCTCGAACCAAGACGTAATCAACTTGAAGCTCACTTCAGAAGTGAAGACCAACTCGCATTTGTTTCTTCGGTCATTTGCCATGACTATGACAAACCAAGATACGGGTGTTTCAGTATCTCACAGTGTGTTCCAGATCCACTTGTTGTCTTGGCCGGATATGGGCACCATTTCTTCCCCATTGGATATCATTCAGTTAATCCAGCTCAAATATTACATGTTGGAGAAGTTGAACATCCATGAGGATTGTAAATATCCTACGGTTATCCATTGTTCTGCTGGCTGTGGTAGAACTGGGACTTTAGGTGCAATTGATACTGTGATCAACATCTTGAAGAATAACCAATCGCAAGAATTGAACTCAGACCCAGTCCAGAAGATTGTCAATAACTTCAGAAAACAACGCATTTCGATGGTGCAAAATTTAAGACAATACTATCTCATCTACGACATCATTCTTAGTTACTTGAATGTCGATTCAACTGACAAGGAAGCAGCGGCGTCTCGCCTTCGTTGGGACGATTTGACCAAGCTCGATGTGGTTGACAAATTCATTCTCAACTACACAAACTACTAAAAAACTTCATTACATTTTTGCCCTTAAAAACTTTATTTATTACTAGCTATACTTTGTTTCTCGATCACCCTCTTTTTTACATACTTTTATTATTGAATTGACGGAATTCAATTGGTTTTGGACTTACTTTTTTTTGCAATTGATTTCAATTGGTCTGTAATGCGCGGCTCTGAAAACTCGCAATCTGTAATAAATTGGACTGAGACGCGATATGCCACAGTTGGGGACAACGGTGAAAGATTTCGATGTTTGGGCCAATAATGACACGTCTCTACATCCGACTCGAACATTACTCGGCGATAGAGTTATTGTGATCGCATAATCCGTTTCGCACTTCTAGAACCGATACGGCCGACACTGACGTAATGATCTCATAACTTTAGTCTCTCGTATCCGACAAGTTCAAGTTTACACACGATTCTAACTACAGTATTCTCTTATCAAGTCATTTTTTCTTTATTAATACACACTTCAGTAAATACTCTAAACGTCAGTAACATTCAGCATCTTTAGACGTTAGCAGCAATGGCTTGCTTGATGGCACCTGGGTTGGCACCAATTACCTTCTTGACGACCTTTCCACCCTTGAAGAAGAGGAAAGATGGCATAGAACTGATTTCGTATTCTTGAGCGATTTCTCCAAGGTCATCGACATCAACCTTGATGAACTTAGCGGTGGTGTATTCAGCAGCGAATTTGTCCAAGACTGGAGCAATCATCTTACAAGGACCACACCAAGTGGCGAAGAAGTCGACAACGACTAAACCTTCGTGTTGTAAGGCTTCAGTGAATTCTTGCTTGCTGGCGACAGTGTGAACCATTTTTTATGTATTGTGTTGTTGTTTGTATAGATAGTAATCTGAAGAAAAGAATTCTGATTAATCAATGGATCCCCATTCTCTTTTATACTCGGTGGCCACCGCTTATGTAAGCGCGGATTTGTATTAGTAAAAAGCACTCGGAACTATTATTGCGCACAATCTAGAACGAATAAATGTCAGCACAATAAAAAATTATCTTAATAATCACCTTGTCACGTCTTTTTACTATGGGTAGATTCGTCATCTCAGGGTAATTGCTATTGAATTGATCCACGGCTGAACCGATACAGATGATGCGGTACAATATATACAGGTATCTAAATGTCTTCTAGAAAAATCTGTGGTTATGATCACTCCAATGATAACGCTTTCAACGGGGTTCTGTATAGATCCCATTCTTCATCAATAAGACACTCCGGTAATAACACCGTCTTATCTTCCTCGTAGTTTTTGATTAGTAAAGCCAACTGCCCATGCTGTAACGCAAAATAGTCTGCTAGTACATCGCGGAAGCTACATTGCTGCCTAGTAACGGTATCTTCGACGTTTTCGTCACTGCTTTGTAATCCCACAATGTTGCGAAACGCTTGAATGATCGCATCTACACATTTTGCAGTCACGGCTTCCGAAGGTTCTAGATCAAGAGGTTCGGTGACTACTTTTCCATTAAGCTTAAGGCCAATTGGTGGAACACCATTGATAACATCAAAGCTTATTTCTTGTTGTCTGATTAACTCGATGACTTCACTTTCGTCTATTTCCGTATCCTTGGGAAAATCATTGAAGCTTCTGAAAGTCTCTGCAGCAATTTCGTGCCAATTCCGGTTATACTCAAGACCCTCTAAAAACAAAAGGGCCAATTTGCTTCTGTGCAAGTTTAAGTAGACTTGACACGGTCCGATAACAAGTTGTACTCTGGGTGCTACCCCCAACCACTTGGCTTTGACGAGAGATTCTTCGCCTGGCAATTCAATGTCTACTTCAAGAAGTTGGACATGGGTATCTGAATCTACGCCTGTTTCCATTTTTGGCACAAATCCGTATGTATGAATGAATGTCAGAATGTTTTCTACTGGAGCATAGCTGATAGTTACCTCGAACTTTCCAGTTTTTATGTGTTCTCTCGTGAGTTTCAAGATTATTGCCTTTTCAACGACATCGACATCAAAATATGCGTTATTGGCGTGGAGGTGGTTGGCAAAATCCAAAACAGGAACCAACGTGACGTTTGTATAGAAGTCCTTGAAATTTTCTTCGGTTGGTTCTTCTATTTTGAGAGTTTCCAATTTTACACCTACAATATTTTCAAGTTCTTCTTCTTCCTTCCCAAGCTGTTCCTCCTTAATCTTTTCTTCGGTTTCTTTTACTTCAGCTTCATGGGGAATTTCTAGTGTTCTGGATCTAATGGCACGAATAAGGTGATGGAATGTTTTGTTGGGCATGAGTTCTTGGAAGTCGTAGTCGTAGTCTCTGTATAATACATTGAAACTCTCAATGAATGATTGATACTCAAAGTCGCCCGTTTTGGAATCTTGGATGAGTCTTGTAACGAACCCGTCGGTACTTGTGGGAACGTCTGGGAAACTTAAGACAGGTGTCAGTAGTAAAATATCCAAATATGGATAATACTTGGTCAAAGGGGACTTCAGATAGTACTTACCATGCTTCAGCAAATCTCTGAGTATCTTGAACGCTATGAGGTAACATGCCAAGATCTGGGTCTCGGAGTTGGGTTCAAACACAGTAAGCACATTCAATATGAGCTCCGATTGCTTCAACGGAATATTTTCGAACTCTAAAGTTTGATCTCTTTCTTTCAACTCTTCCAACACCTTTAACAATGATATGTAGTCCAAGCTGGAGTCGTAAGGGACTCTGAGGATTTCAAGGTCTTCAGTTCCTTCTTCTATGCCTTCTCCGTCGAAGTATAGCCCAACTCCGCCCAACTCACTCCGGTCAATGGATAATCCGGAATGGAACTTTATCTGTCTTTCTTCAATCCATTTGGAGAACTCAGCATTATCTTTCACCCCTGGAATTTCCACGCTAGACGCTATTGACATGGTGTTAAGCAAAGAACGTAAAGGTTTATTGCTTATCGTTGAACTGGAATTTGAGTTCGCTGAAAGTTCTCTAGCACCCGACTTTTATCCAGTACCCAAATTATTTTTTGGCGAGACTGTCCGTTAATGCATGGACTTTTGTCCAACGTGTGGGTTCTAGAAGCTTAAAGGAAGACACGGATGTAATTGGAAACAAGCGGAAATTATCGACCAGACGGGCTTTCTCTCGGGATAGGACTTCTGCCCCTATACTTTGATGTGCAATATCCAATGTGTCGTGTGTTCTCTTGCCTATCTTGTATCCGATACAACGCAACGTTGACGGATTATCAAATAACCAATGTAACTTGTGTTTGAAATGGTAAATACGAGTATGATTTCGCCCAAATACATACCAAATGGGAGGGAGGTGATTTTCCGGAATTCATTTAACGTAGTTTAGGTTTATCAGTTCGATTGCAAAAGCACACTTTTAAATGCGATTTGACGTACACCTGTTAAATGCTTCTGTCTATCAAATTTTGAATTTACTAGACGGTTTGGACCCACAAACCCATATATACATCATGGCCCCGCCCGAACTACCCTTCTTGATTTTTTGAACCATTACAAGCATGTTCCGATTATCGGTGGTATCCCCAGTGTGTATGGTTCAAGTCGTAACACAAAATAGTAACAGTGAGGAATCGAGACACGGATAGGGACTCGCTAAAAAACTTTTCTTTAAACAGATAAAACGGTTATTCACGGTGAAAACATAAACGCTAAAAGAAGTTAGCATACCATGTCTTGGGACGACGAAGACTTTGACACTCCAGTCACGAAAGCTGCCCCTGCTGCTGCCACTGCTTGGGAAGAAGAGGAAGACGATGAAGTTTTAGAATCATGGGAAATTGATGAAGAAGAGGTTGCCAGACAAAAGAAGGAAGCCGAGGCCCAGAAACAAAAGGAAAAGGCTGAGTTGAAGAGAAAGCAAGAAGAGGCCAAAGCAAAGAAGTTAGGAAAGAGAGCACCTTTGGAGATTGATGAACTTGATGAAGAAACAAGAAAGGAGTTGTTGAGAGAGGCTGAATTGAATGCCGATTTGAACAACGCTGCCGACTTGTTTGGTGGATTAGGGGTAGCAGGTGATGATGACTTTGACATCAACGCTCACCCAAGAGAAAGAGTTGCCAGAGCCGCTGCTGCGGTGGCGGCTAGACAGCCAGTGATGAACAAGGATACTCCAATCGACACTCATCCATTATTCCAACCAACCAATAAGCAAGAGTTTGAGAAGTTAAGAAAAGCTGTTGGTCCAGCATTGACAAACTTGGCCGAAGATTCCTTGTTGAACTATTCGTCTGGTTTAGCGATTGATTTGATCAGAGACTTGGCTCAACCATTAACTGTGGAAAGTCTCAGAAAAGTCTTGTCCACGTTGAACGTTGTCATTAAGGACAAGGAAAGAGAGGAAAGACAAGCAAGATTGAAGAAGGCAGGAGGTACTTCTACTGGTGGTGCCGGTAAGAAGAAGGCGAAGACCGCCAGACCCAACATGGGTGGACCATTTAAGAAGGATGGTCTTGGAGACATGGACGACTTCGACGATGATTTGGGAGATGACGATTTCATGTAAATCGGTTATTCTTGAGAATAGAATAGATTTTTTTTCTGGGTTACACTTGTTTCTTCTTTTAATAGTTTTGATTCAGTCACTACTTTGTATAGTATCTTTAAGGGCAAGCAAACTAGATTATGAATTTAAGAGTAGCAATCCTTTACCTAATTCTTCTCGCAATTAAGAGAAACTTTGGCTCTCCTAACATATCAATAGGGTCTTTGCCAAACGTGGTAAAGACATTGGTTGTAGCAACTCTATCAGTTTTTTTCACCACCGGTTTTTTAGTTTTAGGAGAATTTTCCGATTTAGCTTTCGATTGAGTTTTACCTAACATTTCTCCTACCATAATTCTGGGAAGAACTGGTTTCTTTGATGTTTTATCAAGTTTGCCATTCATTCTCATTACAATTCTGAGTTTCTCCCTATTTCGTGCAGTCTTCCGTTTCGATGCAGATTGTGGTATGAACTGGTTTTCCGGGTATTGCAGTATCGGTGATATGTTGAACGCATTATCCTCAATAAGAATTACATCGTTATCAATTGCTGTTTGTTCCATTCTATACTGAACATCACTCTCACTTTTAATTTTTACGGCCTTCATTTTGCCCTGTAGCACTTTCCTGTCAGTATTCATGATCGTGTTTCTAGTAAATTTCTTACTTAAAATACTCTTTTGGACCTCTTCGACCCTCATTGCTTCAAGTGAATCATACAAAACTGAATTGGATGGCGTGGAGGTTGCTTGAAATGACACATCCTTCGCTACGGCTCCTGCCAATGGTACAAATCGATTGCTCTTTCTATCTCTTTTTGGTTTAGACTTTGCTGCTTTTCTTTTGCTTTCTTTGGTGAAGATAGAAGTCAATTTCTCTGCTAAATCAAGTGGTCGCTTTATACGGTCTGATTTTAGAAATTGGGTGGCGGTAGCTTCTTTATACCTCAAGGGTTCCTTCTTCTGATTCCTTTTGGTGACTGCACTGTTAGACTTCGGCTCTAACCAAGTATTGTTTCCATAACTACATACGGTTCCTACTTACAATTGCTGATTTTAACACCTTGTGGTAATTGCACCATATTGACTATTGCTAGTCTATGCAATTGCTATTGATCTTAGGGTCGATTTTGCAGTAAAAAGGCTGCAATACCTTCACGACATTATCTGCGCGACATGCGACATTTAGACCATTCAGGCGACTTTACCTTCAAACGACTCAAATCAAATGTGATTGACTCATTCACCCACACCAATCCAAGATGTCCAGTGATCATATAATCTTACCTTCGGCAGCATCGTTTTCAACTCTCACGATATCCGACACACTGAAATCAGGGTTTGGATACAATCCTTCGGTGGGTCCTTTATCAAATTCTATAACAAAAGAAAGCTCAAACATATTGATAAATAAGAGGACTGTCAGTCTAACCCCGACATCTACCAATTCCATTTATGACAAGAACGTTAATAATAAGAAAATCAACGAGGTGAACTTGTCGTCATTATCATTTCTATTCTGTGAGATAGTGAATTGGTCCCACAAACAATCCAAAGGGATCCAGGATTTGGAAACAAGATTGAATGGATTGGGATACCAAATTGGCCAGAGGTTTTTAGAACTAATCAAGCTTCGAGAGGGATTCAAGAACAGTAAGAGAGAGATCAAGATTATCGATATTTTAAGATTTATACATGGCACATTCTGGAAATCGGTCTTTGGCAAGACTGCAAACGAACTAGAGAAGTCACAGGATGCGGCTAATGAATACATGATTATTGATAACGTACCGTTGGTGTCTAAGTTTATAAGCATACCCAAAGATTATGGCAATTTAAATTGCTCTGCATTTATAGCGGGAATAATTGAAGGGGCGTTGGACTCTTCGAGTTTCCATGCCAATGTCACTGCCCATTCGGCTCCACTAGACGGAATGCCATTGAGGACGGTATTTCTAATTAAGTTCGATGACCTGTTGGTAATTAGAGAGAATTTGCGGTTTACATAACTCCATATTCTTGCAACTATATATTCAGGAAATATAGCAAAAAAAACTCTGAAATCATTAAATAATGATTATTATGTAGAGCCAAATGTCCTCCTAATTGGACTGCAATTCGAGAACCCTTTCTATATCGGTAGTTTCATTTTTGGCCTTCATACTTATTATCACCAACTTGATTGTACTTGCGCACGACCTATGACAGTGGATGAAAAAAATGGACTCAGCAGTCGAAACTGGAATGGATACTCTGAAGATTACACGAAAAAATAGTAACTGTCCTTAGTTTGCAGTTGATAGACGGGGCTCAATCCAAATAACCCACCCTTTAATATCTACCATGGGCATAACAATTAGACAAGCCACCATCAATGATATACAGGCAATGCAGAATGCAAATTTGCAAAACTTGCCTGAAAACTACCTTTTGAAGTATTATATGTATCACACTTTGTCATGGCCGCAAGCTAGTTTTGTTGCTACCACATACGACAATGACGTGAGCTTAGGTGACGAAGAAGAAGAAGAATCGGAGTATGCCGAAGGTGATTTGAAAAAGCCTATAATAACTGATCCAAAGGGCGATTCAGCGTACATAAGTAAAGGTGAAAAGATTGTGGGGTATGTGTTAGGCAAAATGGAGGACGATCCAGAGGCAGAAGACAAGACAGCACATGGACACATTACATCTTTATCGGTTATGAGAACATACAGAAGAATGGGTTTGGCGGAAAAGTTAATGCGTCAATCATTATATGCCATGTGTGAATCCTTCGACGCCAAGTATGTCTCATTACATGTGAGAAAATCCAATAGAGCAGCATTACACTTGTACAGAGACTCATTAGCATTCGAGGTAACTTCCATAGAAAAGTCGTATTATCAAGATGGAGAAGATGCATACGCCATGAGATTGGACTTGAAATTGGAAGATTTACTTCCATCCAAGGCAAAACAAGTCATAGAAGATGATTTGTCAAAGGACTTGTTAGAAGGGCTTTAAACTGATCAACTTTTTGGTTTGGATGTCAAATAGATTATTTATATGTAAAATACAGATCGCCATTCAATCTTAATGTTTATGAATTAGGGTGTAATATACAATATAGAAAAGAATATGCAGATGAAATAGCCTTAAGCTTAATAACGTTCCTTCATCCTAGATGCAACTGTACGTAAGTTACCGTAGACCTTACCTGGGGGAGAACCCAAAATCAATGACACAACGGACTCTCTAGCCATTCTAATATGGGTGAACCCTCCCAAAATATGAATTTTAGAATCAGCCAACACTATTCTAGTTCTGGTTGCGTTTTCAATGGCGAACTTGGTCTTACCATCTTTACCGGCAATTCTACCGATGGCTCTCGATAAATGATCTCCTTGCAATGTTTTAACATCTTTGACTTCGAATGTTTCGATATACAAATCGTCTAATCTTAAAAGAGCAATAGCGTCGTCGACGTCAAACCCCAATGTGAAGGCCTTGACGAAGTCAGCACCCTTCTGTAATGCACCAGTATCAGTGGTTTCCTTGTTTGTTCTCAATTCTACTGTTCTTGTTCTCAAGTTCATTCTGACCTGCAACTTCAAGTGTTCCACCAATGGGGGGTATATTTTGGCCCAGGTGTTCTTCAATGGAGACATTCTGTGTGGAGGAACTGCTACCTTTCTACTTTCCAATTTGACCTTCATTCCGGTCTTGGAAGCGGCAGCGAACTTTGGTTTTCCGGTTTCATCCAAAACTACTCCCTCGGCCTCGGGGTTTTGGGAAGTCTGAGATTTTGTATTCTCGTCCACTGCAGGTACTTCTTCTTCAACTGGAGCAGGTACGGACGTGGCATCTATGAGCATCTCTTCTTCTTCTACTTCGACTTCTTGGGTAACTGCAGGCGTCACATCTTTTCTAGCTGTAGGAGCCACCATTTTCGCAGGCTATTTTTGAGTAGTAGACAGGGGGGAGAAAGGTATTAGTGTAAGGAATCCGTACGTTATCTGTACTGATCGTGAGTTAAAGGAGCACCGTCAATGTGAATTTTAAACTTTAACTCTCAAATCACTATCTGAAAAAATCTCAAAATCATCGCTTGAGATGAGGGTGTAAAATAAGTCACGCGAGCATACACACGTGAACAATTTTCCAGCAAAGTATAGGAGCAATGACCCCGGCATTTGCAACTAACGGATATGGCAAGGTCACCCTCAGGTATTCTCCATGAATTGGTTGCTTATCATTATCTCCTGATTATCAACCTCTATTCCCAAACATACCACATTTTTCATTTCCCCCGCCCATTGTGCTAAACTCCTGGCCCATCTTAACTACTGTGAACCGCCAGCGCCCCTCAGAGCCAATAGAGAGAGAAAAAAATTTTGGCGCTATCTACTATTGGATATTTCTTTTAGCCGTCCCACACATATAAAGGCGTTTGAATATCCGGTTGCTTAAAATCGATAAACTTGAGGTGTATCAAGAATTTGAAAAGGTGTTTCAATAAGAGCTCAGTCTGGTCCAGCTCTTGTTCCTTTGAGGTATTTACCTGCTCCCCTTAATAGAGTTCAACACTCAGATCTATAAACTGAAAATCCGCCACAAATGATAAGCACACTTGGGATAACTAAAATAGCGGCAAACCCTGTTATTTCCAGAAGGTTGTTTGCACAAATCGCCCCTATGGTGCTGCTTGGAACACGTCATAGTACAAGTGCCTTGTTCAGGGTCCACTCGTCTCCGATAGCTTTCATGGCTCATCCGTTACCAAGTTCCGGGGTAAGACAATTCAGTATATCCACAACGAAATGGAATAAACTACAAGGAACCCATGAGACTGGCAAAAACTTTCAGAAAGGTCATCAAGATCTTACTAAGTTTCTGCCTCCACCCCAAAATTTCGCATCTTCAGCATCGCCACTAAATCACCACACATCTATCAAAAATACAGTCACTAAGGCAACATTACTTTCCCAGGCGAATAACGCATTTTCCAGGTTCTTAGTGCACATAAAATGGCCACTTCATAGAGGCACCCGCAACACGTCTCTACTGGACGTGATATCTGCATTCATATCGTCCGTCGTTATGGGAAACTTATTGTGGATTATATTGGGAACTACAACTTTCGGTTTAATGACGATGTACTCAATCCATTATTTCGACAATCTCTGGTACAAAATTTTTCCTCATGGTGATGATGATGAAGAAGAGGAAAAATCAAGAAGAACTACCGATAGGAGTATTTTGGGTTACTTGACTAGCTCGGTATTGGCTCACGGATTGGGTGTGACTATTGAATTTCAAAGAGGACACATTCTTCCTGAATTTAAAGATGGAAAACTCCGTTTCAAAAACTTCAAGGTTTATTCACCTGCTATACAAAGTGGTGAAGACACCTATGTTGGAGAGTTTAATTTTAGTGCCAAGATTGAAGCCATGGACATCACTTTGTCTTTCAATAAATGGTATGAGGGCAATGGTATCATCAATGAAATCGAAATCTTTGGGTTGAATGGAGAGGTTTTCAAAGTACCTGAATCCGAGAAATCCCAAGTTCCCCTTGTCAAAGAACCCAAACAGATCAAAGAACAATATCAATCTGACTTAAATGATTATCACGTAGAGCTGTTTCCTTCGATACCTGCAGAGTCTAAAGGAAAGTCTCTTCTTGATTCCAGTTATCAGTTAGAGCAAGTTAAAATCAGGGATTCTTACTTTGAAATCTTTGAAGACTCTGAAAAGTCTTCAAAGCCCTTACGTGTAACAATTTTCAGTTGTGACTTGCCTAGACTCAGAGGTGACAGGGTCTTGATTGATTTTTTCAATGCAAATAATGTTAGTGGAGCATTGAACGATTCAATGTTCACTATTCACAAACGTCAAAGCAATTTCGCCGGAGAAGAAAACGACGCAAACAATAAAATTGTCAGAATGAAGATCAATGGAATCGACATCGGTTCAGTCTCCAGATCTAATCCCTCTCTGAAATTTAACTGGTTAGTCAATGGCAAAGCGGAGATTACCGCAGACATCACCATTCCAAATATCAACGAAGATGAATTCCAATTTGCCAATGAATACAAGAGAATTGGCAGTGCGATATCTGAAATTATCTCGAATTTTGTGAGTGACACTATTCCTGAAAGTGAAAACAAGTCACGGAATGAAACTCCCGAGGATAACACTTTATTGAAAGGAGCCTTGGCGGCAATTTACCACACATTTACCAAACCAGTTGTTGATGAAACACATACTGCAAAGTCAGACTACGTGTTAGTAAATGTCAAGATCAAATTTACGGAGTTACAGGCGAGCTTGCCCCAGCAGTTGCCTCTCTCTTCCACCGGTATTCCATTTATATCTCTACAGAACTTGAGATCATTGATCGCCTGTGTTAACACATTGTTTACTGGATCACCAACCATAGACACAACGGCATCTTCTTCAGCATCTGGATCTCCATCCACAGTATTCAATGCGCATAATCCATTGGTTATAAAAACAACCGTTATTGAAAAAATAACTGATCTTTACAACATAGAAAATCTCGCGCAAACTTCAATTGTTGACTCCATCATCAGTGATGTGTACGAAGATTTACTCAAGCTAGTAAAATCAAACGAACAAAAAATTATTAGCGAAAAATCCAACATGTGGTCCCATTCAATTGCCAGTCAATTGTTGTTATTGGGATTGGGTGTAATCGTCTGATTATTACGAACTTTACGAATAGGAGGTAAACCTCTGCTATTTATTGAATAAAATGAACACTATTTATTAAGACTAAAATGTTTAACTCTTTTCTTCAATTATTTTGCCTGAAGCCTTCTCGCGCTTAAGCAAAGGAGCTTGTAGTACGGTTCCCTTCTTTCCATGTAAGTCTTGAATCAAGTCAGCACCCACTGGCTTGGCTCCAATGCCCAACAATACGCCTTGTTGACGATTTTGTAGAGGATCATTAAGTTTTTTAGTTGGGGCCTTTGGTTTCCATCCCATACCCCTCAACAAAGCGGCACCAAACTGTTCCACCGGAACTTTGTCATAATCTGCAGGATCGTCGTCAGAATCGTCCAGATTCCTGTTGGAGATTCGATCTATTGGTATCACGAGTCCATTGGCCTCATGAAACTGTTCTCCTTTGAGCAAAGAAGTCCTTATTTGTTCCTCGGTCGACAATTGTTTGGGCTCTGGTTTGGTGGAAAAGAGTAAAGGATCGGTTTTCTTGCTTGAGAACCGGGTGAGTCCAAACTTTAGTTTCGACTTCTTGTCATCCTCTTCGGCTGCGATGACCTCAGATTCGTCGTGCTCCTTGTTGGGAGTGTATAGGTCTTTTCGTATGGTTGTGTTCAAGTTCTTCGGAGTTATCACCAAGGGTACCCCTGTCTTTTTATTGACAGCATTCTTGCCTGCAAGAGCTCCCCCCTTTTGCTGGTTAAACGAGTCTATCTGGACGGTCGTGTCTTCGTTGTCCGAGTCATCAACAAACCCTGAAGGCTTGGATTTTTCAGACAGTCTAGATGGTTTGTGCAGGCCAAAGTTCAACTTAGGTTTTTTACCGGAAACACCAATCTGATCCCCATTTCTTTTCTTTAAGTTGAGCTGGAACCCTGCCATTGCGTGACTTCAAAGGGAAAGGGATGGGTTTATAATTGAGAGTGCTTCAAAGTTAAGTGGGTGCGAATCAAATGGTTGATACTGCATTCTGTATGCAGAACCCAAACATGAAACCCCACACATCGGTTGTAGAGTTGCACAGAGCACAATAAGAACATAGATTAAGCTTAGATATATGACGTAACTAAACTACATGGTACCCACTGGGGCACCTCATAACAATTGTATTCAACATTGGACATTGTCTTCACCTATCTCAGATTTGGATTGAGTAAGCGACTTCTTCTTTCCAGTGACGGCAACATGTCCAAGAATATTACTGCTCCAACTATTACAGTTCTGACCTTTGCGATTACATCTCCTTTGCTGAGCATGGAAGTTGACCACTGCCCGACTAGCCCAGGTCTGACCAACGGAGTTAGCGGGTACGTCCAACTCGGTAGTATTTTTTTGTACATCATTTTGCACCAATGAATAGCCTTTTGGTGGAGTCAAGATGCTTTTGATACTGGCGTACGATACTCCATTGCTGGAATTATAGGTGTAATTGATGGTGTAAGGAGTGTTTTGCTTGGTATCAGAGTCTCCCGAACTGTAGCACGAGGTGACGGGCTGGAACTGTGTCCAGGTAAACTCCTTGTCCACAATTCTGGTCTGTATGACTCCATTTCCCAGGTTTACACTACTGATTCCTGTCAGTTTTCTCTTCTCTAACTCATTTTCTTCAGTTTCATACTCGGTGACAATCTTGGTACTCCGGTCAAAAATAAGGTTCTTGGACGAGAGGAGGTGGACGGTCTCTAAAATGTGAAAATCTCCTCCGAAGTCACCCGACGCGATTTCGTCTCCAGTTTCATACTGGACCGTTGGAATAGCATACGTGGATGCAAAAAGAGTACTGGTCAAAAGTATGGCTATTATGTTTTTCATTGAATGATATAGAATTTAGAATGACAACCTTGTAGACTAAGAGACCACCCGAGTCTTTTATAGACAAAATCACCAGGGTCTTTATTTAGAAGTTTATTTCAAAACTTTGTGCCACGCGTACAGGTGTGACCGGTTCGATCCATCTCATCATACTGAAATACGAGATAAGGTTTGGCATATGCGGCCCACGTAAGCGCTTGTGTGTTCCAAAAATGGGAGGCGAAAGTGAACTCAACACAAGAAGAACCAGGGAGATTTGCAACTCATGTTACACCGAAGGTAAGTGTGTCATTGTAAGCCCTGGAAGAATCCTTCTTTGATCTTCCTTGCCGCATAAGCGTCTTAACTTGGCTCGGAATAGCGCTCGGTGACAGCCAAGAATACAATAACCTGCTAAGCCCGTTTACCAATCCGGTTCTGCATGGAACAAATTTCCAAGTCACTTCATCAAAATGTTGAATCCATTTGCGGAGGTGAAGTTACATCATATGTGAAGGAATCAAGTAGGGCGTCAAAATCAATTATGTAGTAACGGTGTTCAACAATCTTTCCGTAGTCCCACAAAGTTAACCTGAGATGACTACGATCGATAAATTGGAAAATGAAATTGGAAATCAGTCAACGTTTCACTTGCGTGCCAAAAGTCTTTTCAGTTTGGCCGGTGATCTCTAGTATACAAATTGCCTTGTACTTAGAGTATACACATGAAGGATTGTTAAATTAGATTTCTTTATCTTTGGTCTTTTCTATTTTTCTCACTCTATTCTTGGAAATATCGTTTAAAATTGGCTTTTGTAGGTACGCCCCATTGTCTATTTATATAAAAGATCCCACGTTCTTGCAAATTTGATTGATCTTCTCTCAACGTCTCTCTTGAATTGCAAGTCCGTTTTACCTCTCCATTTGTCTCAATGCACTTTATTTGACATCTCTGATTTTTGTGGTGATTCACCGTTCGCGTCTCAAACAATGCTTCTCAAACGCGATCCAAACTGTACTAAGAAGCACTCTTGTCGCACAAACTATAACAAAATCAAGTGGGGATGCTCGAGAAATGCCAATAACACCAGACTCGAGCTCGGAACGACCCACATACTACATCACCCTACCTGTATCTGCCTCGTCCTCGGAAAATTCAACCCCGGCCCCTCCAGCCATGTCATACTCATCATTCGATACTGATATAACAGATATCGATGTAGACCCGTTTTTGAAGAGCCTCTCTCAGCAGGGAGGTTCCGAGGACATACTTCATGATAGCGCTCCTGATTTTCATACATCGGAAGGGTCCTCGACTCAGATACATGAAAAATCACGACAACAGAATACAACAGAATCCGAAATCTCGAGACTTCCAAATAGACCCAATCAATCAAGTGGGCTAATGAGCTTACTATCCGGAAAGCAAAGTACAAAGAAAAAGTCAAAGAAACTTGTGCAAGAGGAGAAAATGGCCGAAACAGAAACAGACTGCGATGTGTCCGAGAACTTCGATAACTCGTTCACAGAGACCAAGAGCAAGCAATACCGCCAGGACCATGACTTGTTGGAACTCGAGAAGAAAATCTACGAGAGTGAAGTCGAATCGGTTAGTGCCAAAGACTTCTTTTTTAGATTAAAGACTCAGAATATAGAACTTCCGAAAAGTTCAGATACAGCTGAGGCAGAAATCATGGATGTTATTTCCGACAATTCGATCGAGGTTATAGAGGAACCAATTTTGATTAGCACAGATGACTCAAAGGATTCAACAATAGATACGAAAGATTTAGAGTCAAAGATTTATGGCGATAGAGCAAAAGTCACTTCAGCCAAAGATTTTCTCCAATCTCTCAAACCAGTGCCAAAAAAGAACAAGAATAAAAAGGAATCAAAATCTAGGTTCGTCACTTTGAAAATTAATTCACAAACCTTGGCCGAGATAAAAAGATATGACAACCCATTCGAAACAAAAGGCAACTTATCCTTTCAAGGAGCAACTATGGCCGAGAAGGGTTCTAGTACTAGTAATGATTTTTTTACTAGACCTAAGGCGGCAAAGGCATCCTCGTCGTCCTCTTTCTTCGAGACAATGATGTCTGCTTCCAAGAATTCTATTAAATTGACGCCATTGCAAAAATTAAAAGAGTTGGAGCCTCCCATTCTACACAAATCCGAATTACATGTATATTCTGCCGACAACCTAGTCCATCATAACCACGCAATTCAAAAATTGCCGCCAAAAGTAATACCGTCAGCACCACAATTCTCGTCCAATAATCTTCTTGATGTGTTGGCATCGACACCCCATAGTGTACATCAAAATCTTATCACTGAGAGGAGCAAGGATACCAAGAAGGAGTTGCTCGAGAGAACAATTCCTCATTATAGAGACCGTCCTCAACTCAAGTTTATTGTGGATCGATTCTTCCGATCTTCGAACGCAGAATCTCTTGTATGGCCGAGCCTTTTCCAATCAGAGAAGATTGAGGATTTAATGGTGGATGAACACCTCAAAACATCACTAAAAAACTGGGTTAAAAATTCATTTGCTCGATTGAAGGCACAGTCTCTCAAGAATCCTCGAAATGTTCTACTCAAGCAGAAAAAGAAAAAATTGCAGCGATCAATGGATAATTTTATTGTTGACGATTTTTCTGCAGACTTTGACGGGGAGGAGACAGAGGAGGAGATATTTGTACCTGTGTTGATATTACAAGGATCCATTGGCTCATGCAAGTCGTCGTCCATTTATGCAGTTATGAAGGATTTAGATAGCTATGTCCATGAAATCAACACTGGGGTGAATCGTGGAAGAAAAGATATTTTCAATAGCTTGAAGGAATTCTGCACTACTCAATTGGTACATAAACAAAACGAGTCCAAAAAATTTCAGCAGGGAATTGTTCTCCTAGAGGACGTTAATATCTTGTTCGAACAGGACAAAAACTTCTGGCTGGTAGTTCAGGATATTCTAAATATTTCGAGACGTCCAATGGTAATGACCTGTGAGTCGCTACAAAATATCCCGAAGAGTTTGTTGGAATTGGTCTCAGAGGAAGACTCGATCATTAATCTAGATCGTTCACCTCTATCTAGAGAGTCAATGAAGGAATACTTATGGGTTTGCGCGTTGAGCCAGGGGTTCGATTTGAAGGACTCACTCTTAAATAAGATCTTATCTGAAAATTTCAACGGATTCCATTATGACCTCAGAAAGTGTTTAATGGAATGTCAATTTTTATGCCAAGCTCGCAATTCAAATCCAATAGAGATAGAAGACTCTAGTTGTGATGTAATTGTTGATTTGCAACAAGCTGATTTGTTACAAATATCCATTGCGGAATCTGAGCCCAAAAAGTGTCACCAAGACCTAGAAACTTATAGCGACTTGGTTGAGTTGATGTCTACAAGTGACATTTTGAGCTCGAACACAAAGTCGCTGATATGTCACCAGGTTCAAGGCAATGAATTGATTGATATCTATCTTATTGACGATTCCACAAAGTTGACACAACCGACTTTGCCTTTCGAATTAAACATTGGAAGTCATATCATGCAAACAATTTCTGACAAACACAATATCTCTACAAGTTCTCCAGAAAGAATTTTCAATACTAATATTTTAAGAGAAGAAACGAATCTCTTCATTGGATCTAGATCGAAGAAGAGACCAAAATTGATTCAAGACTTAATGTCGGTCACAAGATCAACTAGATCTCAATATACCCCAGATGGTTATGCAACGCCTGACCTGAATCTGAGCTGGACTCCGGAACCAACAGGTATACCTGAAACATCATTCGTGAACTACATCACGCCGTCGCCGTTATTCTTGGAATTATTACCTTTTTGCAGACTGTGGTTCAAATACCAATTACTTTTGAATCACTATGAGGTTCAGGCTAAAGAACAAGGAAATGGAAGTATAAAGAGTCTTTTGAACTATAGGGATTTCCAGTACGAAACTACATTCTTATTGGACACTTTAAAGACCGAAAGCATTTTGCAGATAATTTCTTTCAACTGGGAAGGCTAAACTTTCCAACAATTGGTTGTAAGCATCTTGATTGATAATCAACGCCACTTCCATTGTTATGCATAGAACTAGATACAGTCTAGCTCTCACTAAACTTAAATAAACATTTCCTCAATATTAGATACATAGTCCTAAATCAATCTAGTTCTATTTTTGACCATACCACCGCCAAATGATCTAGCCGCCTTGTGTTTGAAATCAGTGGACTGTAGCCTTCTCCAGGCTTCTTCAATATGATGTGGCAATATAGGATTTGCTAATTCATCTGGCTTGTCAAACAAATATTTCCTCTTTTGTTGCTTTTGTTGGCCAGGATTTTGACTCTTCTCTATCTCGGATTTAATCTGTAGCAAACGTTCTTCTGAGTTCTTGATCAACATTGCTTCCTCAGTAAGCGAACAGACAATTTCAAATGTCAAAAACCCAAGTATATCGATCACATCATCGTTGGGTCTGGAATCACAAAGCTGTGTAATCTGGGCCCATTCTCTAAATCTCTTTGCTTTCCTAAAAGTGAATGATGCCTGTCTACATTCAGACCAATGAACGTATTCCTCCTTGGTCATATTCTTGGTTCTGTCATCTGCCATTTTCAATCTTTTCAAGGAGGCAATAGTGGCCGCCTTTTCTTCATCGTCTACCTGTTCTGATTCTTCAGCAGTTTCCAAGTGTTGTTCGCTGAACATATATTGCAACTCCCAAGGTAACCTGATTTTAGACTTTTTGTACCTAGACAACATCTTTGAGGAGTCATTGGCCTGACTAGCAGCAGCCCCCCCAGTTCCTCCACTAGTAGCATCTCCTTCAATCAATGATTCTGTTCCTCCACTTTCTTGATCCTTTGCGTTCTTCCGCACATCTTTCCACGACAAATACGTTCTCAACCGGTTCACTTTAGCCTTGTCATGTCGTATAAGAAATATGACATCTTCTGGAGCTATCGATTTCGTTCCTCTTGTCCCTGCAGTCTTGGTGGCTTGTATAAGAATCTCTATCACTTGCCCTCGAACAATGTCTTCAATAATGGATGTGGTCTCTAAGGGAGGATCATTGGACTCGCCCAGGACAAACATCATCTGCTGGATTTCCACCCTGTACTTGTATTTATCGTTCGAACTCATTGTATAAAGCGTAGTAACAACTAGTTTCGTGCAAGATTAAGACAATTGGGAAAGTAATGGGTTCATCTAGAGAGTTCGATAAAACTTAGATGCACATGGATATATCCTCTTGTATGAACTAGTCCAGCCCTTTTTGCAGTCGTGCCTATATTTACTAGATTTTGGTCAAAACATCTTTACGTCAGCCCTAGTTAACTGCCGTACAGTCTTGTTCTGTTTAAAATCCGGGTAACATTTTTTCTCCGACTATTTAAATGAGAAAATTTTTTTGAAAATAGAAACTAACTTTCGCTAGCAAGTTGAAAGCCGAATATCAGTTTGATGTGCTATGGATACAACTTCAACAGAACATGAAATCTGGGTTTGATATGTTGATGATCTACACTTAGCTGTCAAGGGTTCAAAGGAGTAAATTCCTTTCACTCTTCTCTGTTAAGTGTGATCATCAGCAGCTTAGATCCATTACTTGAAAAAAACTCTTCCTACAATTCGATATATCATATTTCAATAATCTTTAAAATGATGACAAGAGTGCATTTGGCTCGAGACTTTTTGTCGATGTGGAAAAACCCAAGCTACCTTAATTTTATTGTCTGATAATTCAAGAAGATTACTGAAGTATGTGTATTGATCGTATGAACTGTTTAATAGCTCGGTTGAGCTGTGTTTTGTTGACTTGTAAGCGCTCCAGATGCATATTAGTGTAGATTGCGTATTCGGTCTAACTAATCTGAAAGATGAAGAGGGCGCTGTCTTCCGTTTTTTCATATGCTGTAATCTAAGCAACGTTAGAAACTTCGTATTTTTGACCAGGGTGAAGCACAGTTGATTGTGTCGTAATTATTATGTGTGCCATTCATAGGTTTCGTCTTCATTGTAAAGGAGGTGACTATTGAACAGAATACACTTGAGTTTGGCAATGCAATTATAGCGCTAGCGATCGTAAAAAACATGGATAAAACATATGTGGTTGTTGCTAGAGCCGTTATAAAGGCTTTCGAATTCAATATAAAAAAGTTGAACGATTCAGGTTTTGAAAGAAAAAACTATGATATACTTCCATCTCGTGCCACGTAGCCAACTAAATTATCCTGGTGCCACAAACTGTTTACATGCCGATACTAGTATCATAAAATTCCGTATTTTTGAACTTTTCGTACCTTCCACCAAAGGCTTCCTAGACGTTTTTGTATTACTTACAGGGGTGTACCCAACATTAAAATGAGTTTCAATCTATTACTAAAGTTGCTACCAGATCTATTCAGGAAACTGTTAATCCTAGATCGATGATTTTAATGTCTTGTATTAATGCATTGGTGTGTGGCCTATATGTACATTTATCCGAATAATTTAATGGAGTCTTCACCACCAACTTGAACATCTTCTTCATCGGATTCATCGTCAGCTTGTTCGTCTATTTCATTCATGTTGACCTTTTGTCCCAATAACGAGGCGAAGAATTCGTCTATTTGGTTGTCATCCCACTTCAATGCACCTCTTGGGGCTTCGAAGTTGGAGATAGGATCCTGAACGTGGTATCTCAACTTTCTTCCCTTAGATGCCTTGTTATCGATATTCTTCTTAAACTTTTGCGCCTTTTGTGCACTTCTTAAACTTATCGACAATCCTGAAGTTGGGTTACTCGATTGGATCTTTTTGTCAACCAAGTCATTTAATAAAACACGATAGAAATCTTCGTCATCGAAGATAGTGTCAATTTCAGCAGTTGACGATTTTAAGTTCTGGACTTCTCTAGGAATGTCTGGGTTTTCTTCTTCGTCATCGTTTTCTTTGTCTTCGTCGTCCTCGAACTGCTCTCTGTAATGATCATATCCAAGAGGTTTGATTTGACGTCTATTGAGCTTCGTTCTCTTGACAAGTCTATCCATGTCAGACAAGTTATTAGCGACTTGCTGTTCGAAGGATTGATTAATGGCTTTGAATTTACCAGCGTTTATGGCAGTTGCACCTGAGGAATTCTGTACTTTGGCGGACCATTTAGTCAAGACACCGGCTCTATATTTATCTAAAGATGAGTCCAACTTCGCAGTAATTTGGTTATACTCTTCAAAAGTTCTCTTCTTAGTGTTAGCCTTAATTGGTCCAGAAATATGATCCTTGGATAATAATGATTTTCTTAACGCAAGAATTGAATCCAACAAATTGTAGCATTCATCCTTGGCCTTGGTGATATATTTGGAAGTCTTTGAAGTGGACAAAGATTCTGAGTTCAAAGTCTCGTTATTTGGTGGTAAAAGGTTGGAGTTCGTTAATGACCTTTGGACTTTTAATCGACTATCTATAACTTTGTCGAAAAATTTGTGTTGTTGTGCAATTGAAAATCCCTTCAATGCATCGTTTGTAGCGGAATTTGAGAGTCTGCTGACTATATGAGTTCTTTCCTTTGACATTAATTCCTTCACCTTCAATCTTTTATGGTCTAATTCTGCATTATGCTGGTGTTCCGTTTCGGAATCCTCCTCTTCGTCTGAAGAATTTGCTCTCAACGAGGCTCCAGAGTCACTCTCGTGTCCGAGGTCTTCAGCCTCTTCGTCATCATCTTTCATTTCCTCATGTTCAACCTCGCTTGCGTCTTCCTCTTCTTCTTCGACATCTACTTCTTCCTCAGATTCTTCTTCATCATCTAAATCTCCGGTTTCGTTTTCGTCTGATGCATATAAGTCGCTCCTGCTGGTAACATTTCCGGTGTATTTCTTTCCCAATGTAATTGAATCCGTCTGTTGCCTGATCTTGGATTTGGGCACGTTCACGTAATGTTGTTTTTTCAAGAGTTCATCATCTTCTGATTCAGACCCTTCATTGTCTTCTTCATGTTCAAATACGTCATCCTTAAGTTCGTTGTCTTCAATATCGAAGTCTTTGTTAGGTTGAGTGAGCTGTGCAAGCTGCTCGGCTAAGGATTTCTTTGCCATTTTCAATTTGCTTCACTCTTAATTATGTTAGACCGAATGTCATATTTGCATCAACTCATCGCTTCAATTTTTTAGACCGCTAATTAAAGATTACGTAATCCGATGATCGCTGTCCATAGTTTGGATAATGCGACATCCTTCAAGAATGTCGGAACTTTTCTATCTCGAGCATTAGACATTCTGCTCCGCCTTGTGGGGTTGGGTAGAATTTCTCCCTAAGCGACTGTCGTGGATCCATCTCAAGTAAAGGAAAACGAATATTGTAGCCAGGTGAGCTTCACTTGAACGACTATTTCATGCGGTATCTGTTCATAATTCGAACATCCAACACGGTCCTTAGTATTCGTACTCTATTTCTCTATATGCCTTGAATCGTTGTGTTCACTTCATTGGGTGTGAAAATTGATCTCTGAATATGGTTCCGTCAGGGAAACGAGAATCATTCCGTGAAAGGACCAAAGATGCGGAAGATAACCCTTGCATTAGCCTTGATTTGCGAATTGGGCTTAGAATAGGTCCCAAGTCGTTTGGCTCCACCGTTTGGTCTCAGGTTGGGTCTGGTTAGAGTCTCTGAGGAAGGCTGTGGACGTGCGGTACCTTAGCATAGAAACTCTGGTCCAGCACTAGACGATTTTAAGATCCCAGTATTTAAACCCTTGCTCTCGTCATTTTCACTGCCAACTCTTTGACCTATAGACAGAATTCTCGTTAAATCTCTGAGCCCCATACCGTTTACCGTTTCCTTCCATTCGTCTGCAAACACGCTCTCCGAGTCCCATTTTGCGCTTTTCTATCAGGCGAAAATAGTACTGGCACGAATTTAGCGGTGGTGCTACACGCAAACAAATAAAGGATCTTAAAAACGCTCCATTCTGAGATACATCTGAGAATAATAACCACTGACCGTTTTTTTATACTCAAATTACTTCAGTCATACACTAGCTTAAAACATCTTGAACCTTATCCCCCGCTCGTTCCCAAGATCGAATTATCCAGGCTATCCACAACATGAAGTTCTTTTCCATCGTTTCCTTTTTCTCCTTTTTAGCCATGGTGTTAGCCTTGGGCAAACAAGACGGTGATGCACAGACAACCACTACCTCCACCACAAGTGCCACAAGTGTCTACGTGACTATCACAAGTAATGGTAAACTTACGGTTGTCCAATCTGCATACCTGCAAAGTTTTATGTCCACCTACACAACTACCGGCGATAGCTCAGTACAATCTGGTGATATCGGAATGGGCTCTTTGAGTGGCTCAGTAGGAGGTATCAAATCATATGCACAAACCACTCCCGGCCAGTCGAATGCTGCGGTTGGACTATTCAAGGTAGAAAACTTGTACGCGGGTGTGTTTGGTGTCGTCTTTTTGTTAATTGGGGGTTTACTCTAAGTATAAAGTTGCTGCAACACTTAATAATAAATAAAATCAGATACTCCACCCAAGAACTCTATGGTTCTCGATTTGCCGCTTTAGCGAACTCGAATTGGGAATAAGCGTGGTTTCTTGTTTCCAATAACGGAAACCATGGTCTGCACGACCGCATTCCAAACGCTAAAAAACTACTGCTGTTTGACATTTACAACTGCAGGAATCTCTCAAACCGTTTATAACTGTACATTACTATCTGAATACGATTCCACTTGTTCTATGCTCTGTTGCATTCTTGCTAATGGTCACCCTCACTTTTGTTAGTACTGTAAATTACCCTTTTCCCCATAATTTTCCAGACTCAAAATTACCCTCGCGCTGTTTCTATACAAATTTTTTTTCCTACCTTTTGAAACATCGTCGCTTAAAGAAAACCCAAGTACTACTTTAGTTTAAACAACCAGTGTAATTTTAAGGTATGTGGTTTCAACAGATTGTTGTCTTCCGGATAAATTCGTTCCTGATATTTGTGATTAAATCATCGAGATTTGTGTTTTACCAATGAACGAGCGATGTGCAAACTTTTTAGTTGAGTGATCATCAAGGCGACTAAATAAGAAACTGTCATCAAATTCACCCAATGATTGGGTTGACAATGCAAATACGATGCGAATGCTCTTGCGCGGTATTTAGTAGCTTTTGAAGAGATTTTCAGATCTCTTTGCATTGATCTAACTTGATTGCATGATGTCAAAATGTCAAAATGTCAAAATGTCAAATTACAATCTCCATAGACCTGAAACATTCAGAAACTTACAAAACATTTTACTAACATGAAAGATGTCTGAAGAATTAAACAAGCAAACAGAAGAATTATCTTTGGATTCCCAGACTGTTTTTGACAACAAGGAAGAATTCAATGCTAAGCATCCTTTAAATAATAGATGGACCTTATGGTACACCAAGCCACAGACCAATAAGAGTGAAAACTGGCACGATTTGTTAAAGCCTGTTATCACTTTCTCTTCTGTTGAAGAATTCTGGGGAATTTACAACTCCATTCCAGTTGCTAACCAATTACCTTTAAAATCCGACTACCACTTATTCAAGGAAGGTATCAGACCAGAATGGGAAGATGAACAAAACTCCAAGGGTGGTAAATGGCAATACTCTTTCAACAATAAACGTGATGCTAGCGCAGTTATTAACGATTTATGGTTACGTGGTTTATTGGCCGTCATTGGAGAAACTATTGAAGATGAAGAAAACGAAGTTAACGGAATTGTTTTAAATATTAGAAAACAAGCTTTCAGAGTTGGTATCTGGACCAAGGATTGTGATGAGAGCAAGTTGAGAACCGTAGGAGAAAGATTGAAGAAGGTTTTACAATTAGGCGATGAACACAAGGTTGAATTCATCTCTCACGATGCCTCTAACAAGAAAGGTTCTGAAGCTCAAATTGTCTTGTAAGTTATGGGTTCACACGTTTGTACATTTAGCTAGAATCTTGCTTAACTAATGCAGTATATACTGGAAAAATATGGTTTGCAGTAATATACTGGGTGAATAATGAAGGGTACGTTTTCGAAATTTACATGCTTTTTCAATACGAGAAATGCTTGCTCTACTTTCTTTGTTTCGACTGTATACATATTAACGCCAATAAATTTATCTACGAAAGCTTCAATACCCGACTGGGTTAACTTTCTCTTGTATAAAAGCTTGCACTCTAGACCAGTAGTCAGGTTGGACCACAGTATCATTATGCATCGAGTCTTCGAATTTGTACATGGTCTTATCTTCACTCTTCAACAAGCTAAAGATCTCATCCATATGTTGAGGAGGTACAATTTCATCTTTGCGTGCACTTAAAAGGAGAAATGGAATATTTGCGGGGATTAATGGAACTAAACTCTCCAGATCCCAATGCTGATGGACAAAGCTGGTGAAAAACTTCAAGAATGGAAAGATGTGGGGAACCGTTTTGCGGATGGACAAGAAAGTGTTGTCCAAAATTACCGCATGGATCATGGATGACATTGTAGCTGCAATATAAATGGACACCGCACCTCCAAGTGATCTTCCGTACAAAACGATAGAAGATTGTGCAAATTGCTCGTCTTCCGTTGTCAAGTATTTCATTACCCTCTGAGCATCCAATTTCAAACCTTTTTCAGACGGCGAGCCGGTAGATCTTCCATAACCACGGTAGGAATAAATGAACACGTTATAGCCAAAGTTTTTGAAAAAGATGGACACTATTGGCAACGCATGGCCAATATTTCCCGCGTTGGGAGATAGTATTAAAACAGTTTTGTTGGAGTAGTCTGGTGCTGATTTGGAGTGTTTTAACAGATAGCATTGTAAAGTTTCACCGTCATCCGTTTTCAAGTTTACCAACTCGTAGTTGGGCATGTCGTATTCATCTGGAGTGGCACAATGACCATGACCATCGTTGAGAGATGCTGGATAGATCAAACTCGACTGGTAAGAGTATAATCCGACTAGAGCTAGTGCCCCTAGAGATAAGCCGATTTGTGCCATAGTTTTGACAACCTTTAGCAATTTGAGAACGAAAACAGACAGGCCAAGGAACATTCCGTGTCCATGTAAAGGTTCAAGGGAAAATAGGGGACTCGGAGGTGGTATCAGCCTTCTTGCTGTAGTAAATGCAGTAAAGTACCTGAATGGGATTTGTTCGAAGTGAGTCGCGCTCATAATGAACTTAGGCTGTGAAATTGGAGTTGACTATTGATGAAAGTACTAATAATGGGAGTCGGAGAATAGGTTAGATCATGAAAGAAGACGAGAGGCTTAGATAGAGAGCATGTACTGACTAGCATGCATCGCTTTCTCTGTCGTCCAGGTTTGGAAGAAACTGCATTTCTTGTTAGGCAGTAAGTTATCTGGTCCATTTCTGATTATATAATCACATATTCTCCGGACTTCATCATTATTAGCATCAGACTCTTCTCGGACATTATTGTCAAACGCCAATGTCCTCCAATTCAGGGAACCTGTTGGCAAAGTTTGCCTTCAACATATATGGTGCATTAAACCAAACTCCTTCCCTGGAAAGTGTACCGTCACCCAGTCCTTCATTAGGAAATCATAAAGCTCGACTACTCGAAGGTTACAAGTCCAACCGATTGGTGTATTCTTTCGATAGGGAGGTCACGACATTATCACAGCTTAACTATCCCCTCAGGAATCTCAATGCCTACGAAAGTGAGATCTCCCACCATGTAGTGGCCGGGGGAAGAAATTGTCTACGAATTCTTGCCTTGAATGAAGACCAATCTCAAATTCTACAAGATATAAACGTCTTAGACCCCAACAACTCACTATATTCCAATTCCAGAGTACACTCAACCAACAAGCTCAATAATCTTAATACTATAAAAGCCAATGGTGACATTATAGCGTGTGGGTTGTCAAATGGATTGATTTCCATCTACAGAGTCAATACCAATGGGAAGTCCAAGTTACTCTACAAACTATCCGATCATAAAAGATGCATAAACTCCTTGGATTTCATAGAAAATGATGGTCCTAATCAATTGATCTCAGGATCTCAGGACGGCTCGATAAAATTGTGGGATTTACGATCTTCTACTCCGAAACCAGTTCTCACCATCATGTCGAATTCTCACTCGGACCCTATCAGATCATGTCAATACTCACCACATTCCGCCGTGAGAAACAAATTGACAATCTTGTCAGTGCATGATTCTGGTGCTTTATGCAAATTTGATGTGAGGTCTCCTAGCGGAAACAATTCGCAAAATGTGTTTTCACCAGACCGTAAGTGGAACCTTCATACCGGGCCTGCATTATCACTTCATATCCATCCAGAGAAGGAATATGTATTAACGGGAGGTAGAGATCAAAAGATGTGTGTCTGGAATTACAGTGAGGTTGCTCTGAGTACAAACAGAACTATTCCTGACCACATGATCAATACATATGGCCCTGTGATGAAGGTGAGATGGAATTCATTCCATGATACCGTATCCTCACAATATGGCGACGCCTTAGAAAGTTATCAGCAAAGCATGGATTTTGGAAGATATGATGACAAACTCTCCAACGATGATAGAGAAGCATTCTATGCCAATAATCACCTACAGCATCAAGCAAACTCACTTTATAATTATGATTTGGCATGTCTGTACTTGAATGACGACTCCACCATTACCGTCTATAACTTGAGCCGAAAGTACATTCCGAAGGAAATTATCAAAGCACCTGGTAATAAACCATTCCAAAACTTCATCTGGGCGAAAAATCCCCAGCACCAGAGGAAACTCTGGACAATTACAAAATCAAACGTTTTCAGTTCCTACGAACTTGATTCTCCCGATTCAACTACCGAAACTGATATTTCGAGACCACTTGATGAATTGAATACTATTGCGTTGACGTGGGATAACGATTTTGCAAACATGAGTTTCATCAATCAAGAAAAATATGAATTTGAGATAACTGATCATGATTCTATCGCAAGTGAAAACGAAATTTTGGAAGCAGATTTAGATGCTGCTGATCATAGTAGCTTCGGTAACTATGGAGACGAAAATGATTATAAAAGTTTGGATCACATTTCGAGTAGCTACGATGCCAGTAGTTCCGCCTCAAATAGGAAAGCCATTATTGGTTCGGTTCCTGTTGCATCAAATATGGGAGTCTTTGCAGCGTCTGCTACTGCATCTCCAATAGAAAAGCCTGCAATGTTGAGATCACACACACATAATCCATTACACTCGGGAAAATCTCCGTCACCAGTTCCTCAAATAAGGACAAACTCCTTGGTGGGAGAGTCCCAGCCCGTGACATCAAACCTCAGCAATATACTCAGACCCAAGGTCCTAAGAACTCCGTCTCAAAATACCCAGGAATCGAACTTTTCAGTTCAATCACCTCAACAGAACGCCAGTCATCCGGCGAAAAGCAAAGTTCTCTTGGTAAATCATCCTTCACCCTATGTTGTGCCGTTGTCATTACCTCTACCCCTCAACGATAATGCCGTTTTCGAGGCATTGTCCAACAATTACTTGATTTCGGTTCCCGATGGGTTCAACCTTATTGATGTGTGTTTTCTAAATGCTAGTGTGGCAGCAAGCGTGAATAGATTTAGGGAGTGTCAGATCTGGAGATTACTAGGGGTCAGCCTTGAGGAGGAAGCCGAAATAGAAGCATATGACAATAGCGAATCGGCTTATAAAGAGGAAATCATTGAAGATTTCCCTCGAAAAGGCGAAGAAGATGATTCCAAGTCAATTCTGTCGGACATAGGTAACTTCGTTGGCTCGTACAATTCAAACTCTACTCTGACAACCAATTATGGGAATGGTTCCGAAAGAAAAGAGAGTAATAATGAGTTGAAGCAACTTACAGCCTCTCCGCCTAAGGACGATCTGAAGTTGACAGAACATAAAAATACTTCCAATAGTAACTTAATGGACTTGATCTCCCAAAATAGAGGAAACAGTTTCAGTAGCCCTAACGCTGGCTGGCCATCTGTTTCACGAAAAAATTCTTCATTATCAAAAAACCATCAATACAGAAATACCGAGGAGAATGAAACAGCAATTATAGATGATGATGATGACGATGTAGATAAGGACAGGGTTATCCACGGAACAGACATTACTCATGCACATAGCAGGAGAGCATCTGCAAGGAATTCGAAAAGAGATTCGCTCTATGCAGCTGGAAGTTTCGAAAGCAGGAGTTCACCAATTGGTATTAGATCACCCATAAATACTGTTGATAGTGGAAATCTGTTAGAAAACTCTCCACAAAATGATAGGCATAGACCATCGTTTGGAGCTCAGCACAGGTGGCATGTCAGACTGAATTCAGGGCTACCGGCTGCAGAAGATTTGGATAACGAGAACTTGAATATCTTGCAGAATGCGGCGGTGCAAAATATGTCTCAACCTGGCAAACCACAAGCCGGAAGTGCATCACCTGGATATTTCAATCAGAGTCATCAATCCTTTTCACATCATCATCATCATCATGGAAGCACGGGTCTGGGGTCAATGATCTCAAGAAGAAACTCGTCTATTCAAGGACCACATTACAGAAGCAGGCATTCTCCAGGACAACAACCTTTTCTTTTAAACGAAGCGAATAGTCGCTCTGAACTCAATATTGTTCCTGAAACACCAGAACCTACATCGGGAGAAAGTATTAAGCGTTCAGAACTTTCCAAAGTTCTCTACGAAAAGAAAGAAAAAGAAGCTCTCAATTTCGCTAAACCATGGAAGACTCAAACACTTTTGAAAAGATCCTTGGATTATGCTGCCAATCAAGGTGATATCATACTTTGTGCTACACTAACATTATTATTCTACGACACATTCTCTAACGAGATTTCGAGGCAAGCGGCATTGGATTGGTTGGCGCTATATGTTGATATACTCCGCAGGAAACGGATCTTTGTGACCGCAGCTAACGTGATCAATTGTTCACCCAAGGATATTTTGGCCGATTTGAAAACCCTTGCATCCAAAGAAGTCGATCTCCGTTTCTTTTGTTCGGTTTGTCAGAAATTGTTGGTAAATGAGAAATCTAAACTGGAGTCAAAAGACCATTTTGGATACTGGTACTGTGACGAATGCTCGTCTAGGCAACTGAACTGTATTTACTGTAATGAGCCATGCAAAGGATTGGTCGTCGCTGTTAGTTTAAAGTGTGGCCATAAAGGGCACTTTGGGTGTCTCAAAGAATGGTTTATAACCGGAGAAAACGCGGAGTGTCCTGGGGGATGCGATTATGTAGTCATATAAACTGGTGTCATATCAATACAACATCTCCTAAACTTAAGTATTTCCTTATCAAACTGTATTTTACCACGTAGA
The DNA here is from genome assembly GCA_030578635.1 of Kodamaea sp. yHQL451. Lineage (NCBI taxonomy): Eukaryota > Fungi > Ascomycota > Pichiomycetes > Serinales > Debaryomycetaceae > Kodamaea > Kodamaea sp. yHQL451. The sequence goes on from JAKTXX010000020.1 coordinate 167,310, forward strand.
TTCCACCTTGCTCGATATCCACTTCGTCACCGTCCCCCAATGAAATTGTAATTGGTTTACGAACAGTGGATTTCACAAACACAGGTTTGTTCAACTCTGGCTCGACAATCATAGAACGACCTCCCGTAGTATCATCAAGTAATGTAAGCGATTCAGGAAGTTTCTTCAAGAAGCAATTATTGTAAAGTTGGGTCAAAATTGTGAAATGTTTGCGCATGTAGGTTTCTTCTTCATTAGACAACAATTTGTCTTGCGAATCTGGATCTTTGACCGTGGTCTCTTTGAGATAATAAATGGTAAATTTGTCTATCTTCGACAATCGCGTACGAAGATACAATCGTATCAAGTAGTTCATACGTTCTATGTCAGTTTCTATGATCATGAGCTGCAACTTGAAATCACCCGTTACCACACCAGACTCGGTATTCATGTCTCCGTATTCATGTGAGTCTAGGAGAAACTGTTGCTGAGTTGAGAGTTGTGCCAACACGTTCTCGAGCAATTCGTGCTTGAATGGAAGTAGTTCCGGTGCCATTCTTTCATTCACCATAGCTAGTACTAGCTCATCGTATAGGGTAGAAGAGCCAGCGTTAAAAGCTGCTTTTCCTGGACTTTGGTTCTGATTCTTCGAGGAGTCCTCGAACTCTTGCAAGATATCGTCAATGTCCATTCCGCTCATGGTGCTGGAGACAGATTCAGTTGGCAGTATTCTATGGACTGAATGATAAAACGCGCTAAATATCAAAAGAACATGTTCCGGTCTTGCGCGTTCCGGTCCGACCTCCATTTCCGAGCGTAAACACCAGTACATCAAAACATATTCGAAAACCTAGTTCATCACCTTAAAGGTTAGAGATGGACCGCCAGAGTTTATTGGAACAGAAACGGCAGAGGCTTCAAGAGTTGAAGCTGCGGAGACTTGGATCCTCTTCACACGACAATGCCCAGGTTGATCAACTAATCGAAAAATTGACCTCCACCAAGACCGGTATAAGCATTGGGATCCAGGTTGATCCTGTAAACCCAACGGAAAATAGCATTGACCAAGGAAGGAAATTCGACACAGTTTTACCACCTGCCATCCAAAAGGAGTGTGTTACGTATGATAAGGGAATACAGGCAGTGCCTGAGGAAGAGGAGCCAGAAATAGTACTGGAAGATGCGACTTTGAGCTCCACCGCAGAACACTCCAAAGAGTTTGAAGTGGTTCAGGCGATTGATGAGGAAGAATTGAATAATGTGCTAAAAGAGTCAATAAAAATAGTGTCTAAGGCACAGCAAACCGAGATCAGAGCAGATATAGTGGACTATTCAAAGAGGATCGACTACAGTGTCCAGTCTGGAACAAACAAGGAATTTGATATTGCACCATATGCCATACACAGTCATATTGACCAGGTCAAAGGTCGCTCGGTCTTGTCGGCCGACTTTTCTCCTCATTTTCCCGAATTGGTAGTAGTAGCATATTCAAAAGTAAATGGATCTGTGATTACGAAAGAAAGACCTGATCTAGCGGTTGTTTATAGCCTCAAGGATTCGAAGGTATTTCCCGAATTCTTCTTGCATAGTACATCTTTGATAACGACCATTAAGTTTGACCAAGTGACGTCCAACAAAATAATAGGTGGTCTCTCTGATGGAAAGGTTGTGATATGGAATCTACAACAAGCCAGGTCAACAACAGTTCCCATATTACCCCAATTAGTTTCGCCATTGTTCTCAAGCATGACTGCCAGTACCATCAAAGCATCATCAGGCATCACTTTTCATCATCATACACTTGCCATCACGTCTCTTTGGCAAATAAATATCGACGGAAACGATTCAATTGCCTCGTTTTCACTAGACGGGGTTATCAATACTTGGTCTACTAATCTTTTGGCATCTCCGAATCAAAACACAATAAAGCTTACTCAGGTGAAACTGACGAATGATTTCACAAACTTTAGAGAAACTTTACGAATCAAGAAATCAGTCCTAATCAATCAGGTTGATCGAAAAAGCTCCATAAATCTGAGTGCCACAGAGCATCAATTTCTCAACGATGTGATTATTGCATCCGACAGCGGCAAAATCTATCATTTGTCAAGTGATAGCAAGCACTCCTACATCAAATTTCAGCATCAAGACAATAGAGAAACAATCACACAAACCAATACAATCAGCGATATTCATATTTTACCTGGATCGGCAAAAGATGTGTGCTTTATAACTTCCAACATGGATTGGACTCTCAAAATATGGTATCCTACTCTTGAAAGTCCAAAAATAGTCATTCCGACCAAATCAATAATAATGAAAATAGCCATCAGACCTAACAAATGCTTCCAGTTTGCATCGCTTGGACTTTTGAATAATTCCAACGAACTGCAATCAATCATAGAGTTTTGGGATCTCGAATTGAAATTGTATAAGCCGATACTAGTGATTCCACTCGAGAAGGACAAGGCATCTGCATCGACTATTCAATTCAGTCAAGACGGTACAAAATTGCTAGCTGGGTTTTCCGATGGTTCTTTCACGCACTGGCCAATCGTTGACGAATTACTTCATTCGTTCTTGGATTCTCAGAATGTCGATACGATGGATGAAGGCATCCTGTATTATATACAATAGAATTAAATATTATTAGCGTATACAGTCATCTTGTTGTTTAAAATCCAACAGTAAAACCCTAAAGAAAGCTACTGAAAAGTCTGTCTCTAGAACTAATGTTTATATCCCCACCGATCTTAGCTTCTTCAGAGTGTTGTTTTAATTCAATGCAATCATTGGTAGCTAAAACTAACAATTCAAAGAAGCACTTGGTAACTTCTTTTCGTTTGTTCACCTTTCTAGATTCAGAAGATTGTCTATTGGTAGTTCCTAATGGAACGAGTTCACTATTCTGCTCATTAATTTTCAAGTCCTTGTCCATCAAGTTTGCCAAATCAGTCACACGATCGGAACTAAATATGTTTCTGAGATGGTCTGCGACCTGTATGGTGGATCTTGCAACATTTCCATTGGACATGTCTTCTTCTTGGTCGTCTTGTTCTTCTATCTCATCAATAATTTGGTTGGCGAATGAGTCTTCTTGAACTCCATTATCGTCATTTTCAAAGTCTGGCAAAGACAAATCGAAATCGAGATTGTTCTCAATATCATCAAAATCCTGGTCGAATTGCAAATTATGTTGATCTTCCAATTCTTTTTCTTGTCTTGCCAATTCAAGGCATCTTTCTTGAAGCTGAGTATCTATGTTCCACAATTTTCTTCTCTTATTTGAAGAAGTTGGAGCGGACAACTCGTATATTAACTGTAACTTTTCAGCATCCGATAAATTCAAAGTCAAAGAATCTTCCTGGCTAAGTCCATTCAAAATTAATTGTTGGTTTTCCTTTAATGCTTGAATTGGAATACCATCCAAATCTTGTAATGAGTCCACCTTTAACTTTCTTTTTGCTGTGATTAGTTCTCCTTCTTCTGTTATGCGATTCCTCTTGGTTCTTGGACGTACTTCGATCGGTTCTGGAGTTCTTGGTTCGTCCGGCTCATCAGTGTTGGTCTGCACATCTGCCTCAAGACCGGGTTCGTCGATCATCTCCAACGGTTCACCGAGGTCGAAGTCAAAGTCATCGTTAGTATTGTTATTGTCTTTGTCTAACGGTAATACTGATATTTCAGGATCGTCGTTGGCAAGTTGTGAAACGTCTCTTCCAACTTCGATTGAGTCGTCAGATGCGTTGTTGTTAATGTCATTGTCATTGTCGTCATCAAGGTCAAAATCTAATTCCAACCCATAATCATTTCCAGGGGTTACCGGATCCTGCTGTTCTTCATATCTTCCATATTCAATCGATTGATCGAAAGTATAGGAATCTTCTGTGTCCTGATTTTGACTGAAAATTCCTCTTCCCTGGTTTGACGGAACGTCATCGTCTAAATTCAAATCATCTTGATATAATAAGTCGAAACGCGTCACTTGATCCTGTAATGTGATACTTCTGACATTTGTGATAATGGTGTCTTGAGGCTGCAAGTTTACTTTGTTGATGTTTCCATCGGAGCCCAACTGTATTCCACTGGAATACTTGAAAGACGTCTTCAACTTCATCAAAATATCATTCACATCATCCAATAAGTACTTGGTTTTTCTAGAATATATCCTCACTATCCCCAACAACAATTGTCCAGACAATCTTAATGTGATAGAGTTGTTTTCTGTCTGACTCCCTTGAGATCCAGAATAGCTTATGGGATGGCTCGATATGAAGTCTGACGACTTTATGATGCTTGTACTTAAAAGTTGTTGTTTCGTAAGTTTTTTGTCATAGTTGGCAGCCAACCAGACATGTCCCAACGGGCCCTGTTTTGATACAAGCAGTTCAGAAAACATAACGAATGAATATCCTGGGCACTTGCAATTGGAATCCTCGAGGTTAAGGTAGTCGTATGGTAAGAAGAATGATATTCAAGTTCAAGAGTAGATGTTGTAGATTTGACGCGTTCGATGGATCTCGAGAAATCGCGTTTTGTGTAATAAAAGTCCCTCCGTAATGAGTCTACTGGTGTGGGAATTAGTAGTGCAGGGAAGTCAAAAATATAGGGAACTTATATTGAATTTGACCTAAGGTCAGATTATAGGATTTTTCAAACTGAAGGTTACAGTTTTATGTACCGAAGTTGCCATAATGTTTCCGTATTTCGTTACTATGGAAAATATCTGTTTGAGAGAATTCCTAAGATCGAATTCTCAAAAGCACAATTACGAACCGCCGTTACGAGTACTACACAATTCCAATGAGTCTGGTTCAAGGCTTGAAATGCGTAGTATTTGAGTTCAGTTGATTATGAAGAATATTTCTTGACAGTAAGGATAGAAACTTCACAATTTTGATTGCAGAGTTGGAAATAAACAATTATCGTCAATTTCATATTTTCCAATAAAAGCTGCAGGGGAGCTTAGATTAGTTCGTTTACACTATTTGTGTTATTCAGCAAATACCTTGTTACCTCTATATCTTGTAATATACGATGCTGGCATAACTTATTTCTGTGGCAGAATGGTCATGTGACTCGGCACTCGTGTTTCAAATTGCGAGGTACTCTAAAAATGGGGATTCACACCATGTACGTTTTATCTGCAAAGATCTTTTTACATTCGAACACGCATTGAATGCCTAGCCATGAACTTACAGACCAAGCTAGAAGATTCTCTAAATGACATTCTCAAGACCTCGGGATATATCTTCGAAATCATCAATAATAATAAGAAGCAGAGTAATCTAATAACTGGCTCAAACAACCAATTGATCACCCCTCAAATAACATCACAGCTTGCGGGCCATATAACAAAGTTCGATGACGTTCTAGATGAAACAATTTCCAAGTTTAATGATGCCCGGTGGTGCATTGAACAGATATTGGAAAATAAGCAACGACAGGAGGAGTTGAAGTTGAAGGAAGAGATGGAGAGACAAAAGAGATTGAAAGAAGAACAAGAACGTAAACGTCTAGAAGAAATAGAGCGCAAGAGAAGAGAAGAGGAAGAAAGGAAGAGGAAAGAAGAACAAGAGGCGGAAGCCAAGGCCAAGGCTGAACGAGAAGCAGCAGAAAAGGCAAGGGTAGAAGAAGCCGCAAGAATCAAAAAGGAAGAAGAAGATCGGGAACGTAAAGCAAAAGATGAAGAGCTCAAGAGACAACGAGAATTGGAGAAGAAATTACAGGACGAGGAGAAACAAAGAGAAGAATTACAGAAGCAACAGCTGCAACAAGAACCATCTAATGACTTTAATGACTTCATGTCTCCAGGGTTTGACTTTGGTATGGGGGATATTACTTCCGGTAATGACAAGAACGCTGTCGATATTCCAAACCCTTCAGATATACTTTCCTCTATCAACTACACAGATGATCCACTTATGCAAGCCGCAAGCGACTCTGACCAAAAGCAAGGTGACGGAAGTAATTCAAACAACAATAATAATACCTCCAACAATAGCGGGGATCTCGATTTGGACATGAACAATCTCCTTGGTAATGATGAGCTGATCCTCGATGGATTGAATATGAGTTTACTCGACCAGCGTTTTGATACAAGCGCATCCAATCAGTTACCTGGAGATGATGAATTCGATGTAGATAATTTTCTCAATCAGTTTGGGGGAAGCGATTGACGTAATAGTGCGTCATTCCACATCAATTTCTCTTGGTCTACAATAGGCAAGAACTGACCTCGCTGTACCAGTCAAATCTGTTGCATTGTATTTTTAGTATAAATAGAACATTTAATCGCACACTTCGCAAGTTCGCGCACATGCTTCCCAAATAGGCAGTCTAGCCTCCACCAATTAAATCACGTAATTTTGTTAGTGCGACCGAATCTAGTCTCGGGAATCTAGTAGTGAAAAAATTGATATTTGACAATCAAAACCACCGTTGAGCTTAGAACACGATTGTATACTATTCCACCTAATTGCAATGTTCAGACAAGCCCTTCGTCAAGTTGCCAAGCAAAGCAGCACTGCTGTTAGAAGAACTTATGCCACCGAAGCTACTTCTGAAGCCTTGAAGTTATCTTTGGCCTTACCACACCAAACTTTATACGCCGACTCTGAAGTGGAACAAGTCAACTTGCCATCCATCAATGGTGACTTGGGTATCTTAGCCAATCACATTCCTATTGTGGAACAATTGAGACCAGGTTTGTTGGAAGTCATCACCAAGGGTGGTGAAACTGAAAGATACTTTGTCAGTGGTGGAATTGCTACTGTCCAACCAGGTAACAAATTAACCATCAGTGCCATTGAAGCCTTCAAGCCAGACCAGTTCGACGGTCAAGCTGTCAAGTCCTTGATTGCTGATGCTCAGAAGAGAGCCGCTTCCGCAGATGAGAAGGAAGCTGCCGAAGCTAACATTGAATTGGAAGTGTTAGAAGCCTTGCAAGGTGTTGCCAACTAAGAAAGATAGATCTAGAGCATGAGGAGCAGATCCAAACTCTCGATCCGAGATTAAAAGATGCAAATCGCTGTTCACCCCCAAAAGATAGAATGACGTGTTCAATATTTCGGGTAGTACCATCCTATCGTATCATTTTATTCATTTCACGAACATGTACTTATGACTTCAGTACAATACACAATCATAGTCTAATTAAAGTCGATGTAGAGCTTTTTTTTAATGTCAGGGTTCTAATCATCCGCCAAAGGGTGATTATTGTAGCTACCCTGCAGAATCTCCTTATATAACCGAATTATTCACGATTGTCCGATTTTGTCAATGCATGTTCATGTTTACTCATGCTTTGGACAGATTGTGATTATTCTATCATCTTCTACCAGTAGTGTCGTCCTATACTTGCCATGTACCAACCACGATCTAAGGCTTTCGCACATTACCTAACCATGTACACATTTACTTCCCACTCATGGAGAAGAAACCATTTACAGTCCAGTTCTTATTGGTGAGTCAATAGGCCAAGTATTCTACTCCTCGCATGCACCTTCTCAGCCTCTCTATCCATTAAACTTTGGTGTTCCTCCGAGCTATTCTTATCTAGGTGGAAAAATCGTCGGGAAGACTGCTTATGAGATTAAGTATGGGGTAACGCGGACAAATCGTGTACCACTTTTCACAATAGTATTTAATCACCCAATTCCACTGAAAAATCGACAATTCTATCCAAACTCTACATACACGTACCATACTACCCAAAATGACTCCTAATCCTTCGTTGGTCTTGAACAAAATTGATGACATTTCGTTTGAATCATATGATGCTCCAGAAATAGTGGAGCCAACCGATGTTATCGTAGAAGTCAAGAAAACCGGAATTTGTGGTTCGGACATCCATTATTACGCCCATGGTAAGATCGGAAACTTCGTCCTTACCAAGCCAATGGTGTTGGGTCACGAATCCTCAGGAATTGTTACCAAAGTCGGCCCTGATGTCAAGTCACTTAAAGTAGGAGACAAAGTTGCAATTGAGCCTGGTGTACCTTCAAGATTGAGTGATGAATATAAAAGCGGGCACTACAATTTGTGTCCACACATGGTCTTTGCCGCCACTCCTAACTCTACTGAAGGTGAACCAAACCCTCCGGGTACGTTGTGTAAATTCTACAAAAGCCCTGAAGATTTCTTGGTCAAGCTTCCAGACCACGTTTCGTTGGAATTGGGAGCTTTGGTAGAGCCCTTAAGTGTGGGTGTTCATGCTTCCAAGTTAGCCTCGGTCAAATTTGGTGATTATGTCGCTGTTTTCGGGGCTGGCCCCGTGGGGTTGTTGGCTGCAAGTGTGGCCAAGACGTTTGGCGCTGCAGGTGTGATTGTTATTGATATCTTCGACAACAAGTTGGAATTGGCGAAGTCAATTGGTGCTGCGACCCACGTATTCAACTCTAGAACTGGTGGTGCTAAGGAATTGCTCCTGGCTTTCGGGGGTAATGTTCCAACTGTTGTTTTAGAATGTACAGGTGCTGAGGTATGTATAGGCTTGGGAATTGAGATTCTTAAGGCAGGTGGCCGCTTTGTTCAGGTGGGTAATGCTGGAAATTCTGTCAAGTTCCCTATTACTGAATTTGCCACCAAGGAATTGACGTTGTTCGGATCTTTCAGATACGGCTTTGACGATTACAAGACTTCAGTCAAGATTTTTGATGAAAACTACAAAAATGGCAAAGACAAGGCGCTAATTGACTTCGAACAATTAATCACCCATAGGTTCAAGTTTGATGATGCTATCAAAGCCTATGATCTCGTCAGATCCGGAACAGGTGCAGTCAAGTGTATCATTGATGGACCAGAGTGATGCCAGAGAACTCTATATATACAGTGTTTAATTCGAAAGTGTTATCCCTTTTGGAAAGAAAAGTAATAACTAATCGCTAAATCAAAGTTGTCGCTGACAATAGGTGAAAACTGTAATACCGTTGGTCTACTTCAATATTCTTTTTGTATATAAATGTTAGCACCCATTAATTTGATCCTGTATATAACGTTCACTCTTTGATCAAAAATTTTTGCACACACCAACCATGAAAGGACCAAAACCAGCAGATAACGACTAAGCAACTACACAAACTAGCATGTCCTTAACCGCCAAAGAAGCTTTCAGCAAGCTTCCTCAGAAGCTCCACAACTTCTTTATCAAATACCCACCAAGACCTTTTGCAGAATATACCACGAAACCATCTACCATACAAGACCCCAACTTGAACCCATTTTTACCTAATAAGAATCCTGAAACTGGAAGATGGCACAGTCCCAAGTTCTCTCTCAGAAGATCGGCTGACTTGTACAAGATGGCCCGCAAGTTCGGGATCGAGGAACTCCTTCCACCAACTCCAAAGAAATACTACGAAGATAAATACCAAAACAAGAACTGGATGAGAGGTGTGTTGACCCAGAAGAAGAAGAGATGGGAGAGAGACTTGCCAGAAAAACTCGAAGCAAGAGAAGAAGCTCTTGCCAAGATGGACGAGACTATTCTTGCCGTCAGACCAGGATACAAGAAACAGATCGAAAACAGAGAACAAAGAAAGAAGACCTGGTACTAGAGATACTTTTCTACCCTCCGGATTCTTCTCAGGACAAAATCATCATCAGTCAGGTCTCATTTTCCTGGTAGAAATATCACAGATCTGTTCTATAAAACTCATTAGCTACGTTTCTACGTCCCCTTCTTGTATATACCAAAGTTACATCATTATTCTTATATTACATTATTGTACATCTATATGCCTAGAAAGCGCGGGGCCTTCCTCCTCTTCCTCCACGGACACTCTTGAATGGTCTACCCCCTCTCTTGGGTATGGATGCTCCGCTTAATAGATCTTTGCTGCCAGGGCCAGCTCCATTACCTTTGATTTTAGTAACACTCTTCGTTAAGACACTTTCAATATTCAAGTCGTCGGGCAAGAGTATTTGCCTTATCTGGTTTCCTCTTATATTGATGAACTGCAAGAGCTGTGGATCCTGGTGGGGTTGAATTAACTTGATGTTTTTTAATGATAAGTTCATCAGCGGTGTGCAAGAAAGGATTTGTCCATTAACAGATATCCCATTTTTGAGCTCAACTGTGACTGGTTGATTTGTTGCGCCAGGCAAACTCATTAAGAACCTCACGAGCTTCATGTTGACTAGAGTGGGAGATAATACTTGGTGGGGAAGTGTAGACAGATGTGAAACCTGAAAATTTAGAGTATATTTTTCGAAGGTCGCGTAAATTTGGTACCACTAATTATTTGGAGCCAAAAGTAACGAACCATACTACTGATTCAAGAATTTTAGTGGCATAGAAGGATCATGATGGATCAACATAGGCCGGGTGTATCATGCTATTTTCGTCCCGGGCTTATTCGAATTTCCTAATTTTACATTGAGCCAAGCAATCTATTTTGCAAGCTCCTCGCTATTTGGGATAGCTATTGAAAGACACATTATAAATACAAACGAAATTACCTCTCTTATGGCCCGTACGTACTTACAGTTGGCTCTATCTATCCCCGTTCAAAGTTACAATCACCCATCCTGACAATAATTACTTCTAGCAAATTTTCTAAATATATAGAATGATCAGACAAGACGAATGTGTCATGTAAGAGTAACCTCAAGCCCTGAACTGAAACCCCTAAGTCTTACTGTCTCACCTATATGGTCGCTGAGATAGAAATCTCAAATTAATTTGCCTAAATCTTATGAGTAACACATTTTGTCATTTGCGATTCATTTTCTTGTATCAAGACATTTGGAGCGCGAACTTCTGAAATTGACACCTACTCAAGTACCAGATCAAGTCAATCAACCAGCATAATACGGTCATATCCAATTCATTCTGGAGTCATCTTGCTCAGTTCTAATAGTAATCTGTGAGTGGCACTTCAGTGACTAGATTTATTTTTGCCACCGTTAATACTCAAGACTTCATCATGGCACAATCATTGTCTGAAAGTATTCGGAACATTCCGCCAGTGACTAGATTTTTCACAATAACAACCGTCATTGTGTGTTTTGCACACTCACTTCATCTCATCCAAGCAACAGATTTGTTATGCTACCTACCAATAGTACAAGGGAAACTAATCGATGTTTATGTTGCCTATCAATCCGGATCTATCCTAGCGACCATACGTGCCCTCTTGTGGTTGGTTTTACAAAGTTATAGATTCTTTACGTCGTTCTTAGTTCCATTGGGACTTTTGAACGAACAGAAGTTCAGTGCCATCATGGATATCTACTTCTTCTACACGTTTGCCAACCATTTGGAAAGTTATCAAGGTAAGTTCCGTAGAAATTTTCCCGATTGCCTTTGGTTCACCTTGCTTACTGGTACCATAATTGTGTTGTTGATGTTAACTTACAACATAGCATTCGATCCTCAACATTTCCCAATCCACCATCAGATGATGTTGTCTTGTGTAACCTATATTTGGTCTAGATCGCTGAAAAACCTGTTAATCAATTTCTTAGGTCTCTTCCCAATCAAGGCATACTACTTGCCTTTATTCAACTTGTTTTTTAAGTTGATCGTCGATGGATACTCTTCATTCTTTGATACCTTTGTAGGTATCTTAGGAGGATATCTTTATCAATGTATCCAGTCTGATACTTTACCATTCTATAATCTATTTCCTGGGGCATATTCAAGATATGCAAGCTCTTCATCAGACAATTCGGGAAGAAGAGTGGGGACCATGCATCGTATAACCAATCCAAATGTTGGAGGTTCGGAATTCATCCAGGATTCTGTTTTTGACAAGGGTTACTTAAAAGCACCATTGTTCCTTTACAGTTTGCTCAACTACCCTATCAATAACTCCAAGAGATCCACCGCTTTCTATCCTAAGCTGCAGTTCAACACTACTCCTGGAAGTAATTTAACTCCCAAACCAGAGGAAGAAAACCCTGAAGATATTGCCGGACAAGGTCAAGACTCTGGGTCGAATTATTCATGGTTTAGTGTTGATGAAAAAGTCTCTTTCAGAGGAAAGGGGCGTAGATTGGGAGACTAAAAAAGTCCTATGAGACACATTCATGAATCCTGGAATCATTCGGTATTTTAGACTCAAGCCGATGGCTCTAACAGCACGACCTCAGTAGTTTTATCGTATTCCTATATATAGTTTACTTGGACATGTAACTTGTGTTAAACAACGTATCCGAGATTACTGTAGCCAGGTTTAGGTCAATGGTAATATATTGTCAAATTGTAGACTGTGCGATTCAGGTTGGATAAGATGACTGTAGGAAGAAGGCAATTACCCACAGGTGCCAATGTCCTCAGCCCTCTTCAGCGTGAAATGCCTCCGATGCTTTGGATGATCTATACCTTGGAGCAGGAGATTCAAAAATTCAGGTTTATCTGGGTTCATTGCAGAACATCAAAGTAACGTTCTGGAATCGTCCTTATGCATGGAACCATATCTCAAAAGTTAATCGTCCCACCCTTACACATAACCCCTAATTCTAGGCCAGCATTTTGCGAACTAATTAATTGGTCTGGTGCGTTTAGCTAGATAATATACTCCGATACTACCACAAACCCATACCATCTCTATGATGTCAATAAACGTGCCATCGATCCCAATCCAGACAAGAGGTTCACCTAACCATAGTAGAGCCCCAGTTGTATGACGTCTGGTCTTCCGTTGCATTGTGAGTCTCATAGTGCTGTACCTCACTCACTCCCCTCCTGCCCCTCTTTAGATCGTTTATTCTCCATACTAATTTAAGGACCTAAATCCTTACTCGCGGTGCGTAATCAAAACTTAAAAATCGAGCCAGATACTTTTATTTCTAATCGGTATACATTCAGGCAATTCCATTGCTGATAGTCCAAAAAGTTTAAGATGTCTGGTACCGAGCCAGTCGGAGATTCTTCCGGAACAGGAAATAGCAGCGGTGCAGCTCAGTCCAATGCCAATGCCAATGCCAGTGCTACTCCCACCCCAAATACAAATACCATAGGAAGTACCGGCCCATCATTCAATACCTCCAAATCTCCTCGTATAAAGCCGGTTCTCGACACGGAGGGACTCGCTTCACGCAATCAGAGCACTACCAGTGTGGTACTCTCACCTAGCTTGCGGAACAAGTCCTCGGCCAAATTAAAGAAACTCAAATCCAAGCCCCACTTGAAGCGGTTGGTCTCCTCCAACGGCAGCCATCTGAAGTTGGTCTTCAGTGTGGATGACGACATCGATGACGCCATAGATGAAGACTCCCTCCAGAATGTGGAAACTCCTGTGAAAAACAAAAGTGATCGTATCTACTTAGAAGGATACACCGATGCCCTCAAGGCATTGCAACTGAAGAAAAAGAGTGTCAGCCACGGATATTTCCCGGAATTCAACAAGTACGAAGAGCTGGAGGCGTCAGACTCGGGGTTTCCACCTAGCAATTTGCCTACTCCAGGCCTTGGTCCGAGAAAACAGGTGTTGTCTCCGGAAGTCGTCTCGGAAGAAACCAATCAAGACCAATTGGGGTCCAAAATTCACCTTGTGGATGCCGGAAAGCACTTGGACAATTTGTTGGAAATAGGTGAAACAGTGACGGAGTCAGAAGCAGGAGAGGATGGCGAAAACGACTCTGATGATAAGGGGACATCAGACACCGAGTCAGTGAATTCTTCGTCTACATCACAAACTTTGGAATCATTGAACTTAAAAGACAGACAGAATGCCATTAATTCCACCCATCCTTTTGGTATAAAGATCTGGAAACCCAGTTTATATAAAAAGAAGCGGTCGGTGGCAACCAGGGCTGATGAGGATATCCATGCATTTGACCCCAGAAAACCCACCGCAAATATATCTTGGGGAGTCCATTTGACCAATTTCATATGGGCAATTACATTTGGTATGATCATCTTCATTGTATGTACATTGGGTGCAGCGATAGTTTTCGTGTTTTCCGGATTTGCCATTCACCGTCAGCTGTGGCCCTATGCCAAATTATTATGGAAAGTTGGAAAGTACGGTCTCTTTCCCTTTGGAAAATTCGTACTTTTGAATAGAGACGAAAACTACTTAGATGAAGATGAATTGGACGGTAGATCCATCACCGAGTTTCATAGATGGAGAATTCAGGAAGAAGGACGATTATTTTTTGCCCCTCCAAGGAGGTATACTGCAAGTGCAGAAACAAGGCCATTGATCAAAGATCATACCGGTAGACCCCTTAGAGACGCATACAATTCTTTAGATGATGCTGATGCTAATAACAATACTAATCTCAACACACCTCATGAACATTCAGCAGCTTCCGAAGACGCCATTGACGGCGAAGAATATCACGACCCGGAAGCAAATGATATCAAAGTACGTTTGTTTGGTAGAGGAAGTTGGTCCTCTGGTCGTTTGGTCTTTTATGTTTACTTCTATGTGATATTACAGACCATTTTGTATATCATTGGGTTTTTGTGTTGGTTAATAGTATTCACCATTCCTATGGCCAATATTACAACTACAATTTGCGACCATTTGAGACGCCATCCTTTGGCCCTTGACTTTGAAGTGGAAAAGCAGTATTACAAACGGACTCAGAAAGTAAGAAAACATCAGCTGATTGTCTTGTGTACTTATAGGTCATGTGGTCTTCACTACTACAAATACACTATCGATGGTACCAATATCTTCTTCATTAACTTATTGGTCGCGGTGATATTTGTTATCTTTGATTACTATGTCCTCAAGGAAAAGTTGGGCTGGGACACTTGGTTCACTGATTCGTCTTTCTTATTCTCTGCCTGTCTTTTTTCAATTATTCCTTTGGCCTATTTTATCGGTCAAGCTGTCGCATCCATTTCGGCGCAATCTTCTATGGGTGTCGGTGCTGTGATTAACGCTTTTTTCTCAACTATAGTGGAAATTTTCTTGTATTGCGTGGCGTTGAATCAATCGAAGGGCAAATTGGTTGAAGGCTCTATGATTGGATCGATCCTTGGTGGTGTACTTTTATTGCCAGGCCTATCCATGTGTGGGGGAGCTCTTAAAAGAAAAACACAGAGATATAACCCACGGTCCGCAGGTGTTTCTTCCACGATGTTATTGTTCGCAATGGTCACCATGTTCGCACCATCCTTGTTCTACCAGATTTACGGTGCCTATGAACTCAAATGTAAGAAGTGTTCATCTCCTGATGTCTTTCAAACAATGAAAGAGGACTGTGTCAAGTGCAGATTTATTCAACCAGCATTATCGTTGGATTCCTTATACTTCAACATCATTCAACCGTTCTCCGTCATTGTTGCATTGGCATTATTTGCAGCCTATGTCTGCGGATTGTATTTCACTTTGAGAACGCATGCATCTTTAATCTGGGCTACAAATTCTCACGAGGTTGCAGGTGCAAAGAAAGAAGATGCATACCTTCGCTCTCCAAGTATCACCAGCATTGATAATCCAAAAGGTCTCTCGGGAACTGGTGCTGTGACTCCTAGATACAGTTTACCCCCTTCGGCGAATGCTGCAATAGCAAGTGGCACAGACGCTAGAATCAGACAGTCTAGCAGACCACAATCATCTTTGCCATCTCCCTCATTAGAAGTCACTAAGAACAGACAAACTCTGGAACCTAGGGGTACCGACAAGCAGGTGCTTGAACAATTGAAGTCTCCTGTCAATCAGGACAAAGCTAGACCAAGTCCAACTAGAAAATTGAGTATTATCAACAATGATCCAGACTATGAAGGGGAAGAAGGTGGCGGAGGTCACGATGCTCCTAATTGGTCCCGTAATAAGTCGACTGTTATCTTGTTAGGTGCCACCCTTATCTATGCGATCATTGCCGAGATTTTGGTGGATAATGTCGATGATGTTTTGAAAGATTTCCCCATAGATCCAAAGTTCTTAGGATTAACAGTTTTTGCATTGGTCCCAAATACCACAGAATTCTTAAATGCTATCTCTTTTGCAATTGGGGGGAATGTTGCATTGTCTATGGAGATTGGTAGTGCGTACGCATTGCAAGTGGTTTTGATTCAAATCCCAAGTTTAGTTCTTTTCACAATCTACAAGGCACCCACGCAGGTGGAGCAGATGTTCTCCTTAGTATTCCCTAGGTGGGATATAATCGCCACATTGATATCAATTTATTTGTTCACATATGTTTATGCCGAGGGTAAGTCCAACTACTTTAAGGGAGTGATTTTAATTTTGAGTTATTTTGTTGTGTTGATTGGTTTCTGGTTCAATGACAAGATAGAATCAATCGATGACGAATACCTTGGTGGTCCTGGTCACCAAGCATTCAGTCTTTTCTAACAAAATACTTTCATAGAAGTACCGAACACAGAGTTTTGTTCGGTAACATGCATAGTTAATATACATTTATGAAAAGAAGTCGTCCACACTAATTTTTTTTACGCTGTAAACTGCAGACTACGTAGACATGTTTGAGAAACAGATTTACGATGCACTTGAATATCCATTCTGGCTGAAAGTCTTTTCTAGAATCTACAAAGTAACGTTATTCATAATTGTCTTTCTTTATATTCGTTTATTTAAAACTCTATAAAAAGACCAACTCATAATCATTTAGTGATATATGCTCTAGCTTCGTATGCAGACAACGAGTCCTCCTTGATGGTATCAACGTTAGAGTAAATCAATTCGATCTTCTTTCCAGAAAGGTTCTCGAATTTTTTTGGTGCGTTAGAGAAATTAATCACTACATAGGCAGACTGATTACCCTTGGACTTCAAGTACGAGAAAGTATCCTCGTTGTCGATATCAAGTATAGAGAAGTCTCCGTGTATGAACAAATCCTTGTACTCCTTTCTAACTCTCAACGCCTTCTTCCAGAATGAAAACAACGAGTCGGGGTCATCAACCTGAGATGCAACGTTGATTTCTTTGTAGTTTTCATTAACCCTAGTCCATGGAGTTCCAGTGGTAAAGCCACCGTGTGCAGAACTGTCCCATTGAACTGGGGATCTTGCGTGATCTCTTGCAACCAAGTTAATCGTGTCCATGATCTTTTCAAACTTCTCCTCAAAGTCAGGGTCATTGCCGTACTTCTCCTTGAAGTTGTTCACATAATTGATTGTATTGATATCCTTGTATTCATCAATTGACCAGCTTCTTGGAAGATTAATCATCCCAATTTCTTGACCTTGGTAAATGTATTGAGTACCGGTCAAGGTGGACTGCAACAAGGCCAACGCTTTTCCAGATTTGACCCTAAATTCGGGAGATGGATTACCGAACCTAGTGATCGATCTAGGCTGGTCGTGGTTTTCAGCGAATACAGTTGACCAAGCATCTGTGCCTTCAATAAACAGACTCTGGTTCTGAATGGCCTTCTTGAGGTCCTTCAACTTGTAGCCATTATACAAATACCTATCAGCGGGATTAGATCCAACTTCGACCAAATCGAACAAGAACATCATGTTCATTTCCTTTTCTTTGGCACTGATATACTTCAACGCGTCTTCTCGAGAGGAATGGCCAACTTCTCCAACCGTCATAGCATCGTACTTCGAGGTAGTCTTCACAAACATCTCTTTGTGAAATTCGTGGATTCTGGGACCACTCTGGTGGTACATCTTGCATGGCTGGAACTCATTATCTGGGAATACGATGGGTGCATCTGGGAAAGATTGGACCTTAGAATACATACCGGCAGTATCAATTCTGAAACCATCTACTCCCTTTTCGTACCAGAAAGTCAATGCCGATTTGTAGATGGCATTTCTGGTTTCTTCGTTTTCCCAGTTCAAGTCCGGTTGAGTCTCTGCAAATAAATGCAAGTAGTACTCGTCGGTTAATTCATCATATTTCCATGCAGATTGCGAGAAGTAGGAGCCCCAGTTATTTGGAGGGTGTCTCTTTCCTTCCGCATCGTATTTAGCAGGTTTCCAGATGTACCAGTCCCTCTTTGGATTGGTCTTTGAGGATCTCGATTCCTTAAACCAGGCATGTTCGGAAGAGGTGTGGTTGATAACCAAGTCCAAGATCAACTTCATTCCACGCTTGTGGGACTGTTCGATCAAGGTTTCCATGTCTTCAACAGTACCGTACTTAGGGTAGACGTTTTCATAGTCGGAAATGTCGTAACCCATATCATCTTGAGGGGAGTCGTACATAGGACTCAACCAAATGACATCGATTCCGAGACTCTTCACATAGTCAAGAGTGGAAATGATTCCGGGAATATCACCCACACCATCACCATTGGAGTCTTTGTAGGAAGCAGGCCAGATCTGGTAAACTGCGGACTCTTTCCACCACGGGTTTTGGATCGTCATGTTTAGATATTAGGCTGAAAAATTGAAAATTATGAGGCGAAAATTGCACTTGATTTTCAATTGTTCGTCAATGTCTTGCACTCAGCGCTCTTATGGATCTAAGTGCTTATGGTGAGCAAAACTGTACTGCCTTAGACATCTTATCGTGTATTTATAAAGAGATTACAATGTGGGGTAGGCGCAACTTATCTCGCAAAAAACCGAAGCGTAGTCACGTGTCGCGATACAAATCGGGAGATTATCGGTGCTCAAAACCTTTTGACAGAGTATTTCTTGAATTTCTCTCCCAAATGTGTATATTGGACGGAACAAGTGGGGGATCCATGTGGGGTTTTGGAATGTGGAAATATACTTCCATTTGCGAGGTTGATTGAAATGTGGGGCGGCCTCGGACAAAATGGGAGTACTCTGTCGAGGCACATAGTATCCCTGAAAAATAGGCTATCTGATGGGCGTAGAGTTTGGGAGAATGATTTACGAAGCTTCGAGATTGTGGATTCGGTTCTGGATTCGATTCTAGAATTATTTGTCTTCCACTTCAGCGATGTTGTACGTATCTAGTCGATAGGAGAAGTGGAGCTTGACTTGATACAGTGTTAAGGTACACCGTCTTTGACTAGAATTTCTCCGGGTGGATTACTTAGAATGGAAAAGGTACTGACGCAAATGCGCTCGATCTACGTACCCAGGCGAAGTGAGATGCTTCCTAACCATGCTTGGACAGAATTTGCGATAAAATTTGCGGATTGGAGGGAATCCCTGACATATAACATCTACTAGATCATGCAATTCATAGCCCTGGAATACGTAGTTTGGCTCGTTACAATCATCGGTAGAACTGCATGCCTATCTCTAAAACTTGGTTTCTTTTGCATGGACTTTTCTGTAAACACTTGAAGTGGAGGCTACTTTTTGATTTCTACCGATACTAGTTACAAATCGTATATGATATTTTGCTATCAGGAGGCTTCTTGGCGTTCAAGGTTGTTTGGACTCAAGATAAACGTTAACATTAATGATCCAGCTTATATCTGTTATTCTCGAAAGGTTTAGCACGAAGCCCTAATCTCTAAAAACCTAATATTGGTACATAATTTCTCAGATAGGTACCGTGCATAAGTTCGCAGTCAATTTGCATTATTTTCTAATTGATATGTAAATAGATTTATAAATTCCGTAACTCTATACACTTGTGGTTGACAGGGACTTTTCAGGGTTTAGATCCAGTTCACTATTCTCTTCTGACTCTTGTTTCTTCAACAAAGCCCGCTTCTCGTCCCTCACGGTCAAATAATGCGCGACTCCAGTCATAACCAACCCGAATGCCGCCAAAACAGCAGTATAAGTGAAACCAACAAAATATCTGGGCTGGTCCTTAGTGTTCCAAACAAAAATTGGGACCCAGGCACCAGTCACGTAAGCCAAGGTATTTGTGACAACGACAATAAAACTTCTCTTCATATCATTCTCGAACAAAAGTCTATTGACCCAAGAGTAGATAAATGGCTGACCCCAAGCAGTAGGCATTCCAACCAAGAAGTAGGAGAGCCAGTGCCATCCTATAGGTATGTGCCAATAAGATAAAGACGCGCACCCTATTATGAGTAAGACGAAATACAACGATATGAAATGGAAATTCTTTTTACCTCCAAGGAAATCATTAATGTAGGCGAAACTAATCGCAAGGACGATTCCACAAGCAGTCAAAATTGAAGGGTAGGTGTTATAAATGTGACTTGGCTTCTTAAGAGTAATTTTCATCCAAGTTGTGAAGGTAGGTTGGCCAATGGCGGAACCGGTATTGTTGTAGGCCAAAAAGACCAATGGGAAAACGTAGATGTGCCAAGTGTCAAAGAAGGTTTTTATCTTTTTCCAAGTGTATGGAGTTCTGGTGGTTAATTGGGCACCAATTTTTCTTCTTCTCTCTAACCCAACCAATCTGTCAGTTTCGTTCCAGTACCAGGCATCAGTAGTAGAAGGGGTATTAGGATCAACAAACATGGTGTAAATAGCAATTGGTAAACTAATAACAGCATCGAAAACAAACATCCACTTGAATGGGGGCATACTTGACTTACCAAAATTTTGGATAATAGCCTGTTGTAAGGGCCCTGAGATTATACTACTAAGATTACCGGAAATTGCAAAGTAAGTACTTCTCTTGGAAAGCTCAGCGGTAGAGTAATTCGAACCAAGCAACCATTCTAAACCAGGGAAATAACCTGACTCAAGGAACCCGAGAAAGAACCGGAGTGCATAAACACCACGAATGTTTTCTTTGCCACAAGTAATCATCAAAATAGTTAAGGTAGTCCATATAAGTTCCAATCCACCCAAATAAAACCTGGCAGAGAGACGATGCAAGATGAGATTGGAAGGAATCTGTCCAACAATGTAACCGACTGTGAAAAGGGTTGTCATGTAGTTGTACTGGTTGTTATTCATGTTGTAGTATTCATCCATACCATTAACATAGGCGGTGGTAATATTGGACTGGTTAAGATTCTTGATGAAATAGCCCAAACAAGACGATGTCAATAAAAAGAAGTCCAACTTTAACAAGTAGCGTTGTTCAAGTGGATGCTTTCCAGTACCATCCCATACGAAGGCTCTAAACTTGTACCAGAAGGATGTTTCTCTGTAACGGAGGTCTTCCTCGGTAAGATTTTGGGTCAAATCAATGTATGGAATGTCATCATTATGGACATCAACAGGCTCTTCGTGAACGACAATTTCTCCAGCTTTTGCATTCTTTATGCTTGATTCCAGAACATCAGCACTACCTACTTCCTGAACTCCCCCGATCACTCCACCAGAACCAGCTGGGGCATTTTCTGAGTTCCAACCTCTCTTCACAGGAAGGTTTTCCTTTGCAAGAACAATGCTCTTAAGTCCACTGATGAACCCCATATTTCAATTATGAGTAGCTTGGACTTGGGAAACAATTTGAAGATGTAACTTTGGATCGATATTTATATCAGGATGAAGTTGATCTGGCCATTGCGGAAATAAGGCCCCACGAGATGGAACGGAACCCAATTTCACTTTAACCATTGCGTAATTGAATCAAGGCTTTGCTACTAGGACTACGCCAAAATCCGTTGCACTTATCGGCCCCGACAAACAGATAAGTAAGTGTGGCTGCAAACAGTGGCATCAATACCAAAATTGCGAACAGTGTCAAAGCCATACTTTAGGGCGGAAAACTTAGACATTAAGACAGGGGAAGGCTGAGGGCGGAATGCGGGCATAGAAAGTGTACGAACAAAGTACCTGATCAGCAAGTGGCTTTTGACATGCCACGGAAATTCAACCGCATTTAGGAAATTTAAATCAGATGATGGAGTTCAGGTGGTACTGACCAATGGGTAGTGTGGAGTTCGGGCTTATGGGTTACATTATGGGGTTACATAAACCTGGAGCTGGTGTTACATAAGGCTGTGTTCTCATTTCTGGTGGGAGTGTGGACCCCTTTGTAATTAGGATTGACGCGATTGCGAAATTGCAGTTGTGTGGAGTACACCAGGAACAACTATTCCGGAGCATCTTGGAATTTTCCGGTCTCTTTCCATGAAGAAGAGACAGCAAGAGAGATCAAAACATGTTTAGCTCTCTGCATAGGCTTTTGGTCAGATCTACTAAAATTGACGTGTGGAGTTTTGGGTAACCTAAAAGCTTATTAGAGCAGGCTGACGTAAATTCCGCGAGCACCCCATCCAACCTAAATTGTGGTATCTCATGAAGTCCGCCGAATGTATCATAGTTATTCTCTATCAATTGGCGCGGTCTCTTCACTTGCACGTCGATCTAAGAATGGTTAGCCCCCACAGGTACTTCCTTCCTTATCAGAATTAATTTTCGGGATTCAAAAATTTCCACAGTGATTTGTATTCCCGGATTACTCTTTTTTTGAGCGTTCCGTATTTGCGGAATATTTTAGCACACACTGCCACCGGAGACATGTGCACTTTATGTGGTATGTGTGATCCGTCGTGATTATGGCTGCAATAGCACCATCCCGCTGCAAGGTCCTAACCTTAATTCCGCTATATTGGGCTTAGTGCTCGGATATTGTGAGGTAAATCACTGCATTCCAAGGCGGCCACTAACGCATAGTCTGATGTGTAGTCTCTTAAAAATAGTCGTGAGTAAGACCGACAAAAGGGTACGTTGAGGTTTGATCAGAAGTAACTAAGTATGTGAGGATGTTAGAATCTGAACTACCGTTAGCTGGAACTACAAATTTTGGGGCGTCTCGAATTTGGTGAGAAATGCCCCCAGTACTCATAACCAGGCTCTTATATGTCAAGCAGTTGACACTTCCCTCCCTTGTATGCATCCCGCATAAATCGATGTGACCTGAGCTCACGTGCAATTATCTTTAAAATATTTAGGCCCAACCTGAAAAGTTGATTTTGTTGTAGTGCACATAGTCGCCCATTAAATCGATTTCCACTATGACTCAAGACCATACATTATATTCAATAACATCTACACGAGAACATGAAGACTTATACGCTAGTGATTAAGTTGGGGACTTCGTCCCTCGTGGACGAGGTTACGAGAGAACCTCGTATAGCCAACATGTCGTTAATAGTGGAGACGATAGTACAACTCCGTCGCCAAGGCCATCGGATAGTGCTAGTCTCATCTGGTGCTATTGCGTTCGGAATGAAGAGAGTTGGAATAGACAAAAAGCCTAGTAAGTTGGCTGCTGTCCAGGCATTGGCTTCCATTGGTCAAGGACGACTTATCGGTTTGTTTGACGATCTTTTTCGTCAGTTGAACGTGAATACGGCTCAGATCTTGATTACCAGAAACGATATCATGGACTTTACCCAGTACAAGAATGCTACCAACACCTTAAACGAATTGTTAGAGATGGGTGTTATCCCGATCGTTAATGAAAACGACACCTTATCTGTTGCCGAGATTAAATTCGGAGACAACGACACTTTATCTGCCATTACTGCAGGTATGATTCACGCTGATTATTTGTTCTTGATGACAGATGTCGAGTGCCTCTATACAGACAATCCTAGAACGAACCCGGAGGCAAAACCCATTCTTGTGGTGGACAAAATAGACGAGCTTTCTGTCAAAACTGATACCGAATCGGGTGGAGCAGGCTCCCAGGTGGGTACAGGAGGTATGACTACGAAACTTATTGCGGCCGAGTTGGCTACTAATGTCGGAGTCACCACGATAATTACGTTGTCCAGTAAACCACAAACCATTCTTTCGATTGTGGCCAATATCCAGGCAACAGAAGAGGCCAACCTTTCCATCGAGCAACAGCAAGAACAACTCGCGAGAGACATAGTATCAAATAAGGTTCCTCTCCATACGAGGTTCCTTGGGCTTCCCCGTCATACCCAAATCAAGTCTGACCGTCGGTTCTGGCTCTTGCACGGTCTCAAAACAAAAGGTGCTCTCATAATAGACCAAGGATGCTTCCAAGCATTGACCAGAAAAAATAGAGCAGGACTCCTTCCTGCAGGTGTTATCACTGTGGAAGGAGTTTTCCACGAAAGTGAATGCGTTTCCATCAAGGTGGTTCCTTCGAAGGACTCAGATCTTTCGGAAGCGGTCGAGGTCGGTCACTGCAGAGTTAACTACAGCTCTGTGGAAATCGGAATGATTAAGGGATTGAAGAGTAGAGATATCGAGGCCACTTTGGGATTTGCCGATAGTGAATACATTGCACATAGAGATAACTTGGCATTTCCTCCAGTTCTTCCTCCATCTTCAGACTCCTTAAGTTCTTTGGTTAATAAAATCGATATATAGACACAACCATAAGTACAGATTTGTATTAATAGACTTTGCAAAATCTACTCTCATCGTATAAGCAAGGTCCTGTAGCCTTATTCTAGGTCTTTTATTATCTTGCATCATAAGGCTATGTTTGCTTATGTAAGCGCGGTCTACCATTAGGTTTGAACTCGTTCTGCAACCTGATCACCTATCCATTATCAGCGTATGAAACTTTAAAGGGCATCCCTATTATGGAGAACAAGAGAGTCACCATAGATGAAAGCATTGGAAATCTCTCGGTATTCCAATTCCGTGAACTTCTTGGAGATGTTTCCGAATCATTCACTCACGAAGATGAATACATAACGTCTATCGGGTCGTACGAGGCCAATCTATACGTGGGGACTTCTCGAGGGAACCTATTGCATTATCACCACTTCGAAGATGCTCCCTCGTATATATTTCTAACACAACTACAAGTATCGCTGGAGCCAATCGTCAAATTTGTTGTGCTACCTCAAACAAAACGTGCATTAATCTTATCTGGCAAGATCGCCACATTGTACTCGCTTCCAGAACTCACCCCGTCACAAATAGGAAAACTCAAAGATACCAATGACATTCTGCTCCTTTCATATTCCGTCCACGCTAATACCCAGAACCGAGCTACAATTCAAAATGATAAGATCATCGCATTCACTTCTGCAAAGATTCGAATACTCCAGATCAATGTGGATCTGATCAAGTTATTAAAAGATGTGAACTACTCTAAAGCAGTAAAAGGAGCATCTACTGCGTCAACCATGTCGAGCAACTATAGTAACTTGGTTTTAGTAGCCAATGACAAGAATTACGACATCATTGATTTGAAGCACACTCGAAAAATCCCTTTATTCGAATATTGTCCTGGATCTGACCGCAGACATGTTGATCCAGCCATAGTTCCATTCAATGCAAAGGACAAGTCCGAAGAAGAATACCTTTTAACAATTAGCTCCGATGAAACGACTTCAATGTCGATGTTCATCAATTCTTTGGGTGATGTCACTAGGGGTACTATATCCTGGATGGATCATGGATATCCTTCGGGTGGAGTTGTTGTGGAGTGGCCCTTCGTTGTGGGTTTGTTCAATTCTGAGAAACATAGCAACCAAATAATATTCAGTTCCTTGGAGACTCTTGAAATATCCGCCTCAATTAATTTAGGCACGGAAAATGCAACTGAAACGAGTGAAAGAGTTCTGGAAAGCAAAGATATAGAGGATGCTCTGGCATTTGACAATCTTGAAGAGGCAGATAACAATAAAGGTCTGGCAAATACTGGTGATCAGCTAGAAAGACCCGAGGATGAACAGGAGCAACCGAAAACAAATGAGGGAATCAATGAGGAAGATCAGGCACAGACTACCAAGGACACAGAAGAGCCGATACCTGAAATTGTTCCCGTGAGCGCTATCATTGATCCGGATACACATCACATTATATCTGAACCACTAAAGCTATGCAAAGTTACAGATGTCCGTATTGAAAATCTGTATTCCAATCAGATATTGTCAAAAATTAACTTCCAGACTCAATCAATTGTGGAATCGAATAATTCTGAAAATGATGTAGGGACCATTTTGCTCTATGGCAAGTCAAAAGTTTGGTTGACTTATCGAATAGATCAGTTCACTTCATTACAAGATGAATTTGAAAAGCATATATCTGGAAACAATATCGCAGATTTCATGAAAATTTTGGAGCCATTGGTTGATACATACAATGGTACCAAGCACGAGTATATGGTTCTTGTCTTGATTGTGTGTTACTTCTCTAGTGGAAGCCATGTATCAGCATTAAAGTATTTGACTAGAATAAAAAATGGCCAGTTATTGGTCAACCCGTTGCTCCTTATTAATCTATTGTCATCTTCGAGGAAAATAGATGGTGTTGACAATTTTGGTCTTTTCAAGGGAATTTATGATAGTCTTGCGTTACTCGATATCAAACCTCACAGTACCTTCCTCGTGGAGTATCTTAAAATGATATTTCCAGACTTGGTGCTGCCGGGTGAACTCACTTCAATAATTCGAATTGCAATATATCAAAATCTCTCCTCAATAGAGCCTGTCTTAGAGTTTTTCGAGCAGAAGGACCGCGCAAATTGGGGAGAGGCAACTGAGGTAAATCAGATCATCATGGAAGAAGTCTCATCAAAGTTTTGCTCTCCAGTTTTAATTCATATTTATGATAAACTTTTAAATGATCTGATTGTGCCCGAAGGTCAAAAACAGGGTTTGGCTGAGAAATATTGCTCGCTTAGCATTGATCTCATGCATGAAAATGATGCAGAAACCTTCAAAAATCTTAAAACATCAAAACCTGAATTAATTGATCAACTATTAAAGCAACTCCAAAAACATATTGAGAATGAAATACTGTACACAACATATGTTTTGGAAATTCTAAAGATTGACAAAGATAGAACTTTCCAGTATTTAAAAAAGAATAAGGGCACAGGAAAGTTTAAAGATATCCACCTCCGGATAATGGATGAGATCTCTCATTCGCATTCGGATCAGGTTGATTTCTCTCTTCTACGCATTGAATACTTGGAAGCTGGGTATATGGATGATTTGAATGATCAAAAGTTGCGGGACGAATTGTTGGCGGAACTAATAAAGCTCTTAGTTTCGGAAAACATCCTAAATGATGAGAATGTCATCAATTTTGAAATTTTAGTCAGTACTTATGGAATTGAAAATTCTTTACAGGAATCCAAGTGGCCAAAAATCAGTTGGACAGACTACATCCATTTGAACTTGAAACGCAATGAGGGTAAAGACTTATTGAATTTATACCTTAAATCTTTTGAATTGTTGCAGCTTCTGGTAGAGAAAAGTGCTTCCATAGACATGCACTTAAGTAAGTTGAAGGGAAAGCTGGTATTTTCTTATTTCAATTTCTTACGAGGGGATAGACAGTCTACGGATGTAATCTCTCAGCTACTAGAGTTTCATGACTTCTCAAGTGCTGAATTTTATGCGGTGCACGGATCTTTGCCTTCTCCTAGTATCTCAATGTATCCAAAAAATCTGGATTCCTCGCTGCTGCTGGATGCTGCAATCGGCGTTCCAAGTATTCCATTAGCGGAAGTAAAATCGAATTTAGAGTTCATTTTAGAATTTTATGTGGGAGAAGAGAAGTCGGACTCTGCAAACATTTATGGTATTCAACACTTTACAGTTGCTTATGGTACGACTGTCTTCACGCCTCCGGAGATGTTGACACTTCTTCCAAGTTACGTTCCAATTATTCATCTCCTTCAATACTTAGAAGAGGTCATAATTGATTTGAAGGTAGAAAGTAGAAAAGGTGTATTAAGAAAATCACTTAGTAAAGCGGATTCCACGTTTACGAAGAAGTTATACAGTGACATTACAAAAGCGACCTAAGATACATTCCGATTTATCTACAGGTATTTAATACTTTATACAGTTTATACACAGTTTATAAAAATCCGGAAATCTTTAATGCATAATCAATGACCATTCCGAACCAAAGGATAAACCCATTCTTAATGTTGTCAACAAAAAAGCTCCAGCAAGCTTTTGGGTCGTCCAAGTCTACTTCTTTAAGCTTTTTAGCAATTCTAGCAATAGCCAAAGCGCCCATAATATAAAAGCCAGGGCCCATAGCATTCATGTACCCGGCCAAAGCAAACGTTCCTGCTTGTCCAACCAAAAGTCTATTCATGTAGGTCTTGGATTTATCACCCCAAGCCAATGCTGTGGATTTGACACCAGCGTGTATGTCAAATTTCTTATCTTGGTGGGCGTAAACGGTGTCGTAAATTATACCCCAGCACCAATTGGATACGAATAACGGTAAAGCAACCCACAAATCTAGCGGGGCCCCAACTGCTGGATACCCCAATAAACATGCCCAGCTGAAGCAAAGGGAAAACCAGAATTGAGGATAGAATGTATATCTCTTGAACAAGGGATACGAAAAAATGAGTGGTAATGATGCAGCTCCCAAGTAGAAACACTCGAACGGTAAAGATAACAACACTGCCAATCCAGCAAAGCATTGCACTCCCAAAAAGGTAACCGCCTGAGGAACAGAGACTCTACCACTTGCAATAGGTCTTTCCATAGTTCTGGCGACCTTATTATCGAGATTCCTGTCTAAGATGTCATTAATTGTACATCCCGC
The DNA here is from genome assembly GCA_030578635.1 of Kodamaea sp. yHQL451. Classification (NCBI taxonomy): domain Eukaryota; kingdom Fungi; phylum Ascomycota; class Pichiomycetes; order Serinales; family Debaryomycetaceae; genus Kodamaea; species Kodamaea sp. yHQL451. The sequence goes on from JAKTXX010000020.1 coordinate 195,493, forward strand.
ACCTCTCATAATAAATGCTCCAATCGTAAACAATCCTACGACTGGCAACGTGGTGGTGAGTGGGGCTGCGATCGCGTACGATGCCATGGTGATACCCCATAAAGATGGTGTAAGCAAAAGCAAGGTTCCCACTGGCTTCTCGATTCTGATTAGTTCCGCATATGGTATCCATTTTTCTGGTAGTTTGGAAAGCCACCCAAGTCCAGCCAATCTAGCAAGCCTACTCGCTTCTCTTTCTTCAGGGGAGATGGAATTGCTTGAAGGTTTGACTGTAGTGTCTATTTCCACTGTAGTGGGAACAATTGGCTTTATGGCTTGGTGTGACGTTCTAGCCTTGAGGTTCCGCGTGGTAGTAAAGGTTTTTATGAGTGCATGTTGAAAGCCCATCGGTACTCTGTTTAACTGTGTAGAGCTGATGTGACGGAAATTACATCCATTGATCCTCCCTATTCCTATGTGGGTTCTGGCTATTCCAATCATGACTTGGAAAACAGAAGAGTGTTAGGGACTTGAAAATCAATTGAGACATTTCTATTCGATCGCGCTCTGCGATTTCCGTGATATTCGTGGTAGTCACAATATGGTGGAGTCTTTTTTGAATACTGCCTCAACACTGTCAGTTACCTTGTTTGCATGCGGCATTGTAGAACTAGGTCGTTGTAGATGGACTCTCTTGGATTTTGCAATTGCTTGGGCAACATTAGTAATACTGTAGTCAGAAATTGTACCAAAATGGAGATTATTTAAGGTGCTATGCCAGCACAGTCAAGGATCTATCTACTCCATCTGCTCACCATCAAAGGCCTCGTATTCCTGATCGCTTCCGTTGTGTGCTCTTTCACGCATGGCCTTGTGGCCTTCGATCAACCTCTGTAGCTTAGCCCCATCCTGGTCTGACACAGTGCCTTCTTTGAATACGAAGATCTGACGACACATGGGACAGAGACCCTTGGAAGTGTCTTGTTCGAGCCACTTCATGATACAGTGAAGGTGAAAGTTGTGAGTACAGCCTTCTCCAAGTACGATTGGGCACCCGTCGCCTGGATATTTGCAGTTGGGACATGTTCCATCGAAGGAAACACGACAAATTCCACAGAGCTCATCGTCGTATCCAGTACCTGGAATGTCCCAGTGCCACGTGGAGAATCCGTGCCATTCGAGGATCTCAACCTTCATTGTAGCTGTAGGAAGGAATTACCAAGCAATTGTCCTAGTCTGTTGTTGTGAGTTGATCTACAAAGTTTCGCGCTACGTAGATTCGACTACGCGATGTAAGGAAAAGTGCTAAATTTCTAAAGTGGTAATTATGTAAATATGCTAACATTTATTTATATAATTACAATGTATACAGTTAGGTCAGTTTTTTATAGACTAAGCCCTTGAAAATGTCAAACGAGTTTCCATCGGGCTGGAGGTGCAAGATTTCCTTGTTGGAAATGTCTTCTGCGATCAAAAGGCCATAATCAGAGGTAATACCCTTGATGATACACGCTCTGTTCTTTCCGTTACCTTCGTTGACCATAACCTTTTGATCAGAATGGAACCATCTCTTATAATAAAGTGGTAAAAATGGAGTCAACCCGGACTTCATAAATACTCCATGGAATGACTCCATGGTGTGCATGAGCTTAGCAAGTAAAATTTCCGGTTGGTATGCTGGCAAAGGAGGCAAGTTCTTTGCTACTCTGAGCTGGTTCAACCGGTTTAATACTAAATTAAGCGATGTGGTTGGTGCCGCATTTGACATGTTCACACCTCCACCCCATACTAAGTAGAAATAACCATCGATGAACTGTGAGTTAATGATAGCACCCGACACTTTCGCGTACTTTTCATCGTCACCGTCCACAGTAGAGGTGGTCTCATGTTTATCTGTAAGTTTGTTCAAGTATTCCGGTTTAAGAATATAGATATCGTTGGGCCACTTAAGGATAACGGGTAAATCCTCATAGCCAACACCTTGACCTGGTTCCTCACTGGCGTATCCCAAAATACTTTCAATCAATGCTAACCCACACAAGTATTGAAGTGTAACAACAAGAGAAGAGCGGTCGGCAGGAATTTTGTATAAAACGGACAGCGCCATGACTCCCTTGGGATTTATCCACACATTGCCTCCGCGCCCTCTTCCTGCAACTTGGGTTGTGGCTGTCAATACAAACCCAGTTGGTAATTGGCTCAAGAACTTAGGGTTTTTGTCCAACATGGTGCTGGTGGAACTTACAACTTCTCCGTACCCTACGATCCTGCCAAACTGCCCCACATTTCCCTTCGAAAGTCTTTGGAGGTGTGCAAAGTACGTCTTCATGTTGAAGTAGGGGGTATGTTTAGAATCAGGCAAACCACCTGATTCGTACACCTTGATGTGCTTGGCGACTGAGTCAGGGTCTTCGATGGTGTCCTCATTAGCCATGAAGTAATCGTGATCATTCTCAGACTCGCTGTGGAACACGAATGTATCGTTGTCATCTTCCAAGATGTTTCCATTTATGAATTCAACGTTATTTTTGAGTTTTTGAACGATAGAAGTCAACAAGCCAGGATCTAAATTCGAAGAAAGATGGAGAGGGGTTATTTTCGGAACGGTCACATCCACATTTTCGTTTACTCTGAGTCCCAACTTTTTCAAAAATGACATGACGAAGAGCTTTCTGCTGTGGTCGTTTTTCGAGATGGTGCTGACAATCGAATCGAACTGGATGTCATCATCTGTGTTGGCCCTCATGAGTCCAGGGGTAAACTCGGGATGTGCTCCTGAAAGAACCACGTCCCCTTTTCCTACTTTGCAGTAGACCACTGCTGCCTGCTCTTCATCTTCTAAATCGATTTTATCTCCGTACCTGGCGAGAACTTCGACATTGCGGTGTTTGGATGCATCCACAAACACCCCACCACCATTGTAGTAGGTATACACACTAGGAGACAGCTCTGGGAGTAAAGTGGTATCGACATCGAGTTTAGTAGCCCTAGCACCCTTGTGGGACTCGTAGACAAACCCTTTGTAAGCACAACCTCTCGCAGTGCCAGGGAAGAACCCCAACTCCCGAGACCCAGTGACCTCAAGCTGAGGGTGACCTTGCTCAAACTCACACCGACTGGAGGAGAAGTATGCTCCGGCGCAGAACCCCAAAAACTTGCCTCCCTTTTTGACAAACTGCTGGATCTTTCTTGTTCCCTCTCCGTTGAGAGAGTTGCAGTAGGGTAAGTCGGATCCACCAGGCATAACCAACAACGAAGTCTTGTGCATCCATGGGTCTCTGACGATAGCACTCTCGGACACAGGAACAACGGCATAGTAGGGTGAAAGATGCAATCTTAATGATTCAATACAGTGTTTGACACACTCGGTGGTAGCCCCTGGGCCTGAATACACCAAAACGTTCATAGCTCGTTTAATGGGGAGAATCGTGGAAACAAGAAGGTTGGAGGAATATGGAAAAAAGTGTAGTTATATAGGAGAGAGCAGTGTGGACGCTTGACACAATCGGGGATGATTTGTGTCTTTTCTCTCGGTTTGTCAAATGACTCAAGTGACTCAGTGAAAAATTGGGATTTGATTTTGAGATGATCACCCAACATTTGAACCACACCCAAAAATGGCATTGGTAGAAGTCGGAGAATCCATTACGTTGAACCCTAGACCGGGGTTCGTGGTAAAGACGCGCATCTTGGAGTCTGTAGGAAACACTTTGGTAGGATCCAAAGTATTCATCAACATATGTCACGACTCCCAGGTCCCCAGACCTCCGGTGGACTTTGAACCGGCGGTGGTGTTTCCGTTGATAATCGACAACAAGTGGGAAGTCCCACTCATCGTATCCAAGGAGAAGAGTACCACCGATAAGAAGGGCGTGGTGTCGAAACTCTACGATTGCTGTATCAATAGTACGTGTTTTCAATGGTGTCAGGTGAATTCTGACTTGAGGACCATCCTCATAGAATGGTGTATCGAAGCGGTGGAGATCTTGTACGAGATCACATTAGAGAGGGAGTACTCGATACCCAAGATGCTTTGCAAGGGCGAGTTATCGAAAACGGTGATTCGTAAAGATGAGCTCTCCGAAACTGGGTTTCAAAAGAGACTACAGGAACTCAAAAACAATGAAACCTTAGGATTAATAGAAGAAATAAACGGCTCCAGCACAGATCATATTGACACAGATGAGATCCTACCTGATCTAATGAACGTGAATGGAGAACATCGGAAACCGCTCATTGAAGAATTGAATGACATGAAAATCACCGAACAGAGTCAAAACAAACCACAACTCAAAACGCAAAAAACAACGGAGGAACCAGAATTACCAGCATCTACTAAAACAAAGGTGAATTACGAAATCAGTTTTACCAAGTTATCCTCGGAGCATCAGCTTCTTGTCAAATGTGTCTCTACACAAATTCAGCTTATCTCGTTATCGTACTTGTCTAGCAAGCACAGTTTGGTACTAAGCTTAACTAATCAAGATTACTACTTCCAGGACAAAATTCCTCATGAGTTGCTAGTACCGTTGCCGGAAACCATCACCCTCCGTACCGCAGCTGATGTTAGGACCTTTCGTATAGGGTCTGAAAATGCGCTTTTCATCTTCTGCTGATAGTGAGTTTTCCGAAACCATCACGCTTATAGTTGGTGCGACGCATGGAATTGACATTTTGAGAGTCTCGGAAATGGTCTTTCCTAATCGGGTAGCCCGCTTATGGGGTCAAATAGGCGCGCAATTTTCCGCCCGATTAACTATATAATCTCAGATCTCCAAACTAATTCTAAGCCTTCACGATATTCCATAATTTAGAGATCCTTTAATGAGTGCAGCAGAGCCCTTATTAAGCGGAGCTATAGACTATGAGAACTATGACTCTTTGGGCGCAGGTGAATACTCGAAGTTTGTCCCTAACGCGAAGTCCGAATTCACTTTCATCGCGAGATCATCTTTACCTTTGGTTGCAACTTTCTTTCTCCAGTACCTTCTTTCAGTAACATCCATATATGCGGCAGGAAAGCTCGGGCCAAAGGAATTGGCAGCAGCTTCGCTTGCGGTTTGCACATTCAATATCACCGGATTGGCAGTATACCAAGGTATGGCTACCAGTTTAGACTCGCTCTGTTCTCAAGCTTATGGTTCGGGACGAATTCAAAACGTGGGCTTATACTTCCAAAGATGTTCTATGATGACCATAACTATTACGGTTTTTCCGTTGTCTTTTATTTGGTGGTTTTCAGGATCGCTTTTGCATTTTGTCATTCCCGACAAGGAATTGGTGGAGATGACCCAAACATTCTTGAGAATAACCATTCTCGGAGCTCCAGGACTTCTTCTTTTTGAGACCGGTAAGAGGTTTTTGCAAGCACAACATCTATTTAATGCTGGTACCTACGTTTTGGGAATCGTGGCTCCACTCAATTTTTTGATCAATTGGATTTTGGTGTGGCACCCTGTATATGGATTGGGGTTCATTGGAGCCCCAATCGCCATCTGCATAGTTTTTTGGCTCTCTTCCCTTTTGATGCTTTGTTATGTCCTTTTCGTTGATGGTAGAAAATGCTGGGGAGGCCTTGAACTCAGACGAGCGCTGACCAATTGGGCTCCGATGTTAAAATTGGCCATTCCAGGAGTCATCATGGTGGAGGCAGAATACTTGGCTTTTGAAGTTTTGACCATCTTTGCTGCTTCCTTCGGTACTGAGGCCTTGGCTGCGCAATCAATTGCCTCTAATGTGGGGTCTCTTTGTTTCCAATTACCGTTCGCTATTGCGGTATCGGTCAGCACCAGAATCGGACACCTTGTTGGAAAGCAGGACATCCAGACCTCAAAGCTTGTCACCAGGCTCTCTTATGTGTTCGGGGCATTTGCTGGATTAACTAATTTCGCATTCACATTCTTTGGAAGACACATACTAGCGAGACTATTTACTTCTTCTGAAGAAGTTCTTGAGATCTCCAACAATATCCTCATTTTGGTCTCTATCAACCAGGTATGCGATGCGTTCAATGTCTTAGGAGCAGGTGTGCTTCGTGGTCAAGGCAGACAGAGAATTGGCTCTATCTTAAACATGATCTCGTACTATGTGATAGCCTTACCTTTGGGATACATGTTGGCGTTTTATGCGAAATTGGGGTTGGAAGGTTTATGGTATGGACTCATATCAGGCGTGGCTTTCTTGGCAGTAGGAGAATTCATCAGCATCTCACGCAGTAATTGGCATAGAATCTTGGTCGACGCTCACGCCAGCCACGATCATTAAAACTTGTATATACTTAGATTGCATTTCGAAACATATTTTATAAATTGACCATTAAACCATCCGGATCCATCATCTCCTGATAATTTAGACTAAACAGTATTTGGTTATCTTGCTCTGTCTTCTCTGGAAAAGTATACACATCCACTGATTATATTTATATCCTGTATATAACCATTCTATGGTTGCAATCATCGCGAAATACAAATTTTTAACTATGATGCCTAATAAGATAGCACTACGTCGTCTACACATTAACCTTCTACCATAGTCTTGCATATCCCGTAAATCAGTACACCATGGGAAGAAGATTCAATAAGAAAAACGCTCAGACGTTCAGTGTGGTCCACAGAGCCCACGATGATGCTTTATTCTTCGATAATGATGCTTCCAAGCATGTGCTTGTGCCTGCCCCAAGCAAGAAGAAAAATTATCTGCAAGAGACTACCTCTAGTTCGCGAGAGAGAAAGATCTATACTACCGAAGAGTTGGCTCAAAAACTCACCCCAGAAGAGGTGCAAGCCGTCAGAGAAAATGAAGGATTGGCCGCACAATTCGGGATTTTCTTTGATGATTCTAAGTACGATTACATGCAGCATTTGAAGCCAATAGGAGAGAGTAATGATGGTGTTTTTATAGAAGCGAAGGCAGGTCAGGGTCAGGAGAAAAAGAAACTCGGAAATATCGAAGACCTCTTCAAGGATCAATTACCCTCAAAAGAAGTAAGGAACGTTACTCATGATGACTTTGAGAACATACCCCAGAAACTTAAAGGTTTCAACCCAGACATGGATCCAAGATTGAGAGAAGTCTTGGAAGCTTTGGACGATGAAGAGTATATCGTACCTGAAGATGAGGATGAAGGAGAAGAAGACATTTTCGCCAACTTATTGAATTCTGGACAGGTCGATGATGAAGATTTCTACTATGGAGAAGAAGATGATGATGACTATGATGAGTGGGATCTTGACAATTACGAGGAAGAATACAATAATAAATATGACTCTGATAATTACCAATCAGATGATCTCGAAGAAGCGGTTGTGCCCTACAATGAAGGGGAAGCGCCGGAGGGTTTGACAAATGATGTTAAGATCAGCACGAACTGGCTAGATGACTTTGCCAAGTTCAAAAAGGCCACAAAGAACCAGGTTAACGAATGGGATTCCGATGATGAGGAGATCATAGAAGAGGAAGAAAATGACGTATTACCAGACTTGCCAGCTTTCGACCAAGCAAGTAAGCCAAAGAAAAAGTCTAATACAAAGGCTAGAAAAAAGAAGGGTGCGATGACCGACACCACCTCGTTCTCCATGACCTCATCCGCATTATTCCGTACCGAAGGTTTGACGCTATTGGATGACAGATATGAACAATTAGCAAAGAAATTCGAAGATGAAGAGGAGCCAGAGCAGTATCAGGAATTTAAAATGGAAAATGAAAGAACTGATCTTGAATCCATGCTCGACGACTTCTTGGATAATTACGAGCTCGAAAGTGGTGGAAGAAAGTTGGCAAAGAAAAACGAAGATAGAAAAAAGATTCAGGAAGCCGCCGACGCTGCATCTAAGGGTAAAGTTGCAGCAAAGAGGATAAAGGAGCGTGAAGCCTCCCTGAAGGACCCATTGGGTAAACTTGGTGGATCTTTTGGAAATTTGACTATATAATAGTTTGTTATGTCTCGCTTTCGATTTTTTTCTGTGAATTGAGCTATAGAACAAGAAATTTAGGTAGTTAACTTGAACAACTTGTAAATATTGGGCATGTCTGACACTTTCAGTTATACGAGATATTTAGTGTGCCATTTTTCTACTTCAAAACGTATCACGTGACTGTTTTGTGTGGAGGAAAAAATTTTTACCCTCCCTTAAACAAGGAGTGATGGCGTACAGAATAGCGCCAGCTAGAATCGGTAAGTTCAGCACAGTTGACACAAGCGCAAGTAGTTCCCGTATTCTAACGAGAACTATACTACAATTTTAAAGTCGTCGGGGGAAGATTACATCAAATTCTTTAATCCATTCAGAGGAAATCTAACTTTCACACATTCGTGAAGCGGCTTAATCAATCTTAACTTCACGAATCGTTCCCTTCGTTTGAGCCACATAGTACAGGCATCATAAGCACAAATTCACGACAAGGTCAAGATTCGGTCTCATAAACGTCTTTTATTCGCACTTCTTGTCTCATTCCTCAGCTTTTATACATTTATCCATTTCATTAACCGCCCCAAGATGTCCAACCACCATTCTATAACATCTGTTTCGCGTGTTTATGCTGATGCATTATCCAAAAAGCCTCAAACATACTGGGATTATGATGACATAAATATAACTTGGAACTCGCAAGAAAACTACGAGATTATCAAGAAACTTGGTAGAGGTAAATACTCTGAAGTGTTCTTGGGAATCGATTTAGTCAAGAGAGAGAAGGTGGTTATCAAAGTCTTGAAACCTGTCAAGAGAAAGAAGATCAAGAGAGAGATTTCTATCTTGAAAAACTTAGTAGCAGGTCCTAATATCATTGAATTACTTGAAGTGGTTAGAGAACCTCAGTCTAAGACACCAGGGTTGATTTTTGAACATATCGACAACATAGACTTCAGAACTTTATATCCTACATTCACGGATTATGACATAAGGTTCTACATGTATGAATTGTTGAAGGCCTTGGATTACTCTCACTCGATGGGTATTATGCATAGAGATGTCAAACCTCACAACGTAATGATTGACCATGAAAAGAAAGCATTAAGATTAATAGATTGGGGCTTAGCAGAATACTACCATCCGGGCACAGAGTACAATGTTAGAGTTGCTTCGAGATACTTTAAGGGTCCCGAATTATTGGTGGATTTCAGATTATATGATTACTCCTTAGACTTATGGTCCTATGGATGTATGCTTGCAGCTATGGTATTCTTGAAGGAACCTTTTTTCCATGGAAAATCTAATACTGATCAATTGGTTCAGATCGTTAGAGTGTTGGGTTCGTCAAGCTTGAACGAGTACCTTGAGAAGTATGATTTAAGATTGAGTGAGGAATATGAAGATTTGGGATACTACAATAGAAGACCATGGGAGAGATTCATTAACGAAAATAACAAGCATCTTGTTTCCAAGGAATTTATTGATTTTATTGACAAGTTGTTGAGATATGATCATCATGAGAGGCTTACTGCCAAGGAGGCTATGGCGCATAGTTATTTTGATTTAATTAGAAATAGGGATTGAAGTGTGTATATTAGAATGCTGGATTATGAAACCAGCTTGATTGGGAAGACTGAGTCTCTCGTGGGTATATTCGTCTCTTGGGTTCCATAATCGAAATGTAATATAGTGAGAATAATAACTATTGTGATCGAGAAATCATTTAATGAGCAAAGGTGTTGTAGTATACATATTCAGTCTGTGGGGCATTGTCTTGCCCCTTTGATATTGTAACAATATTTTATTGTTTCACTATTTAATATTTAAGTTATTGATTATGTAATCTTTATCTCCAGATATTTCAATTTTTCATTTTTCTAGTGTTTTGCAACTTTGTCAAAAAATCTAAAAAGCTACTCCAGGTACAGTAGTCAAAATTAAAATAAACCAAAAAATTAATAAGAGCTTGAAAGTAAGAAAATTTCAAGTGATTTTTGCTCTCATCATCCTTCTTTAGTTGGGGAAAAGCACCAAACTTCATGAATTCAAATGCAATCGACACACATTCGGATTGGCTGTGAAACTACCACCGAGAATTATATGCAGGTATTTTTCGAAACCTTTCTAGAAGATTGGACAACTATGAGATATAAATTGATGCAATTCGACTTTCAGATTTCTCAAATTCAATCCTATTGCATCGAGCATTAAATCCCTTTAGACAAAATGAGCTCCGAACGTTCCAAAGTATTTTTCGACATCACCGCAGACAGTATTCCTAAGGGAAGAGTGGTGTTCGAGTTATTCAACGATGTTGTACCAAAGACTGCCGAGAACTTTAGGGCCTTGAGTACTGGAGAAAAGGGCAACAGTGAGAAATCTGGCAAGCCCCTTCATTATAAGGGATCCAAATTTCATCGTGTGATCAAGGATTTCATGTGTCAAGGAGGAGATTTCACTCATGGCTCTGGAATTGGAGGCGAATCAATATATGGTGAAAAGTTCGAGGACGAAAACTTTCAACTCCTTCACGACAAACCATTTTTGTTGTCCATGGCTAATGCCGGACCAAACACCAATGGATCCCAATTTTTTATTACCACTGTTCCAACCCCCCATTTAAACTCTAAACATGTTGTATTTGGCCAAGTCATACAAGGAAAAGGTATTGTAAGACAATTAGAGAGAGCTGAGAAAGGTGCAAATGATGCTCCAGTACAAGAATGGATTATAAGTGATTCCGGTGAATTGCCATCGGATTACGTTCCTCAAGCAGCGAGCACTGACGATGGTACTGGAGACATCTATGAAGAAGTGCTTGGTGATAATGACAGCATTGATATCAATAAACCCGAATCAGTTTTTGAGGCTGTAACTAAATTGAAAGATATTGGTACCAAATTGTTGAAAGAAGGTAAGCTCGAAACTTCGTTGTTGAAATATTCCAAGGCCTCAGGGTTTTTGGAAGAGTATTTTCCCGAAGATTTGTCAAAAGAGGACTTGTCCAAATTGTACAGTATTAAGTTAGCCTTGTACTTAAATGGCGCATTGGTCGCATTGAAGTTGAAAAATGGACCAGCAACTATCAAGGCTGCTAGCAATGCCTTAGGTGTTGAAGAAATAGATGAAAAGTCAAAAGCAAAGGCACTTTACCGTAAGGGTATGGGATATTTACTTGCCAAAGATGAAGATTCTGCTCAGAAGGCCTTGCAAGAAGCACTTGCGATCCAGCCTAACGATGCTGCCATTATTAATGGCTTGAATGATGTGAAGACTACAATCAAGACGCGTCGTGAAAAACAAAAGAAGGCCATGTCAAAGTTCTTTTCTTGAAGCGGGACAACCTACAATGGCCAGAAAACCTTACGAACTGTGAATGCATTTTCTTTATTTCAGGCGCCCATGTAGCAAATATCTTTTGGTCTGATTATCAAATGTATTGAATCATGTAGCAATAGCACTAGAAATATAAAGTAAAACTATGAATGCAACCATTGCAGCTTTGTCAACTAGATAATCGATGTTTTCTGGAGATTTCCTCCAATTTTCTTTGATTCATAAGCAACATACATGCTGGCTTTTACTTTTATACGGTAGCATGGCTCTCTCCACAAACTTTACGTAATCCGAAAGTGCTCAAAGTTACTCCGAGACTACTACTGCAATTAAGTATGCGTGAGCGTAATTTTCAGTCTGGAGATTTTTTCTCATTTTTTTCATATGTCGCCACTCATGGTGAAAAGTCAAGTCTCCTTAATCAAAACACCATATTTCGGGATCCCTACCTTCCATCCATCACCGATTTACCAAACCTAAACATTTGGTTCCTATATTGATCATAATCCATCATCTCGGAACCGTTTAGAGTAACCTTTTCATTGCATCAGATACACATTAGTTCTTGTTTCACGGTCCAGAGGATTTATCAGCACTCATTTATTTGATTGTTTTTACCCATTCCAGATTGGTTTCAACGCTGAATAATCAGTATCAGAGAAGCCTCAAACTTGCCCAGGGGGATAGATTTACCAGTTTTTTTCCATTTGTTTTGTATATTAATCATTGTTTCACTTCCAAAATCATAAAAGAAATTGTATAAAAAAGTCAAAAAATTGTTAAGTTCGTTGTATCAATATGAGTCGTCAGTTTCCCTATTCGAGTGCCCCACTCAGAGGCGTCAAAGAAGTAAGTATTATTCGTTTTTGATTCTTCTGTGATATTTTTGATTGGGCTCAATACTAACAGTTACAGGTTCAATTTGGGTTATTGTCTCCAGAAGAAGTTCGTGCTATATCCGTAGCGAAGATTGAATATCCTGAAACCATGGACCAGGCTACTAAAAAACCTAGAGAGGCAGGATTGAATGATCCTAGATTAGGTTCCATCGATCGTAACTTCAAGTGTCAAACATGTGGTGAAGATATGGCAGAATGTCCGGGTCATTTTGGTCATATCGAATTGGCCAAGCCAGTCTTCCACATTGGTTTCATTGCCAAAATTAAAAAAGTCTGTGAATGTGTTTGCATGCACTGTGGTAAGTTATTATTGGATGAAACCAACTTAGCCATGTCTCAGGCCATGAAGATTAGAGATCCTAAGAAGAGATTCAATGCAGTTTGGACAGTTTGTAAGACTAAAATGGTCTGTGAAACCGACAACAACGAAGATGATGCCACAGAAGGCTCTAAAAGAGGAGGTTGTGGTCACACCCAACCAACGATTCGTAGAGACGGATTGAAATTGTGGGGTACCTGGAAGCATAACAAGAGTTTTGAAGATAATGAGCAACCAGAACGTCGCTTGTTGACTCCTTCGGAAATCTTGAACGTCTTGAAGCACATAAGCCCTGAAGACTGTTTCAAATTAGGTTTCAATGAAGACTATGCTAGACCAGAATGGATGTTGATTACTGTTTTACCAGTCCCTCCACCTCCAGTGAGACCCTCTATTGCATTTAACGATACCGCCAGAGGTGAAGACGATTTAACTTTTAAGTTGGCCGATGTTCTTAAAGCAAACATAAACGTTCAAAAGTTAGAATTGGATGGTTCACCTCAGCATGTCATAAGTGAGTTTGAAGCCTTACTTCAATTTCACGTAGCCACATACATGGATAATGATATTGCTGGTCAACCACAGGCCCTCCAGAAGACTGGTCGTCCTATCAAGTCTATCAGAGCAAGATTAAAGGGAAAAGAAGGAAGATTGAGAGGTAACTTGATGGGTAAGCGTGTAGATTTTTCTGCACGTACCGTTATTTCTGGTGATCCAAATCTTGATTTAGATCAAGTTGGTGTTCCGATTTCTATCGCTAGAACCTTATCTTACCCAGAGGTTGTCACTCCGTACAATATTCATCGTTTGACAGAATATGTCCGTAACGGTCCAAACGAACATCCTGGTGCCAAATATGTCATAAGAGACACCGGTGATCGTATAGATTTAAGATACAACAAGAGAGCAGGAGATATCGCATTGCAATATGGATGGAAAGTTGAACGTCATTTGATGGACGACGATCCAGTTTTATTTAATCGTCAACCGTCTTTGCATAAAATGTCTATGATGGCCCACAGAGTTAAGGTTATGCCATACTCTACCTTCAGATTGAATTTATCGGTCACATCTCCTTACAATGCAGATTTCGATGGTGACGAAATGAATTTACATGTTCCACAATCTCCCGAAACCAGAGCAGAATTGTCTCAAATTTGTGCGGTTCCATTACAAATTGTTTCCCCACAGTCTAACAAGCCTGTTATGGGTATTGTTCAAGATACTTTATGTGGAGTCCGTAAGATGACTTTGCGTGATATCTTTATTGAGTACGATCAAGTGATGAACATTTGTTATTGGATTCCAAACTGGGATGGTGTTATTCCTCCTCCAGCAATCGTTAAACCAAAGCCACTTTGGAGTGGAAAGCAATTGTTGTCAATGGCGATTCCAAAGGGAATTCATTTGCAAAGATTTGATAGCGGTAATGATTTATTGAGTCCCACTGACAGTGGAATGCTTATTGTCGATGGTGAAATCATGTTTGGTGTTGTGGACAAGAAGACAGTTGGTGCAACTGGAGGTGGTTTAATCCATACGGTAATGAGAGAGAAAGGTCCAACAGTATGTGCGGCTCTCTTCAGTTCCATTCAAAAAGTGGTTAATTACTGGCTCTTACACAATGGTTTCTCGATTGGTATCGGTGATACAATTGCTGATGCAAGTACAATGAGAACTGTCACCACAACAATTCAAGAAGCAAAAGACAAAGTGCAAGAAATTATCTTGGCGGCTCAACTGAATACTTTAGAGCCAGAGCCAGGTATGACTTTGAGAGAGTCATTTGAGCATAATGTTTCTCGTGTTTTGAATCAAGCTCGTGATACAGCTGGTCGTTCCGCAGAAATGAATTTGAAAGACTTGAACAATGTGAAACAAATGGTAGTGTCTGGATCGAAAGGTTCTTTTATTAACATTTCTCAAATGTCTGCTTGTGTCGGTCAGCAAATTGTCGAAGGAAAGAGAATTCCTTTCGGTTTTGCCGATCGTTCTTTGCCTCATTTTACAAAGGATGATTACTCTCCTGAGTCAAAAGGTTTCGTTGAAAACTCCTATTTGAGAGGTTTGACACCTCAAGAATTCTTTTTCCATGCTATGGCTGGTAGAGAAGGTCTCATCGATACTGCGGTTAAGACTGCAGAAACTGGTTACATTCAGCGTCGTTTGGTCAAAGCTTTGGAAGATATTATGGTTCATTATGACGGAACCACAAGAAACTCTTTGGGAGATATTATTCAATTTGTGTATGGTGAAGATGGTATTGATGGTACTCAAGTGGAAAAGCAATCTGTTGATACTATTCCGGGCACTGATGCCAGTTTTGAACGTCGTTACCGTATCGATGTGTTAGATCCAACGAAATCAATCCCTGAAGCCTTATTGGAATCCGGTAAGGAAATCAAGGGTGATGTAAAATTACAAAAGGTTTTGGATCAAGAATATAATCAATTACTTGATGATCGTCGTTATTTGAGAGACATTTGTTTCCCTAATGGTGATTCTAGTTGGCCCTTGCCTGTCAACTTGCGTCGTATCATTCAAAATGCTCAACAAATTTTCCATAGTGGACGTCACAAGGCTTCTGATTTACGTTTGGACGAAATCATTCTTAGCGTGGCTGATCTTTGTAAAAAGATTTGGGTTGTTCGTGGTGATACTGAATTAGCCAAAGAAGCACAAGCCAATGCTACCTTGTTATTCCAGTGTTTGTTACGTTCTAGACTTTCAGCTCGTCGTGTTGTTGAAGAATTTAAATTGAACAGATCATCTTTCGAATGGGTTGTTGGTGAAATTGAAGCACAATTCCAAAAATCGATTGTACACCCTGGTGAAATGGTTGGTGTTATTGCCGCTCAGTCTATTGGAGAACCTGCTACTCAAATGACGTTGAACACCTTCCATTATGCGGGTGTGTCTTCTAAAAACGTCACTTTGGGTGTTCCTCGTCTTAAGGAAATTCTTAACGTGGCCAAGAATATCAAGACCCCGGCTCTTACTGTGTACTTAGAGACACCTATTGCGGCCGACATTGAGAGAGCCAAAGTGGTTCAATCTGCCATTGAGCATACTACTTTGAAGAATGTTACTTCGTCTACTGAAATTTTCTATGATCCAGATCCAAGAACAACCGTTATTGACGAGGATTATGATACCGTGGAAGCATATTTTGCTATTCCTGATGAAAAGGTGGAAGAGTCTATCGAAAAACAGTCTCCATGGTTGCTTCGTTTGGAATTGGATCGTGCGAAGATGTTAGATAAACAATTAACGATGGCTCAAGTTGCAGAAAAGATTTCTCAGAACTTCGGTGAGGATTTGTTTGTCATCTGGTCTGATGATACTGCTGACAAATTGATTATCCGTTGTCGTGTTGTTCGTGATCCTAAGTCTTTGGATGAAGAGGCAGATGCAGAAGAAGACCAAATTTTGAAGCGTATTGAAGCACACATGCTTGAGTCGATTTCTTTGCGTGGTATTCCTGGTATTACTAGGGTATTTATGATGCAACATAAGGTTAATCTTCCGGATGCTACTGGTGAATACGCTCAAGGCAAGGAATGGGTTTTGGAAACAGATGGTGTTAATTTGGCGGATGTGATGGCAGTTACGGGTGTCGACTCTGCACGTACCTACTCCAATAACTTCATCGAAGTTCTTTCGGTTTTGGGAATTGAAGCCACTCGCTCGGCCTTGTACAAGGAAATTTTGAATGTCATTGCATTTGACGGTTCTTATGTTAATTATCGTCACATGGCGTTGTTAGTTGACGTCATGACTTCTCGCGGACATTTAATGGCGATCACTCGTCATGGTATCAATAGATCCGACACTGGTGCTTTGATGCGTTGTTCTTTCGAGGAGACTGTCGAAATTTTACTTGAGGCTGGATCTGCTGCCGAGTTGGATGATTGTCGTGGTATTTCTGAAAATGTTATGTTGGGTCAAATGGCACCATTAGGTACCGGTGCCTTTGATGTTATGGTAGACGATAAGATGTTGCAAACTGCTCCTTCTAACATTACCGTTGCCAATGGCGATGACTATGGCGATGACGGAGGTGCTACTCCATACAGAGACTATGACATGGAAGATGATAAGATTCAATTTGAGGAAGGTGCTGGATTTTCGCCAATCCATACTGCACCTGTTTCTGATGGTGCGGGCGGTCTCACCTCGTATGGTGGGCAACCTACCTCTCCTTCAGCAACTTCGCCTTTTACTTATGGAGCTACTTCTCCAACCTTTGGTGGAGCAACTTCCCCAGGTTATGGTGGAACATCCCCATCTTACTCACCAACATCTCCATCCTACTCACCAACTTCGCCATCTTACTCACCAACTTCGCCATCCTACTCACCAACGTCGCCATCTTACTCACCAACTTCGCCATCTTACTCGCCAACGTCGCCATCTTACTCACCAACCTCACCATCGTACTCGCCAACATCGCCATCGTACTCCCCAACTTCCCCATCTTACTCCCCAACGTCACCATCGTATTCACCAACGTCACCATCGTACTCACCAACGTCACCATCGTACTCGCCAACGTCACCATCGTACTCACCAACATCACCATCATACTCGCCAACATCTCCATCATACTCCCCAACCTCCCCATCTTACTCACCAACCTCTCCATCTTACTCGCCAACCTCCCCATCGTACTCTCCTACATCCCCATCATATTCACCAACATCCCCATCATACTCCCCAACATCCCCATCTTACTCCCCAACCTCCCCATCGTACTCACCAACTTCACCTCAGTACTCGCCTGGTTCTCCAGAATACTCTCCAACTTCTCCTTCTAAGAAGGATAAAGAAAACAAGTGAATTTAGCAAGGTGCGATTGATCCTGGTAGAATTTCTGACCTACCATCCTATTTTTGTACTTTACTCTCAATTTTATTATCAAAAACTTACTAGATACTTAATAAGAAGTCAGATGCGAAAGAATTAGCCTGTAGTTTATAGAATGTGCCTAGAATGTGTCACTAATTTCGGATTGATTTGGATGCAATCAATAGTGCGACTACTTTGAAAAATGAACTCATCTCAATAGTAGATGCGTAATAATCTCTTACAGCAACAATGTCCAATCAGAATAAGAAGGATGAAAAGGGCAACACCGTACCTCAGACTCAGGGAACATCCTCGTTGAAGGAGATTGAAAGAAAACGACGTCAAGTGTTCAAACCTGTACTTGATAACCCGTTCACACAATCCAGCATATGGCCCTTCATAGAACCCGAGTTAGCTAGTAATTTCCTAGACCTACTCTGTGTGATCCTATCGGGGGTCGGAACCTACAATCGAATGATTCAAGAAGCAGCCAAGACCCGGAAGGGGACTATTCCAGAACCGGAGATAAGAAAGCATCTCACTTTAGGGTTCAATTCTACAGTCGAAGCTTTAGAGAAGCAGGCTTCGATACACAGGCATCGGCTTTCCAAGAAGAAGCACAAGCACACAGAACCCACCAGATTCATCAAATACGTATTTATATCGAAGTATGACATCACACCCGCCATCTTAACTAATCATTTCCCCGTGCTAACCTTCACTGCTTCATCTAACTCAGAACATAGAGTCAAACTTATACAATTGCCGAGGGGAAGCATGGCTAGGCTATCACAAGCACTTGGACAGGAGAACACAGGCATTATTGGGTTTGATGAAACAACCCCTGGGGCCCATGTGCTATTCGATATGGTCGAAAAGTCCGTACTGGATGTGGATGTTCCGTGGTTGAATGGCTTGTTTGATCCTGACGATAACTACTTCTTTTCTAAGCCGTCCTTAAATTTCTTGAGCACCAGTGCACCAATCTTACCAAAGAAAAACGACCAAAAGGTAAAGAAGGAAACGGCGAAGAAGGTGGATACAAATAAAGTGGGTGAACTGAAGAAGACCTCCAAAGAACTTTAGAAGACCGGTTAATGATACTATAATTGCAATACGGTATCTTAACTCCCGATTTTTGTTACAGCTCCGATAGACATTTCCGGATCCATCTGTTTGGAATTTGAAGGAACCATCTTTGCAGATTTTAGGCGAAAATAGAGCTACAAGAATTGCTGGAAGAATGATTTCATAAAGGTGGTATTCAATTTTGTTCTTGTCAGAGGTCCCCAAGAATAGTAGAGCATCGAAATAAGTTTTTTTTGGAGAAAAACCATTTCCTTGTATAGATTTGGCAACCTTTTACACTAATACACACTTTGAAGTCTGCACACTTAAACTAAGTTAGCTGAATACTCTCACAACTTTTTTCATTCTGTTTATCAAACTTTTGAAATTCCTGCGCGTAGTTGGGGAGGTACATTTCAGACGCGTAGATGAAAAATCAACTCAATCATTACAAGCTTTGCAAACTCATCCCAACTAACCAAACATAAGGAAAATGTCTAAACATTCCCTCTCGCTTGAACTTCCGTGGGTGGAGAAGTACCGTCCTCATAAATTGGACGATATTGTTGGAAATGAGGAAACGATAGAAAGACTCAAGCTTATTGTCCAAGATGGTAATATGCCTCATATGATCATATCAGGATTGCCTGGTATTGGAAAAACCACGTCAATACATTGTTTAGCATTTGAATTGCTTGGGCCAGATTTGTATCACCAGGCGACTCTCGAGTTGAATGCTTCCGATGACAGAGGAATTGACGTTGTACGTAACAAAATCAAACAGTTTGCTCAAACGAAGATTCTGTTGCCTCCCGGAAGACATAAGATCATTATCTTGGATGAAGCAGATTCAATGACCCCCGGTGCCCAACAAGCTTTGAGAAGAACCATGGAAATCTACTCGAATACTACCAGATTTGCGTTTGCTTGTAACCAATCATCGAAAATAATTGAACCCCTTCAATCTAGATGTGCAATCTTGAGGTATAATAAGTTAGCCGACGACCAAGTGTTAGCACGGTTGTTGGAGATTACCAAATTTGAAAATGTGCAGTACAATAGTGAGGGTTTACAGGCCTTGATTTTTACTGCAGAGGGTGACATGAGACAGGCAATCAATAACTTGCAAAGTACGGTCTCAGGATTTGGCTTTGTAAATGATATTAATGTATTCAAAATAGTGGACCAGCCGCACCCATTGGTAATTAAGAAAATATTAATGAGCTGTACCTCCGGAAACATAGATGAAGCGATAGAATTATTGGATTCCTTATGGAGTAAAGGTTATTCTGCAATTGATATTGTTACACTGACGTTCAGGGTGGCCAAAACTTTACCAGGAATAAATGAACTGAAGAGATTGGATATTATAAAGGAAATTGGTTTCGTCCATATGGCTGTTTTAGAGGGTGTCTCAAGCTACTTACAGATTTGCGGTCTCTACGCAAAAATTTGTGCATTATGAAGATCACCGTTCCTTAGTATATAATTCGAAGTAATTTTAATGTGCAATGTATATTGGGTGGTTCTGTATTTACTTCTTGTAAGCGTTGCATAATGCCTCAAAGTGTTGAACTTGTTCGTCAATAATATTTTTGATGCCATCATCTCCATCGCGATCTCTCTTGCTGTAATCACTGTTTTCATTCTTGAGAATACTAACAACAAGAAAATAGTTGTTGTACAAAAATATTTCTTTCTCTACAGACTTATTTTTGCCACTGCCGAAGAAGTGGTTACTCAATTTGGTCAACAAATTCTCAAAATCGTTTCTAAGCCTGTTAATAGAAATGAATAACGGCTCACCTCTAAAATCATCGCTTCCTTCTTTTGATGTAGATAGTGACAACTTCAATAATCCCAGTACGAATTGGGAAAATTGTTGTGTAACACTAACGGGGGCCAAGGTTGTTTCTTTTGATGTCCTCAATATAGTTTTCTTCAATGACTCGCAGTTCAAGTCAATAATCTTAGTGAAATGTGGCCATAATATGAGTAAAATGGAATTAAGGTAATCATCAAGGATAGGAATGTGGAATTCTTTGTGCATCAAAGATTGCGAATTTTGCGCCATTCGAATCATCAATAGAATCGCGAATGCATCGCAACTTCCATAGCTAGTACTGGTAAGATTAGGGGACAAGTTGGATCTAGCGGAAGCAGTAGTTGCTGTACTTCCTGGAATGCCTTTTGCCTGGTATACAGGAGCATGAGAAATCAACCAACTTACAAATTCTCGTCCAATTTTGAAAACTCCCTCAAACATTATTTGAGACCATTCTTGTTTCGACTCCGTAGCGGGCGTCGTATTTGATTTAGCTGAAAAGACATCAAATTTTTCATTGCCTTGATAGAAAAAATCCACCATAAAGAAATACTCAACAACAAGATTATCGATGAGAGCGATAGACCATTGATGATAAATGAACTCCAACCAATATGCAAAAGGTGTCGTTTCAGCTATTTGAGATGGAATGGCTGAGTGAGGTTCGGAGTCACTTTTATCGTTCAATATTTGCAATCTCTTGTCAATCGACAGAAGATAATCATTCATCGTAACATGGTTGGAAGCTGCGGGTGCTTTCTGAAGATTCGTAGTTGTATTGCTTGAAAGCCACCCCTTGAACCCCGAGCCAAAAATTCCCTTGTCTTCACTGCCAAGATTACCAAGGACCAACGTCAGGTCAATGTGTCGAATATTGAGATTTTCTAATGCATATATATATTTGGCAAATTTGGTTTGGTAGTACCACCTCATGGTATATATGTATGCCAATTGAAGCTGATTGGCCAAGTCGGGATGATGTGTTTTCAAGAAAGTAAAAGTCTCCTTAACTTGAAGCAAGCTCTGTTGGACAGTTTGAGACGAAGCTTTGGTGCTGGACCTCAAAAGCTTTATCTGGGAAATGAAAAAATCCCTTATTCGTTCGATACATTTTTGAATTAACAATTGAATTCCGGATTCTAATTGTTGCAAAGCGACGGATCCACGATATGCGTTAGAAGTTGCGTTTGTGGAGTCCTGATCGACATCATGAATGGTTGCGATAAGCTGAAGTTTCTCATTAATAAATTTAACATTTTCCACCCATTTCGCGTCCACGTCGTCATGTAGAATAGATTTGACGACTTCTGGAGAAATAATAAGGTCGAGGATTATTGGATTGAGCTTTTCGGTCGTAGACTGATTTGTCGACGAGTGATTTGTGAGTTTGGCAGACTTTTCATGGAGTGCAACCAAACTTGATGATAATTGATCCAATTCGGTGTTGAATCCCGAAATTATGGATTCAATCGGTATCAATTTCTCTCGGTGCTTGTGAAGTTGCTCTTGATAGGATTGGAATCGGATGATCAATTGATCCAAATCGTCTTGCGATAGTCCCCGAAGTTCACTGGGATCTGATGGTATGGCTTGAATTCGGAGCAGTTCGAGTAAGCGAGGTGAAGATCGGCCATTGTGATTGAGGACTTTCTTAAGGTTGTCCAATTCGGAAAAATCTGGGCTTAAATTCTGGACAGAATCAGCCTTATCCAATGGCAAAAGCTTTTGTAGTTTGCTCAAAGCACTCATGAATATTGTATCGGAATGATTCGAAAGGTCTCAACTTACAAACAATCAGTTGAATTGCGATCCTTCAATCCTTCAACTCATGATGAATTTTAGTATCAATACTTTTTTCCAAATCAAACTAGAACGCGACTCGCTCAAGAAACAAAGCACTTGAGTTTTCAGAATTTGGGTATGAAACAGGCAGTCTCACACAAAACCATAGCTTGCAAAGAAGAGAAGTCAAGGCTTCGTAAAGATAAGATATCATAGCGGTGTGTAACACACACTATGACCAAAGACTCCCAAATTGCCAATGATGGTCAGAAGTCGAAGAACGATACTACGGACATCAACGACTCTCCTAAAGATAAAGATAAAGATACAATCCAAACGGAAAACAATGTCATAATAGCTTCAAATCACATTGCAACTAACCTGAATACAGGTGGTCCATCATCCTATTTAAAGATGAAAGTCCCAAGCCAGTCACAACTCGATATTATCCTATATCCAGCAAATCCAGGCCAGATCTTAGCTATCAAAGCAGGACCCGGCAGCGGAAAAACTTGGACATTGATGAAACGAGTCGCCCACTTGATAGAACAGGGCCAGGTTCAACCGCTGGAGATATTAATACTATCAATGACAAACAGAGCAGTTGAGTCGCTCCGGAAGACTTTGTCTGAATTTATTGGTTCAACGGTTGCAGAAGAATTCGAAATAAGTACATTCCATTCATTTTGCGCTAACTTGGTGGACCAATACAGCTCTATTTACTTTCCTCACAATTCAAAGAAAAGGCTCATGGATGATTTGAGTTGGAGAAACTTCTCCAATATTTTCCTGGGGAAAACGATTGGCATCAATGGGAAGTCCTTGAAAGGGAATTTGGCTCCAAGTTCCCTAGAAAAGATATTGAACGAGATAAAGAGTGGAGGAATCGATGTTAAGCATGCTGCAAGCAAGTACAATGTAAGTATCGAGTACCTTGGCGAATTGATTCTGTTCTTAGACAAAAACGGAATCATGAGATACCAGGATTTCTTGTTGGATGCTCTTGCAATTATTGAGGAATCTCGAAATTCCAATGGCTTGGGTTTAATACCAAAGTTGTCCAACTACAAGGTAGTTGTAGTAGACGAGTTTCAAGACATGCATTATCTGTTGTTGTCAGTCATTAAGAAAATAGTGCTGTATCCTCTTGAAGAGTCGGACATTGGTGATAAAATTAAAGGACTGAATATCCCATCAAATAGGGATGAGTCGACCAATGCAAGACACACCTTTTCCAAACACCTCACTATTGCGGGGGATCAACATCAGTGCATATACGAATTTCTCGGATCAAACCCCGATTTAAGTATCTACAAGGAGTTTCCACGATGGGAAGTAACTGAATTGTCTATAAGTGAAAGTTTTAGATTGACCCCAGAGATTTTGGAGGCATCCACGCAGTTGGCATCTACAGCTTTAGGTCAAGAGGCAGGTACCCAATTTTCGTCCACACGCGACACTTTATATCCACCAATTCTTTATAACTATTCTACCAACTTTGAAGAATATGAGATAATTATTCAAGAGATCACTAGATTGATCCTTGTTCTGGGAGGGCTATTGCGCCCGGGGGACATCACTGTGTTGGGTAGAACAAATAAAGATGTGGATGAGTTCCAGGCATTTGCGAAAGCTCATGGATTCAAATGCAACAAATTTTCTCTGCAACTGAAGTGGATCAATTCAAAAGTGCATACTTTACTAGATGTTATGAATATTCTCAATCAAGGAGCGGGGTCCGACTTCAACTTGCTATGCATTATACTTCTACTTGACAGTAAGGTTGGGTCCCGCTTAAGAATGTCCAAGCTTTTCAATCTCTTCAGTAACTGGAGACAGAGCAACGTCAATGAGCTATATTTTGATAACGCAATGGAAGACTTTCTCTTGAATGAGATGAAAAAATGGAGCCAAGACCCATCGCTAGCTTCTATTGCCAACTCCAAGAATACTGTTATGGGCATCTACAAGCTACAAGAGCACTCAGATTCTTTCAACGCAATTCATAATTTCCTTCGCAGCATTCAACTGGAACGAGCTTTTCTCAAATCAAACTGTACTCCGCAGTACATTTTGAGCAGCCTTCTTCGAATTGTCAACGGACTGGGGATTAAAGAATATATGAATAACCCCAGTTTCACCAAAAAGCACCAAGTATATAGCTTGCAGGAACAAAGACTGGAACACAGGCAAAAGCTAGAACTTCATGTTCTCTCATTCTATCAGTCCTTGATGTACTCTTACCAACAGTTTCAGCGGACAAATAGCCCTGATGATTCGTTTTTGGACTTTTTTCTTAGAACTTATAATGAGGAGGTACCCGCATACGACGAAGATCTGATCAATATTTCCACTATACACACAGCGAAAGGATTGGAGTTTCCGGTGGTTTTCGTTTTGGGGAGCACGATTGGAATAGGGCGTCATTCATATTGGTCTTCTTTGCTTGATACAGAATCTGCAATAGATCCTCAGAAAGGAAGATTGTTTTATGTAGCATGCACCAGAGCCAGAGATTTACTATACGTTGGTAGTAAGAATCCTGAGCCTAATGAACAAACAAAATATTTTACTTGCCAATTTCCCAACATCAAACGACTAATTCCTCAGCTATCAAAGGATTTGAATCGCTCTAATCCTGCGGGAGAGAAGATTCAAAAGGGGTGCTCTCTTTACAAAGAGTTAACGAGGAAAAATGTAAAAGCTGGTCAAAATTGGCAATTTTCAAGACAACTAGTCTCCACCACAGTGTTTTCTAAACGTTCAAGTTCCCTCATTTTTACGAGATTTCGGAGTATAAGACCGAGATTTTGATATTGATAAGGACTGCACATAGTCTCGGAAATTGGCGCGCTCCCGAGTCACATCTGGGGTAGCTACATTTGACTCGCGCCTGATTAGATCAAATTGCAATTAACTTTTTATCTTGATTTCACTATCGATTATTTCGTGTATTCTTGTGAATTATTAGAGGGGTGGTTGTTATAGAAAGTCTGGTCTAATATCAGTTAGCTACTAGCTCTAGGTCTGATTCTAATTCTTCCCACAATTAATATCTTGACTGGTTATCTGGCATAATTCAAGTTTAGAGGTTCATTTAATTGGGTATTTAGTACTTTTGGGGGTTAGTATGAGTCAAATTTACTTGCAGAGTCCTCTTGGAGAAGATTCGATGAAATACGAAATTTCGGAGAAAGAATATCCCGAGATCTTCAAGTACTTGAGTGAGTTTCAGGTCAAGTTGGACGGAAGTGGTCTATCCACATTTTCGGCTGGTTCTAATGATTTGAGAAGCAGAGTTGAAGTTCCAAAAAATTCTGCCCCAGCCCTAACAGCAGAACCGCTTACTAGTTCCTGGACTAGATCGAACAAATTAGGGCCATCTATTACTGTGTTCAAAAAGAAAGATCTCAAAAAAATGCATGGTTTAATTCATCAAAAGTATACAAATATCTATGAACATAATCAAAATCACAATATCAATTTGAATGAACAAGGTAAATCCGTGGTAAGCTGTGTGCGATGCCGGAAGCTAAAGAAGAGATGCTCAAGATCGATTCCTGAATGTTCAAATTGTAGTTCTTCGGACGACCTTTGTGTTTACGTACCAAGAAAATCGAAAGCTAAGATCAATAAGGAGGCATATAGAATGGAAGGCGTGCTATCCATGAACAAGATCAACCTACAGAATTCCAGCAGTCTGGTACTCTACAATGGCGCATCAAACTTACCTCAAGAAAACAGGGCGAAGAAACGCTTGTCTCTACCGAATACCCCAATTTACAGTAGCCTTGAAAGCAGCTCGGTTGTGAAAAACCAAATAGAATTGCAATCGGAAACTATTGCAAGTCAGATTGATTCAAATTTGAGTCGAAGTGTCAGTTTACCTTCTCCAACCCCTAGCATTCTTGGTGATAGTTCATCCAATAGTTACAGCTATCTGCTTGAACCGAAATTGACGAAGAGACATTCCAATGATTTTAGAATTATATTAAATTAGATCGTATAGTCACTAAAGTACACATTATTATAGAGATCAGTAAATTCTTTCAATCGGAATTGTTTCGACTCAAAGAATGTAACTGCAAGGAGAGAGAGTTAAGCTAGCTTGGAAAGCAAACTCATCACGTCTACTGAGGAATTATCTTCAGTGCTCTCTAAGTTATTCGATTCCTTACTGTCAGCTTGCGCTAACAGCAACGACGGATCATACCCATCATCATCTTCGGTGGCGCTCTCATGATCATGTTTCAATTCTAAGTCATCCTTGTGATGCAATTCGAAGTCGCTACTCACAGAGTATTCTTCTTCTTCTTCTTCTTCATCGCGAACATCATATTCTGTATGATTGCTCCCCCCGTTTCCATTAACGATATTGATTATGTTTGATTCTTCTTCTCTATCAAATTCTTTCACCTCGATATCTTCCGAAAATGCGACCTTTTTATATGAAGGGGTTGAACCGCCAGATGGAGTTTGTGAGGCACGTCTTTTTCTTGTGAGAGAGGACTGCTGTTCGTCCCTTGCCGTGTGAGACTCGTCTATTGCCGATTCCTGCTTTGTATCTTCGTCATCGGATTCGTATGTTGGTAGCAAGTCGTCATCTTCGTCATCTGCATTATCACTTAAATTCTCATGGTCAAAAGTTGGTGAAGGTTCTTCCTCCGAAACATTGGAAGACTTGTTCGAACTGGGTGTGTCATCCTCATTCAGCATACTCTGCAATTCTTCTCGTGTTGAATATAATCTTGAAAGCTTTTCATTGATGATCAGAGTCTTTGTATCATCGGTTTTGGATTGATCTGATATTAATCTCGATAAATTGTTCAATTGATTGATGATTTGAAGTTTGATGTTCTTGAGTTCTTCAATATTTGCTATAGAAAGCTTGCTCAACTTTTCTAACATATTCAACTTAGAGATGTATACTTTGGGCGAGGGCAATTTCTCTGAAGTAGATGGATCTTTGGGCAAGTACGTTTTGGATTGGATACCGAATTGAGTAAGATTCGATTGGCTGATATCATTCAAACTGCTCAAGCTCAAGAATAACTCATTCAACTGTTTCAATTCGGATACAATTTCACCAGAACTGGGTTGTGTATTCGAATTTTTGGAAGCACTCAGCTCAGTGTCCTTCTTTGCTTTGATGTCTTCAATAGCAGCCTTCATCTTTTGTATGTCTTGGGAATTGAAGACCGCTCTTTCTTGCCACACATTAATCAATCGATCAATCTTGGGCCTTGTTGAGGTATCCAAACTGTTGTAAGTCTTGCTTATCACGTTCGGCAATATTAAAGCAAATTCTTCGATAAATTCAGGCTTTCTCTTTCTCTTCGCTCTTTGAACGACATCATTACACAAGTAGTAAAGACAGAGTTTCTTTGCAGAAGCTGAAGATCCAGATGGAAAGTGTAATATGTAATCAGACCACGCCTGAGCACACTCTTTACTGTGTCTATGATGGAAGAAGACCCACTGTGATATTGAGACAATTGACTCTTGAGTGTCCTGAAGAATAGACAATTTCTTGTTAAAACTTTCTTTCGAGAATGACATGGTTGATCGTAGTTCTTTCAATTTCCAGCGTTCAGGTTGTAGTAGATATTTGTCGAGGCAATCAGTATCAGCGGTAAGCTCCTTTCTTGTATCTTTCCGATTCTTTGATGTTCTAATGGATTAAACAAAGCACAAACAATAATCAAGCTGACTGAATAAGACTGTTCAACGATTGGGGCAAGAGAAGTGATGATCAAACCCTCGTTTGTGACGATATCCTAGGGAAGTCAACAAATCAGATGGATATTAGAAATTGAACTACTGTAGACTTTCAGCTAGATGGGCGAAGCGGTTGGTTGATAGGGAGCTGCTTGAAGCGTCTGATTGTGTCTTGTGAAGAGGAAGTGATCTTCTAAACTGTTGTCGAATAATTTGGAATTGTTGATGCCTTTTTTTTGATGGATTCTCATCTGAGTGCAGATAGGTCAACGAATCTGACAAGGATTTGAGGAGGAGTATTAAAGACTGATGATGACGTGAAGGGTGAGAATAAGACTAGATTGTCCAATAGCCGATATGAGACAGTCAATGTAATTTGAACCTAACGTTTTAGAAGTTCCTGTCACCCTTGCGCCTGTTTCAGGTGGTAGAAGGTTTTGCTAAGCTATAAGCATTGCCGTTTGACTACTGTATCAGATTGCTTTACAGCTTTAAAATCCCTTTTGACATCGCCCGCTTTCTTGATGATTTAGTGTGATCAATTTCCTTACATATAGTCGTAAGTGCTAGTTGACGCTACCCCATCTCTTAACTGTGAGGACGTACCTGACTTATTTCGTACGCGTTTGGAAAAATGTAAAATAAACAACGAGACTGTTTGGAGATTCATTTGATTCCTTCACAGACAACCGCAAAGGAATCTACACGTATTACAGGTCAGTCTAAGACCAACTCAAGAACAGCCCACTCCAATATGGCACCCAAAGCACGGAAGGCTTCCCAAAAGAAGATTGAAGCCCAGGAAGCAGAGCTCGAGATAAAGAAGGCCAAGGGAGGAAAACGAGCTAAGGACACTCAAGAGCCCAGATCGTCTAGAAGGACATCTAAAAGATTCTCGGAAGATGTCCAGGAATCATCTACACCTAATATTTCCAAACGTAAAATCAGCAATATCACACCTATACTGGAAGGAGCCAAAGTTTCAGCAAGTGCCGGAAGTGGAATATTGAAGAAGTTGAAATCGGCTAATCCTATTATAACAGAACAAGACGTCTTAAACTCGAACAATAACCAGGAATTGGTGGAACTCATCAATGCATTAGTAAATAGTAATCAGGATGGGTTATTCACTAAGTTCCAAAATAAAGTTCAAGCACAACTAGATTTGGATCACGACCTCGTCCAAGAACTTAACTCCAATCTTGTCGAGAAACAGAACACCATTGACAGGCTTTTGAATGAAGTGAACGAATTGAAAACAAAGGCAAATTTCAGAAATAATGGTATCGGAAACAAATTGAGTCTAAGCACAAATTCAAGCACCGTTCTAGACATTAATGATACCATTCCCAAAGATTACGTATATGAATCCCCAATCAGAAGAAAGAAGATAAAAAGGGTTGACAACGATGCTTCACGAAATTCTCCAGCTCCACATCTAATTAACCAGGATCAATTGTCAAAGGAGTTGGAGAATATTGGGTTTACCTTGGACATGCTCGAATTGTTAACGGGATTGAGAATTATAAACTTTCAGGAAGATGAGACTAGATATTACTTCGATGTCAAACAGACATCTACATCATCGTCCGCATCTGCAGTGCGCGATTCGTTATTCATAAACTACAGATTGGTAATCGCAAAATCGTTCGAGTCCACAGCTGAAATTAATTACATACCGACATTCTTGGAAGCTTTGGAAGATGATTTTGAACAAGACGAAGATGACTCCTCATCAGAAGTGGATTTAGAAGAAAATGCAAAATTTTTGAAGAAGATCTTGCCTGAATACTTGTGTGAAAACTTATCCTTCCCATACAATACCTTGTCGCAATTCTACGGAAAAGTTTCTCGGGCATTGAATAAGAAGGTGAGACATGATTAGTCCAATACGTCCTAAATCATAATTTCAGTCAGGACATGTCCAATCCATCCCAAAATGATTTTGGGATCGGATTACTCCGTTGAACCGTGAGGATATCCCACACTACACAGGACCATCTACGATTTACAATCAAACAGACATATAAATGGTATTTGCTTTTAAAGATACCGGTATTCTATTAACAATTCAATTAAAAATAACTGAAGGAGCCACACCGTAGCCGGGCAAAAACATCCGATGTAGAAGTGAATGGAGTGATCAATGTATAACGGTAAGATACTGAAAAGCTTGTTTGCAATTTGAATACAACGCACCACCGCTTAAACGATTTGAATTTGTCCGTCATCATTGATCACTATCTTCAAGCTTTTCAAAACTTCCTTGATGTCTCGTGAATCCTCTTGAGAGGCCTTCTTGATAATTTTGTACATATTTTGTTCCTTATTCGGCTTTAAGAAAGCCCCCAATCCCTTATGGTTATTCTTGGAATCCGTATTCGGCTTCTTCGGATCCTTCGACTTGACCTTCTTCTCTATTGGTGATTCTTTAGTCTTTGCAGACTCAACGGCCTGGGGTTGTTTAGCATTGTTTGAAACTTGTTTGCCTGTATTCTGTTGACGTGTTTGCTTCTTTGGGCCTTTGTACAAGGCTTTTTCATACTTTTCGGCCTCAGATATACAACTGGTATGATTTCTGTATTGAGTTCCTTCGAATGTCACTGAGCAGTCAATACACGAAAAGTAAGCTCCATAACATCTTTGAGTATGCTGATCGAGCTTCTTCTTTATCACCGTGTCATTACACACTTCGCACGAGAAGGAAACCATTCTGTACGTTGAACTACTGTCTACTAACTTATGGTTCATGAGTTCTAAACTAATAAAAGTAGCGATGAGATAGAACTTACGTAATCATGCATTATTTGGCTCGTTTTTACACTGCATATAATTTGGTCTCGGGGAGATGGATTCATTCCGAAACTTTAACACTTATTGCTTGGTCTATATGTCGGATTAAGGAGAGTCATGACTAAAACACTGGTAACATTCAGGTATTATCCGGCTTTCCGAACACCTGGCCTTATCTTCCACACAGAATCGCCGTATGCGTTGTTTCAAGGTGATTTGAATATTTTATCTAATAATCTTAAAGGTTCAGACCGTTACGATCACCTGAAGAACATCAATTTTCAGGCGAGAAAAGGAAACTTAATGATAGGATCTCCACATAAGGTTCTTCGGAAAAAAACTTACCTGACCTTACTCCATTCTAGAAGAATTTCTAGTCCGACTTTTTCGAACTAATTCAAGGACAATAAAAATATTATTTGTGAGATTTGCGGGTATGGCCGTAGTCCCGAATTTATCGCCGAACCAAATGTGGGTTCGAACTCTAGAAACAGTAATGGCTCATTTCTTCTAACCAGTGTTGTCCACGTAATGGCATCTGCATCGGCGAACTTTAAATTTTTGCTTCCTAGAGAGTTCGTTATGGGTACACATGTGTTATCTTTGTCAGACGCAATATATCACCCAATGAATTTCTTGACTATGCCCGAGTGCGTATCGGGTCGCATGGGTAGACCTGTAGATGAAGATATATATGCATGCATGATGGACTCTTACGAGTTGACGCCATTGACAACAAACAGTTTCCTGCACCAATATCATGTGTTGATTACAACGTCCGCCCTGTACCCTACCGATGGCATCACTTCGTTTCCCTACGGCTCTCGTAAAAAGGAGTGATGATATTTTTTGGGCCACCGATGCCGTATCTGGATTAGGCACTGTAATTTATAAGGATCATATCTAAGCCTCTTCGCTGCAAAGCTTAGCTTTGACGAAGTTTGCGCGATAGATTGTCCCGTCAACGACTTGACAGAGAGTGTCATTACCAGTTGAGGCGTATGTCTGGAAATATCTCATCTACAATTGTCTATTGTCATCTAGCTACACAAGATCGGTGCGCACTCGTATACAAAAATACTGGGGGGAGGGGTGGCATGCCGGGGAGATTTTTAGGGTTCTTAAGTGCGTTCAAGATGGAACAATAGCAAGCAATGCATGGCACCCGATGCCCGCAGGTGAATTAGCTGTGTGTAGCCAACGTGAATTGAGCCACTGCGGCAATGTGGCGGTAGATAATTCCGACTTCCGGCTATAAGCCTCTGGACTGGGTTCATCTCCGCACCAAAAGTCGTATATTTTCTCGCTTGTATGCTGGAGTTTCACTCGGCACCAAATTTCTATTGCGTTGGGCCAGGGCACGACACTCTCATGCTGCAAAACTACTGGGGTGCCGAACATCATGCTCATCGATGGCTGTACCCTAGTTCCAGAACTGCATATCACCCTGGAAAGGAAACAGGTAAGGACGATCGCCTGGAATTCTCTCGACAATGCAGTCTAGCGGGCACTACCCTGTAACAGAACATCTTTGGAAGGGTACGATGGTCATCGAGACATATTCCGAGCTCATCTTCGACCAAGGAACTGGATTCCTCGGGGGTTTCTAGGAGCTTGATTCAAGGCTAGTTTAGGCTGGTTGGTGTCTGACTAGTTCCCCACTGACTAAATTCTGGATCTCTCTGCAAGCCGGCTAAACCAGAATCGTAACTTTATTTTGTGAAATATTTTTGCACAGTTTCTGGAAGAATGGATCGTTAGAGAACCTAACTCACCTTTTTGGCATTCCCCCAGGCGGTTTTAAATATAAGAAATAGATGTGCCCGTTTGTATTATAGAACTCTATACCCTACTTCGCTTCTTCAGCTCAACTTGCAAATGAGGATATTGCTTGTGCTCTGCTTGGTCTTCATGCTGGCCCTCGCAGCGGGCAAAGCAGTAATTGGAGTCTTCACTAAATTCAATTCCCTTACCTTCGGGGCAGGAAATCCACTGGGTGCTCCAAAGTATCCTGGTGCTTTATGGACTGCAACCCTCTCCTATTCTATTGATGGTAAGCTAGTCAATCCTCAGGACACCTTCTCACTCACTTTACCATGTGTCTATAAATTCAATTCACAGTCAAGCACAATTGCCTTGATTTCCAATGGTGTCACTTATGCAACTTGTACCATGATCAACGGTGAGGAAACATCCACCAGTTCCTCCTTACAATGTACCGCTTCCAATTCCATCAATCCAACGGTAGTCGCCTACGGTAACGTTTACTTTTCCATCTCCTTCAATAGTGGTTTTTCCACCAGCTCTACCGATCTTTCGAACTCAAATTGTTTCGGAGCAGGCAACAATGTGGTATCTTTCAATGATGGCAATAGCGTATTCTCCACCGCAGTCAGCTTTGATTCCCCGAACTTAAATAATCACGTCCAGGCTTATAGAGAACTTCCAACTGCCAAGCAGACCCAGTTCTTCCTTTCACCTGAATACTGTTCAGCAGGTTATTTGCATGGGGTTTTGCAGGTGACAGGTGCGAACATCGATTGCACTAGTGTTGTGTTTGGATTTATCTCTGAATCCAACGTCAATGCTTGGGGATACCCAACAACTGCTTTAAGTTCCCTAAGTCTGTCTGTTACTTGCCTGGGTAACACGGTGACTGCCCAGTACTTTATTGTCCTAGCCGGAATGCGGCCTATGTTGATGTTCAATGGCCCCGATTCAGCAGGCAATTCAGTCACTTGGACAACCAGTCCTCTTTTTGCTAGTATTTTCTGCAGTGTTGATGCGCTAACGCCCGCCTATACTATCACGAACTATTATGATCCCTCGGGGAGCAACGGTGGAGGGGTCTTGGTTTATGCCACATCAACATGGACTGGTACTGGCACCCTGGTGACGACCATCTCGGTCAATCCTACTACTGGAACTGTTCTTGTGGATGTACCCATTCCAACGACCACGGTCACCACATACTGGACGGGAGTAGGATTAACTACCTCAACCTCTATTGCATCTATTGGCGGTACGGCAACTGTGTATATCGAACTTCCAAAATCTACGACACTCTCAACATCCACATGGACAGGAGCAGTCGTTAGTACTACAACTGCCACAGGGGCACAAACTAATACCGTGATTATCGAAATACCTAAGTCTACGACTCTCACTACAACCACTTGGGGAGGTTCGGTTTTAAGTACAACGACTGCAACAGGAGCACAAACCAATACTGTAATCATCGAAACTCCGTCGCCAACTACTACAATCACATCTACGTGGACTGGTTCAGCATTATCATCAACCACTATCGCAGGACCTCAAACAGTGACCGTTATAATCGAGGTCCCTAAGTCTACAACTCTCACTACATCTACTTGGGGAGGTTCAGTTTTGAGTACAACGACTGCAACAGGAGCACAAACCAACACTATAATCATCGAAACTCCCTCTCCAACAACAACAATCACATCTACGTGGACTGGTTCAGCATTATCCACCACTACAATCCCAGGCCCACAGACGGTCACCGTCTTAATTGAAACTCCGTCACCAACTACTACAATCACATCTACGTGGACTGGTTCAGCATTATCATCAACCACTATCGCAGGACCTCAAACAGTGACCGTTATAATCGAAGTCCCTAAGTCTACAACTTTCACTACATCTACTTGGGGAGGTTCGGTTTTAAGTACCACGACTGCAACAGGATCACAAACCAACACAGTGATCGTCGAGACACCATCTCCTACTTCGACTATCACCTCAACCTGGACTGGTGAGGCATTATCGACAACCACAGTTGCTGGTTCAGAAACCGTAACTGTGATCATTGAGGTCCCTAAATCAACTGCATCTAGTTTGACAACTTGGTCAGAATCGTACTTGAGTACTACCACTGCCACCGGAAGTGAAACCAATACAGTGATCGTCGAGACACCATCTCCTACTTCGACTATCACCTCCACATGGACTGGTGAGGCATTATCGACAACCACAGTTGCTGGTTCAGAAACCGTAACTGTGATCATTGAAGTCCCTAAATCAACTGCATCTAGTTTGACAACTTGGTCAGAATCGTACTTGAGTACTACTACTGCCACCGGAAGTGAAACCAACACAGTGATCGTCGAGACACCATCTCCTACTTCGACTATCACCTCAACCTGGACTG
>JAKTXX010000021.1:0-218212 GCA_030578635.1 Kodamaea sp. yHQL451
GTAGCAACAGATCCGTCAGAGTTGGTGGTGGTGAAAGTGGTGGTGTACTCAGTAAGAGATGGGGAACCGCTGATGATCGAAGTAGTAGTGTAAACTTGACCATTGGAGTTAGTGGTAACTTTAACATCGCCAGTTTCAGTAGCAACAGATCCGTCAGAGTTGGTGGTGGTGAAAGTGGTGGTGTACTCAGTAAGAGATGGGGAACCGCTGATGATCGAAGTAGTAGTGTAAACTTGACCATTGGAGTTAGTGGTAACTTTAACATCGCCAGTTTCAGTAGCAACAGAACCGTCAGAGTTGGTAGTGGTGAAAGTGGTGGTGTACTCAGTAAGAGATGGGGAACCACTGATGATCGAAGTAGTAGTGTACAATTGACCGTCAGAGTTGGTTGTCACAAGAACATCACCGGTTTCGGTAGCAACAGAACCGTCAGAGTTGGTGGTAGTGAAAGTGGTGGTGTACTCAGTGAATGGGTCAGACGACGAAGCACTAGACGAGGCTGCTGATGATCCGGAGGATGAAGCTGCGGAAGACGAAGCGGCCGAAGACGAAGCTGCTGATGATCCGGAGGATGAAGCTGCGGAAGACGAAGCGGCCGAAGACGAAGCTGCTGATGATCCGGAGGATGAAGCTGCGGAAGACGAAGCGGCCGAAGACGAAGCTGCTGATGATCCGGAGGATGAAGCTGCGGAAGACGAAGCGGCCGAAGACGAAGCTGCTGATGATCCGGAGGATGAAGCTGCGGAAGACGAGTCGGTCGACGATGCTGCGGAAGACGAAGCGGCCGAAGACGATGCTGCGGAAGACGAAGCGGCCGAAGACGAAGCTGCTGATGAACCGGAGGATGAAGCTGCGGAAGACGAAGCGGTCGACGATGCGGAAGACGATGCTGCAGAAGACGAAGCGGCCGATGAACCGGAGGATGAAGCTGCGGAAGACGAAGCGGCCGAAGATGATGCTGCGGAAGACGAAGCTGCGGAAGACGAAGCTGCGGAAGACGAAGCTGCGGAAGACGAAGCTGCGGAAGATGAAGCTGCGGAAGACGAAGCTGCGGAAGACGAAGCTGCAGAAGACGAAGCTGCAGAAGACGAAGCTGCGGAAGACGAAGCTGCGGAAGTCGAAGCAAGCGAGGAGCCTGACGAAGAAGCAGATGAGGCTGACGAAGAGGAAGATGAGGCTGACGAAGAGGAAGATGACGAGGTTGAATTTTGAAGGGGTACAGGTGGGAATGTAGAACACTGCATACACGCACTTGGTCTGGCAGTGACAGGTGGTGGGCCACTATATGTAACAGCACCGCCTAACACAGTTGTAATAAGACCACCATAAAATCCATCAACCACCAGGAATTTGCTGGGGT
Source organism: Kodamaea sp. yHQL451 (assembly GCA_030578635.1). Classification (NCBI taxonomy): domain Eukaryota; kingdom Fungi; phylum Ascomycota; class Pichiomycetes; order Serinales; family Debaryomycetaceae; genus Kodamaea; species Kodamaea sp. yHQL451. Next base: position 1,361 of record JAKTXX010000021.1, read on the forward strand.
TATAACCTGTTCCAATGTTGAAATTTTGGGTAAGCACACCAGTGTAAAGGGTCAAAATACCAGTGGTCGCCAGGTATGTGTATGGTTGACTCACCAATGGAACAGGTAAATTAAGAGGCAAACTCAAACCGATTAAATTACCATTACCAAAACCAGCGACCAAGAATGTTTGCGCCAAACTCAAAGCTTCTACTCTGATGGTAGACGAAGGAGACTGCAAGTAAATTGTTTGCTTTGGATCAAAAGCCAAGAGAGAGTTCTGAATCCAAACATTAGAATCATTACCCGCAACTATACAACCAGAACCTGAAACTGGAGAGGATTGGACATAGGCTTCGTTGAAGAGACAAACGGTACCAGCATTCGTGATTGGGAGAGCGGCTCCAAGAGTCACTACTCCACCAGATCTGGTGTTTTGGTAGAAGGAGAGCAAACCATTGTTCGTCCACACGGCGGAAGTAATAGACATGACAGGAACTCCAACAGATCCATCGCCCCCCAAGTACATTTGACCATTATTGGTAAAGGAAGCACCAACAAGCTGATATGTTGGAGCGGTCAATGATTTCAAGGAGTTGAAGGCGATGATACCATTATTTTCAATGGTATTAAGGAGACCGGCAAGCCCAACAGTTAATCCAATGAGATTGGAGTCAGAGGTGACATAGAAACCACTTCCAGCCCCAACATTGAGGTCTCCGGCAATAGTCGTAAGGGCATTGTCTATAATAGACCAGTAGTAACCTGGATCGATAGTTACCCCACCAATAGAAATAGTAAGAGTTCCCTGATTGACAGTATTCTGGGAAATTTCAATTGCAAATACCGACGCAAGCAGGAAAAGCGTTGCTGCCAAGTAATGCAATGGTAACATAGTTGGGGAAATTCGAAATGGATAGAGAATGGAATAGGAATATGGACTTTGGATGGGAATGCAAGAATTTATATCAAGTGGCTCTACGAGGCGTGAGTGAAAGAATTCGAAGGAATCTTTGGAAAATCGCACCTATGTCCGTCATACGTGAGGCTTACGAACCTGTTTCACCCTTGGACGCAATGCCGGGTTGCATTGCCTTACCAAATAACTTGAAATAACACACAAACATTTTTCAGCCCCAAAACGTAGTCTTCTAAATGCTCTTCTTGCCAATCGCAGTAACCTGAGTGGAGTATTCAAAGATTGACTCCACTGAGAGTTAAGAATTGCATCATTTGCAGCCCGAAATACTGCAGCGGTGGCCAGATAATATTTTCCGCGGATGATCTGCAAGTCCGATATTTTTTATGTACCGTTTTTTCGGGTTTGGTTTTGTGCACGATTTGCTGCGATCGAAAAATAATATTAGACTTGATGTCCATCGGGGTTGATCCTTCTGCATCACTTCACATGCCAAAGTACATTGCATGTGAGACTTACTAAACATGCTGCAGAAGCATGGAATCTACTTGTGGTTCGATACTTGCTGGAAACTTGTACCGAAATACTGGATGTGTAGGCGACGTCGTTCTTTTGCATTGCTTGGGGCGGGCAGATTGATGTCGAAGTGTTAGACAGCCAGTGAAACTGGCTAGAAGTGTGCCCTGGTGCATTTTTGATTGTTTGCCAACTAAAAATAAGTCGGGATAATTCCATTGCGTATTTGGAGGATCTGCTTCGTTTGTTATTCTGCCATGCACTGCGTATTATTGTTCTGCCACGGCACTCTATTGTATGCGAAGAGTGGAAAATACGAAGCGAAAATAGGTCATTTCTAGGCATGCCATTTTAAAGGGATAGACCTTTGAGCCTCTTTGAAGCTATTGAGGAAGTCCATTCCATTTCACATTAAAGCACTATATTTCCTCTTTGTTGAGGGGTAGTTTTAGTCGAAGAGGGATCGTACTAGCCGATTCAGATGTTTGACGTAATGTATAAGATGACAAACCAAGTTGGAATTCAACTTGGGGCTAGCCGTATTTTTCTTCCTGCGAGTCTTCTACACCACTTGTAGTAGGCTATGTGCATAGGTTAGGAGTGACACCTACAGGTGCAAGTAAACTTGACAATGCTCATGTAGCATGTATCGCCCGGTGCGAGAGAACATGAGTCGCGCTCCCCAGCCGGAGAGCCGGATATTGGCCCCATTAGCGGCAGCGCTACTTCGCTGAACGGGTTTGCTCTTGCAACTTAGAAAGGCTAAAAATAATGGCTATCCATTTTGAGATTATTTTCTTCCCAATGAAACTATTTCCCAGGCTTGCTGGAATTCATGGGTCTCCCCCAGCATATCCGTAGCGGTTTCGTAAGTTATACGGTCTAAACTTGCTTCGTATGTAGCTGCACTATTGTCTTGTTTGTTTCCCTGAGGTTCCGGTACTTTGTTGGGCGACACTAGTTCAGCATGAACATCTTACTAATGCTGACTTTAGATGTGTTTGAGTTCTCCTGAAGAAAATATGAAGAGTTTTTTATTCTTCGAAGATCTTGCATTAGTTGTACACTTGGATACATGTTATTTTGTCCCCTCTCAACCCAAAACTTGGCGATTTTTGAAGGAGGTTTACGAACTTATTTCAAGTTGACAGAAATTCTACCTTTTGAAACTAGCTTCTCCGACCGGTCCGAAATAGGACTCTACGTGAATCGCGATCAGTTCCTCCCATTGCGATTTACTATAGCTCGTCTCGAACCATATGGATTTTATTAAAGGTGCTCTTGCATAATCATTACCAGTTCCCAAATATTATGGATTGCTTGGTTTTGGTTACACATTACCTAGATCGCTTCGACTGCAGAACATAGGTATTATAGTTTTTAGTGGCGCGATACTTCGACTATGGCTCAATGGGCTAAACCTTAAAACTGAGACATCCGCAAATCAATTTGATTCTACTCTTTGAATGAAATATGAGACGCCTGTAAATGTCCGCAAAAGGAACCCCTAACCTTACACAATCAGAAAATCTCTTGAAGGTTGAGCGCAGATTTCCGTGTTTGCTCCCTTGCCGTACAACTTGCAAGTTTAAACATCCTGCTCTCAGAATTTATAATATAGCGAATTGTGTTTTGAAAGTTAGGGCTGTATGGTTGGGAACCTATACATTTCTTCAAACGGCTTAACTCAATAGTGACAATCCATTATTAGTGTATCGAATAAAAATAATAGTAATGGACACAACAATAGAAAATGAGAAAAACGGTGCAGAAACCTGGGTTGACTTCCCGTTTTAGACTTAATCGACCCAAGTTGGGGGAATATAGAGCAGAACAGGTGAACACATTGTCAGACAGTGATACGACTTAGATGCTTTTCCGTCCAGGAGTTCCGCAAGCTAAATTTCACTAAAAGCATCATCACAAAATAATCTTACTACCTTTTTAGTCGACAACCAGAATAGTAAGAATCGAACTAAAATTATAGAGAATTATTCCAAGTTGTGATAAGGAAAGGTTCTATAGTTACCATTTCCGCAATTGAGATTAAACCGAGACATATTGAAAGGATGGCCAATGATAGCGGATATCGATGACTTGGCTCCTGTCTGTCTATGAAATGTGTCTATGCTTCCATTGTTCTTGACTTAATATAGCCTAGGCAAGTATTGTGTGGACTCGGGAGAATCTTCGGTGCTAAAGTTCCAATCTTGTGGGCGGTGATCATTCTATTGTTTGGGATTTTCCATCGATTGGTGACTAACTTGGTCCGCAACAAGATAGAGCTATTTCCCTGAAACGCTTAAGGTCTTCCCTTACTCAAGCTTTCAGTATTCATTTCACTACCTGCAAGGTAGAATATGCTCTTATGCCCAAAAAAGCGGAACAATATAATGATCCTTAGCCAGCCCCACCACGATTCGAAACCAACCGAGCCTGTGTCATCGTATTTAAACCCAGGTGTATGGTCTGGAATCACTTAATACAGCGAAAATCACCTAATTAAGTAATTAGAGTTGAGAAATCTCTCGGTTTACTGAGAAAATAAGGTCAGTTGGTCTAGTCTGCACAGTCTAATTCGTTTCGTTCGAAGACTCCAAAGCATATATCCAACCTCGATTCCAACTATTAATCATACAAGATAACGAAAGTGCACATGATTGAGCAGTCGGTGAAAGCGCAGGTGAAATTCCTAGCAACTCTCAGCGTTAAAGTCAGTTTACCAAAGTAGATACAGTCAATTTAGTTGGTTGCACCTCCACTCATCCCACTTATAGATAAAGGGCCCTTTTGGCGTTCCAATTAAAGAATGGGCAATGCTTCTACTTCCATAGCCATACCTGACAACATGCTGCTAATGAACTTTAGTGTCAGTGGCTTAGGCTGTGCTGCTTTTTATTTTTCGTATCTGGACTATTCGCCGAAGTAGCCTTTGTTGCAGATACGTTTTGCGGAGAATATCAAAACCCAATCTCAAACCTTAACCTTATGAGTTTGATTGGGGTAAATCATGCAATCGGCTTTAGACATGTATTCAGCCCGGGTGAAGAGAGACTTGATCTGTTGATGGATGTCCATTGGATACATATTGCAATCTGGAATTCATTTGGGGATGCACACCTACGGGATTCAATCGCATATGTATTGCTCGTAAAATTTGAGGAGATGAAGGCGGAGTCATGAACTCTACGGGGCAAAGGTGGTTGAAACTAGCGTTTTGATGCCGAACAAGGGAACACAAGCGGCACATTCCTATACTTTGCGCATGATTTTTAGGATGGCAGAGTGGCGTGAATCTGATGACGGAAGAAGGGTATCGAAGCTCAAGATTCGACAAGGTTGGGACTGGGAGTGACTCTGTCCAATGAAGGTCCATGTGTCAGCTGACAATAGATGTATTCAATAAGATTCCATATTTAAGGGTCCCTTATTGTTTACCAGAAATACACATATGAGCTCTGCCCGGTTTTATTCGCTAAGTTTGAGGTGACAATAGAAGAACACATTTCATAGCTCTTTCTTGATAGGTGCTGAGAATGTCCTCTGTCGTGTCACTTGGATGTGACTGGCAGTGTTGAAAACACGTAGCAGACATTTGTTATTTCGAATATGAAATTACGCACAAACTTCTGCCTGATTGGTGTAGATCATGAAATACGCTCAGAGATATATTCTTTGAATGTGCAATAATCTACTAATGGCTTGGTTGGATCCAATTAAAGAACTGGTGATCATTTATACTGTAGCTTGTAAAAGCATGAGTTTTTCCAATAGTATTTTGGACTTTTTGCAAAAACTTTTGTAAAACTTTAAAGATTATTCGTTAAAATTTAAGTCAATAAAATTTTGCATTTCATATTAAAAATATAAACTTAATCAACAAAACGGATTAAATACATGTAGCAAGAAGTAAATGAGCACCGAAAACAAGCCCGATATCAATTGACACGACAAACGAAAAGAAACAACAAGAAACAACAATTTTTAAATACTACCTATCTTAGAAGAAGAACAAGGTAGTGATGAATGAAAAGGCGAACAAGGACCAGCTAGCGGTGGTTTTGCCAGAACCGTTTTCATGGGTGGCGACAGAACTAGCTGGGATGGTGGGGGAGGAAGGTCTAGAACGAGTGTCTGTGGAACTAGTCGTAATGGTCGTAGCAGTATCTGAACCACTAGGGTCAGACACCAAAGGGTCGGCATGGTCAGATCCAGCAGGATCGGTAGCAGCGGGAGGATCTGATGGGTCTGTACCAGTAGGGAGATCGACAGGGTCTGTGGCAGAAGAAGGATCTGCAGGGTCTGTAGATCCAGTTCCAGTTCCACCACTGCCAGATACTATTGGGGTAGGACTGGTAGCAGCCACTGTAGCGTCACTAGACTTAGCAGCACCGGTAGAAGGCGCTACTGGGGTATCTAGAGATACCGTCACGCAGTGGGCCGAGTCTCTTAAGCAAATAGTACGGGCCGAAGTATCAGCTGCCTGTGGAGACGATGTGGTGGTAGTGTACACGAGACCATTTGAATTGGTAGTGACAAAAACATCGCCAGTTTCAGTAGCCACCGAACCATCATTGCGGGTAGTGGTAAACGTGGTAGCAGTGAAGGAATACAGAGGCATGTAACTAGTCTGACCCACAATGGAGGTGGTCGTGTACCATACTCCGTCCGGACTGGTGGTGATACTTACTTCTGCAGTCTGGGTGGTCACAGAACCATCAGAGTTTTTGGCTGTAAAAACAGTGGTGTACTCGGTGAGCACAGGGTCCAGGGCACCTGTGGAGGTAGACAAGGCGGTATTCGTCGCTGTTCCAGCGCCCAAAGAGGTTGAAGTGTACACGTGTCCCTTGGAGTCGGTGGTAACGACGACGTCACCGGTTTGAGTGGCAACTAACCCGTCAGGATATGTGGTGATAACACTTGTGGCATACTCAGTAAGAGTATACACGACGCCTCTGACGGTGACAACATTAGTTGAAGTAGGCCCCGAAGCATTAGAAGAGGTAGCATCAGGGTCCGAAGTGGTGAATTGAGCAGCATCCAAAGAGGTTTTGGAGGTAAAGGTGGTGGTGTACAACTGACCATTGGAACTGGTGGACACGAGAAGCACACCGGTTTCAGTAGCCACTGACCCGTCGGTTTCGGTAATAGTAAAGGAAGTGGTGTACTCGGTCAAAACATTGGAAGAAGGGTCGGAGGTAGATACCGGACCGCTGATTGTGGATGTGGTGGTATACAAGTGACTGCTGGCATCATTAGTTACAAGAACCACGTCTGTCTCAGTGGAAGCGGAACCATCGGAATTGGTGTTGACAAACGTGGTGGTGTATTCTGTGAATGGATCAGACAATGGGCCAGATGGATCAGATGGGTCCACTGAACTTGGATCTGCCGAAGAAGTAAAAGAGACACTAGAGCCGCTCAATATCGAGCTGGTGGTGTACCACTGACCGCTGGCATTGGTGGTGACGAGGACATCAGCGGTTTCAGTAGCTACAGAACCATCCGAATCAGTAGTGGTGAATGTTGTGATGTATTCAGTCCCACCTAATGAATTAAGACCACTAAGTATTGAAGTGGACGTATACAACAGCCCGTTGGACTCGGAGGTCACAAGGACGTCTTCTGTCTCGGTTGCAGCAGAACCTTCTGCATTAGTGGTGGTGAGTGTCGTCGTGTACTCAGTGAAACGATTAGTCGACGAAGATGAAGATGAAGACGACAACAAACTACTGGTAGGGAATACCGAAGTCGTGGTGTATAACAGTCCAGTCGAATCAGTTGTTACAAGAACTTCGCCTGTCTCAACCGCATAAGAGCCATCCCCGTTAATAATCGTGACAGTAGTGGTGTACTCAGTGAAGGGATAAAACGAAGTTGCAGATGATGTATCTGATGACGAGACGTTAGATGGATCTAACGATGCTGAACTAGTTGGGTCTGATGACGAAGCACTAGAGAGGTCAAAAGATGATGAGCTAGCAGGGAAGATCGTAGTGGAAGTGTACAACAGTCCGTTCGAGTCAGTAGTCACAAGAACATCTCCTGTCTCGGTTGCAACAGAACCATCTGCGTTGGTCGTGGTGAGAGTCGTGGTGTACTCTGTGAATGGGTTAGCAGAAGATGTCGATGACGAAGTCGTGCTAGTAGGGAAAATCGAAGTAGTGGTGTACAACAGTCCGTTCGAGTCAGTAGTCACAAGAACATCTCCCGTCTCGGTTGCAACAGAACCATCTGCGTTGGTCGTGGTGAGAGTCGTGGTGTACTCTGTGAATGGGTTAGCAGAAGATGTCGATGACGAAGTCGTGCTAGTAGGGAAAATCGAAGTAGTGGTGTACAACAGTCCGTTCGAGTCAGTAGTCACAAGAACATCTCCCGTCTCGGTTGCAACAGAACCATCTGCGTTGGTCGTGGTGAGAGTCGTGGTGTACTCTGTGAATGGGTTAGCAGAAGATGTCGATGACGAAGTCGTGCTAGTAGGGAAAATCGAAGTAGTGGTGTACAACAGTCCGTTCGAGTCAGTAGTCACAAGAACATCTCCCGTCTCGGTTGCAACAGAACCATCTGCGTTGGTCGTGGTGAGAGTCGTGGTGTACTCTGTGAATGGGTTAGCAGAAGATGTCGATGACGAAGTCGTGCTAGTAGGGAAAATCGAAGTAGTGGTGTACAACAGTCCGTTCGAGTCAGTAGTCACAAGAACATCTCCTGTCTCGGTTGCAACCGAACCATCTGCGTTGGTCGTGGTGAGAGTTGTGGTGTACTCTGTGAATGGGCTTGCCGAAGAAGTCGATGAGGACGAAGACGACGATGACGACGACGACGACGACGACGACGACGACGACGACGACGAGGAAGATGATGACGTTGAAGACGAGGAAGATGATGACGTTGAAGACGAGGAAGATGATGACGTTGAAGACGAGGAAGATGATGACGTTGAAGACGAGGAAGATGATGACGTTGAAGACGAGGAAGATGATGACGTTGAAGACGAGGAAGATGATGACGTTGAAGACGAAGATGACGAGGACGAGGTGGGAAGTGGAGCGGCTGGGAATGCTTGACAGGCCTGACAGCTAGCAGGCCGGGCTAAGTTCGGTGGAGGTCCAGTATACGTAACTCCACCACCTGGAACTACAGATATACCTCCACCATAGTTTGGTGTTGTCACTTGAAATTTGGTCAGATCATACCCAGTACCAATCTTAAAGTTTTGATTAGCTCCCCCAGAGTAGAGTGTCAATACACCTGTTGATGTCAGGTAAGAGTATGGTTGGCTTACAAATTGAATCAGGGGGTTTAGTGGTAAACTCAATCCAATAACATTATTGTTTCCAAAACCGGCAACCAAAAACGTTTGTGAGAGACTCAAAGCTTCGACTCTTATTGAAGAAGTGCTGGATTGCATGTAGATAGTTTGACTTGATGAGAAGCTTAAGAGTGAATTTTGAATCCAAACGTTGGAGTTGGCGCCAACAACAATACAGCCAGAACCTTGAACTGCAGTGGATTGGACGTAGGCTTCGTTGTTAAGACAAATTGTACCTGCGTTGGTAATTGGAAGAGCAGCCCCAAGTGTAACCACTCCGCTGGACCTGGTATTTTGGTAGAAAGAGAGCAATCTATTATTTGTCCAACTAGTACTAGTAATGGCCATAATTGGGATTCCAATCGATCCATCGCCCCCTAAGAACATTTGACCATTGTTGGTAAATGAAGCACCCGCAAGTTGGTAATTAGGTGTAGTCAAAGACTGCAATGAGTTAAATGCAATAACACCGTTGTTCAAAATGTTGTTAACGATACCGCTTAGCGAAACGGTTAAACCAATCGAGTTGGTAATGGAAGTAACGTAAAACCCGGCACCGGAATTTACCGTAACATCCCCACTGATTCCAGTCAAGGCGTTGTTCACGATAGACCAGTAAACATTAGGATTAATGGTAACTCCACCAATAGACCCAGTAATAGTCCCACTTTGGATAGTGTTCAGAGTGATGACAGTAGCCTGAACTGTGGCAATCAGAATTAAGCAAGTTAAAACGTGACCAAGCAACATTTTTGATCGGTGAACAATTATTGCTCTATCACTTCGATGGTTTGGATATCGTTTGCGTGGTAGGGTTGGAAACTAAAACCTTTTGGCGATATATATATCTTGTCATGCTAAAATTGCGATGCTCCTGGGAAGGACTGTTCCATGCTTGGACCAAGAAAATGCGGTCCGCCAAAGCTTATTTCCAAGTCCTGGGATGGTTTTAAAGGGAGTGAAGGAGTGAAGAGGGTGTAACACCCCCATAATACGATCCTTTCCTTGAATTAGTCTCCGCATGCTATCGCACAAAATTATTTTGCAACTAAAAATCTGGAAAATTCAGTTACGTTTCTTTTTATTTGCGAACAGTGTGCAGTCTCCACCACCCTTTTAGATTGGTTCCATGTAATGCCTCCACGATAGCTTGGAAGCTTAGATGATTGCTGTCGAAAAAGTTTACCAAACTGAGCTTCGAATTTCAATCTATGGGATGCACCAAAACAGTGATACGATTCTTCCAGTAAGATACCAACAAGCAAAACTCAACACAAGTTGTGATGGCGGCTTCTGCTTCGCCTTGTTGGATATCCATGATCAGGCGTGGCGCTAGAATTTACGACAGACCCCATGCCCTCTAAGCCAGGTCTAATTCTTCTTGGAATGGTTGAAACTTTAATTCCATCCCCACTGAGCCCTTTTGGACTTGTTAAAGCTCTTCACTGTAAACGAGATTTCGTAGATCTGTTAGCAATCCTCAAGGTCATGGATCTTCACAGACGTCAAAGAACAAACATGTCTCATATTGAGGCGTTGTAGTTCTAAGTCTTTCAGGACAGATTTGGTTGCCAGCTTCGATGTCAGAGCAAAAGGAATTTTAAACTTTACCTTTTCCCAGTATTTTGAACCTTCAAAGATCTGTTCTGCACCTAGGATTGTCCTCAATTAGCATTTTAAATCTAGAGATCCACTCATAATAGAGGATACTCTCTCAGTAATATTCAAGACGGGGTATCACAAGTATTGTGAATCTTCCAAAAAAATAAAAACTAAAGAATCAGAAAGCTCACTTTAAGTTTTTGAACTCGAATACGAGAAATGAGTTTAACATTCTAAACCCGTAAGGCTAATAACCCTCACTGACTACTTATCTACTCGAACTTTAATTTAAATCTTCAATGCCCATAAATATGCAAGCGAACAAACCCATGAACTAAGGAGTGCTAAGAGTACCAACTTTCACAATCATTATTTAATAGTAAATAAAAGTACAAGCTCTCACGAGCATTATTCGTGGAGCGAGGGTTGGGGTGATGAAATCTCAGGAAACCACGTGCGGAGACGGAATGCACGATGCTGGGAGAAACTGTGACTCGCAGGATGCATCTTTCCGAACTTTTGAAGCCTTGGTTGTCTCTGCTATCTTGCTGTAGTACGAAGGCAAGCTCCCGGCAGTGACCCGCAAAACCCTTTAAGGCTGCAATATTTTTTGGAATTATTTTTTTACGTCCATGTTAACCGCGCATTGCATACTCTTAAAATAATTCATGTGATGGATAAGACGTACTTTTAATATTTTCCGAAAATGCATCGTTTTTATGCAGGACTGGGTCGCCTTTATAGAGGTTACTGTGGGATAGCCGATGAGCATAACATATTTAGTAGATGGAGTAAGTTAACCATATCTTCCAAATAGATCGTTCTTATGTCCCAGAAATTCTCACGCATAGGGGACAGGAAGAATGGTATACAATAGCATATTCGGAACTCGTAGATGTTCGGTACGATGCACAGTAGGCGTAAATAATATGCTGCCGCACACCTCGGAGGTAGTTATGCCATCAGTGAAATTTTCAATGCAATCAATTCAAGATGCTGTCTTCCCCGATACAGGATATTTTTTACAAATTGATGTTTCGACTTGTCACTCAAATAAGAAAAAAATTAGTTATTGTTGCTGGGTAGTTTTGTTGAATGCAATTATTGTTTGCTCGGCAGAAGTGCAATCAACAGAGGGTGGGGGCGTAACCCTTGTTTGTTGGGGTCGTAATTATATTCGTAAAAGTGCATCAACATGTGGGAAACAGATGTGTAAGGTTTTTGAACGGGATAACTTGTGATAGGAAGCCAGCGAGGTTATCTGATCAGGGAAATTCAGTACTCGAGCCCATTCCCCCCCTGCTCTGGGGTGGGTGAAACGACTGCCCTGGCTACACACGATTCGGACCTGAATAGGGATCTAGAAAATAGCCACAACTTTTGCCATGGGCGAAAGGGAATAATATCGGGGATAACATGGATTTCCGGCACACCGCCTCCCTAACGTCCGGGAATGTTCTCGCCCGCCGTCATAACGTATACCTCGAACAGGCAAATAATATTTGGGGCCGAGATTGTGGATGAGGGCCACCCTTCAAACCTGCCGGGGTTATATCCGGAGGTGACACCATCATAACCGCCAATCCCAGCATGCACTCGCGCTTAAGGCATCGACCACGCATCGAGCAGCCACAGATCTTCATGTGCAGACCAGGCTTCCCAGCTGTGTGGTCTAAGAGGCAGTCCCTTACGTTGTAGCCACCCCTACTACCACCACTGGGTGTATCGCAACCCAACCCCCAAAAACGCCCGTATGGTCACTCCAGGATCCCTAAGGCGCCCCTAGTCATCATGGGCTCAGGAAGGGCCTCTTCGAACACCCGTCGATGGAGGCTTAGGGGCAATTACGGAACGCTCGCAACCATCCCCGCTAGCGCTACCCCCGCCCTACGGGTATTCCAGAGCCATGTGGATTACGTAGAATCGCCGGAACAGCCCCGCCTGTACCTCCACTACAGCCAGATACGCTTCTATGCACGACGGTCAAGTGTGGACGAGGGCTTAGAGCGGAAGGTTTCTAGAACGCTGGGAACGGCACATGCTCGGCGGGTATTCTTAGCGGGATAGTCAAACCTGACTAAGCGGTTATCCTACCTGCTTAGTAACTGACTAGAGACCTGGCTAAGATACCCGGCTGAGCATAGAGATCAGAAGTGGTTAAGAAATTGGCTCACACAAAAGGTCGGAGACTGGATAGAAGAGGGCTAGAGAAGCTGGTAGAGATGATTACAGAAAGAATTGACAAATCTCTATGTAGTAGAACTAGTGGCAGAACTGGATTACAGGGTAGGCTATGTAATTGGGCTAAGCAAACCGTTAAAGTAGGCTTCGCAGAGGATAGATCGACGACCACGTTTATCGCTTGTGAAGCGATGCATGGAATGGTCTCTTCAGAAGCTGCTTCGTAAGCTTTCCACACACATCTCAAAATCAGGTGATTTTGAAATCACCAACTTGATGGCTATGCTGGGTTGCGTCCGCGAATGTTCCGATGCAGTTGGTTCCCGTTTCAGAGTTGCATCGCAGCGCGTCGTCTAGTGCACCTGCACTAGGCAGCCACCACAAGCACAGCAGGACGGACTTGTTGATAACGTCCGAAACTTTGAGACGGCATGGCATTTACGATGCAGTCATGTCCTGCAAGACAGCTAACAGAATCTGGCGATTCCGCGCAATTCAGCTGAGGTTTCCAGATAGAGCCCAATCTGCTCCAGTTGTGGTTTCTGCCATCTGGCAGGCTCAAATGGGTTCGCCTAGCGGTTAAACGAAGTTAGGCAGCCTAGCCTATGTTTTCGGACTAATTCTACCCTGGCCCTGGCTACTGAAATCAGGACACTAGTCGTTTCAGGGTCTAGTACCTATGACGTAGTGATGAAACTGTTCTATACCGCTGCTTCTAGAACATGAAACGGCCTCCGTGGTACATTAACGGGTCGTCGAATAATAAAGTCCTCATGAATGAACGGCTCCATCTCATAATATTCCAGTGGTAATGCGTTTCCAAATAATTCATATTTTCAACTAACTTCGCCTCAGAAAACCTTATTCCAGGTCCAGGAAGTTAGGCTGTAGCTAGGCTGAGCGGCTGTGCATGTAAATTTCAGGTGGAGAGAATTTGTTATGGCGTGGTCGGACTCGTTTCGGCAAGCCCGTGGTGTCCTCGTAGTGTAGTACTGTCCCCCGAAATTAATGTTTGGATGACACCAGAGAAGGAAACGCAGAAGCAGCGAAATGCCCCCAGCAGATCGAAGTCAAAAGCTTACAGATACGGCCAGAAGAACAAACAGCAGCTGGAGCAGAGATCCAGAGGCGTGCCAGCTGCAATCTGGCGGTTCTTTTACACCTCGTCTAGGTCTTCAGGAATATGTTTATACATCGTGCATCTGAAAATTTTCTTTACCGACAGAGAAGATTTTGGAGGTAAGGAAGACCCGCCAGCTTGCCTCTTCGGTACATACGAGATCGGGGGCGATGCTGAAAATTTTTCCAGGTTCTTTCCAAACCCAATTCTGATTTTCAGTGAAAGTTGCACACTTTTCACCCTTGCAAACAACCAAAAAATTACAACGAATATTTAGCCGACCTACGTTAAGAAAAGAGGCATTTCAGTGCTCTTACGACCTACCCGATGGATCTCAATCCCACATCACTACTCTTTCAATGCATAGAAAACTTAACTTTCCTCTTCTACCGTCTGGTACTTGGTAGCGCGCAAATTTCAGGGTCCCATGACATTCACGTGCCCCGCTTGACAGGTTACCCGGTCCGGGCATAATTCGCTGATAAGGACTCTGACGCCTGGAGGCACGCCGGTTTTACACGAAAACGTCCCGGATGATTCCGCAGTCCCGTGACTCCAGCGTGACGTTATTCCGCCCTATATCTTCCGTGTCGCCTCCGTCTCCTTGAGCAATCCTCCAATTGCGCTGACACGCTACTGATAAAGTCTCGGCTGTGTGCAGGAGGGCAATATGGTTTATCGGGCCAATCACAGCGCGCACTGATTATGCACCTCGGATGGATTGGTCAGCGATTACGTCAGCTGAAGGGTCGCAATCCCGATGCGGCAAGTGGCACCTGTATTAACGGGAGGATCTTATGTATACGGGCTGAAAGGTAGACCAGAGGATGAAAGGACTTAGGGTCGATGTAGAGGATGCTATGGCCGTTCAAATGGGCCCTAGTTACAGTATGGCCATGTAGACGGCGTGCGCTACCAAACGAACCCACTCTCGCCCGTTTAACTCCACTGTAGCCCATGCCGTTAAGCCTCCATCTCTTACCGACGATGAGATGCCAATCCGGATTCCAAGAGCCGCCATCATAACGACATTCCTCTCTTCAGGAAACAAATCCACGGTAGACGTTAGCCGCCAACTCAGACAGTTTGCTGAAACGGTAAAGAGTTGAACTGTTAAAGAAGTGTTGACGAAGTGTTGAAGAACAACTGTTCAACTATTGAAAGAGATAACTTCGGATACAGAGTTGCCGAATCACAAGTACCGAACGGTAACCAGTACAGATACAACAGAAGACGTGGATACTGATCTAGCCGAACAATATCAACATACAGAGAGAACCCTGACACCCACAGACTGACATCAACTGACAGACATCAACTCAGAGATAACTCCAGACTGACCGAATCAACATCCACTACAATAAACTACACTACAATAACTATACTTCAGTACACTTCCGTACAGCTCTATCCATGAACCATCCGGGAATAACGTCCGGCGGGTCTGCCACCACGCCGCTGTCGTCGGCTCCGTCATACGTGGCCCGTGCTTCGGTAGCCCAGCTTCCCACCAGTCTAGCCCAACTCCTCCAACAAGAAGAACTGAACGTCGACAGCGTGTGGAAAATGTACCACCGGGCCAGAGACTCGTTGCCGTACAAGAAGCGCATGGAGAACTTGACGTGGCGCATGATGTTCATCAACAACCGACTACTGGAGCAGCGGTTGCGGTCCAACAATAACAACTCCGCCAAAAACATCACCAACTCCTCCAAAACGTCTACCAAAGCCTTCAACAACTCCGCCAGAAACGGTATCTCCGCGGGCCCGATCTCAGACCTGCCGTTCGACCCCGGTGCCGACGAGTTCGACTACGTGGCCCATATCCGCCGTATGGGCCAGCATGATCCCGAAGAAGCGTACCAGACCCCAGGACCCCAGGACAACTCCAAGAAACGCCCGGCACAGTTTCTGCCGCTTATCACCGGCATCAACAGTCTTCCCACCCGTTCCATCCACTCGTTGAACTCGCTCCCCAGCCTCCCATCCCAAGCACACCCTTCGCTCCCTTCCCAGGCCAACCCCCATCTCCCATCGCAACACCTGAACCTCCTGATGTCATTGCACAACGAGAAGCTCCGGACCGCCAGGAGCACCGACTCCGAGAGCAGCCGCACGTCGCTGTTCCACAAGAAGTTCAACAACTCCAACTTCGCCAACACGAACTCAGGATTAAGCCATAGTCAAGGAACCACAGACCTCCATCCTCTGGCGTTCGAATTTAGTCTCGACCCCTTGGCGTATGAAGGCCCTAACAACAACTACACCGAGTCGTTGGACATCGCCCACGACTCGTTCTTGTCCGACATGAACAACTCGAGCCCCTACACGCTGTCACGGAGCACTCTTGCTCCCAACTCCTATAGCGGTTCAGCCAGTACCATCGGCCCCTCCAATATTCTCAACCAGTTCAACAGACACAACCTGACCGGCGCCTTCTTGAAACATGACTCGTCGCTCATGAGCTTGCCCGACTATCACCAGCTGAGTCTCGGAAACAATTTTGCACCCAGACCCATTGCCAACCGTGCCATGTCCCAGACGGCCCAGTTCCACCAGTACTCCAACTCGTTGTCTTCCGAAACCTTCCTGTTCAACCCTTCGTCTTCGTTGCCCAAGCCTTCGAGTCCTATGTTAGAAATCGGCATGGTCCCTCAATTGCCTTCTCATTCCAACATGGATCAAGATCGTTCTCCAATTTATTTCAAAAAATCCGGCGATACTACCCCCCACGACTCGGAGTCTCCCGGCAGTTTATCCCACTCGCTTCCTTCCAGCTCCTCCATGAGCACTTGGCGGGAATCCAGCACGAAACCCAGTTCCAAAAAGTCGAAATCGTCGAAATCAAAGAAGAAAGCCGAAGCCGACTCGCTCAAGAACGCCTCTGGCCAGGCAGGAGCAAACGTATCGTGTACCAATTGTCATACCAAGACGACACCTCTCTGGAGAAGAAATCCTGCCGGCGAACCGTTGTGTAATGCCTGTGGATTGTTCTTGAAATTACACGGCGTGGTCCGTCCCCTCAGCTTGAAGACGGATGTCATCAAGAAGAGACAGAGAGGAGGCAACCCCACCAAGAAGACCACCACCGGTTCAAACGCTTTGGTAGACAAGGATGGAGACGATTTAAACCCCACCTCGCTTACCAAAAGCGACACCAAAATCATCAGCAACATCGTGTCGTCGTCTCTGGCAGTAGACCTCGCGTTGTTAGCACGTAAGAAGGGTATCACCAACCGTCCTAAGCGGGTAGCACGTAATGACGAAAGAAGTCCTTCGTTCCTCGAAACACGGTTCAAAGACGATGATAGTGGCAGCCAAAAAGGAAACGGCAACGGCATCAACAAGAACTATAACCCCAAGAACAGCCAGTTCTCCACGCCTGCTGGCGGCGACGACGGCTACTTCATCGATGTGCTCAACTCTATTCCCGATATGACTGAACAGAACGGACTGGACCATCCCATGGAAGGGTCCAGCGAGCACGAACAAGACCACGAGGAATCGGGCGAAAACGCCAACGGCAGCAACTGGGACTGGTTGAGCATGGCGCTCTAATTTTGGTGGTTTGTTCGCTTCACTTCTCCTGTTATAATAGACCTTTAATAGACATGGTGCAAAAATCCAGTAGGTGCAAAATCGGCCAAATCTGCCAACCCTGCCACTTATAGCCTTTTCTGGCATATCCGGCACTGCCTGAAATACTGGGGTACTGCAGCCGGCGGTAGGCGGCTTCGAGGGCCAGCGGTTGCTATTGTAGATAAGCTTTGGCGCCAGCAATAGGCGATAAAGTGTCGACTAAACCCAATCTCGAGTCTAAACGGGCTGCCTATATACTAAACACGCCAGCCCAGTGCTATCTCTTATCGTCTCGTATTTGCTATCGCCTACAACAGGAATGTGGTTCCCTTTGTGGACCCCACAAGCCAACCGGCCTCGAACGCCATATCGCAAAGATAACCGTCTCAGATAACTGACATCATCATGCATATAGGCCACAGATAAGAGATAGAGGTGTGGGTACGGAGATACGCGCTGGGATTGTAAGAGCATAGGCGTGGAGGTTGTGGAACAGCATAGAACGACCCTGGTGGTTTACATGTGGAATTTGACGCCAGCTGCCATGGCTTTTCTGGGGTATCCTCTATAGATGTACCGAAGCTAATTGGCGTGTGTGCACGTGACTTTCTCCAATATGTCTATTTCAAATCACACACATTACAGCTAAGTTATAGCTATACCTTCATAAGATTGAGTTCCCTTATACGATGACACGGTATCCCAAGGTGACGATCCTCTACTGTTCCAAGTGCAAATGGCAAAACCGTGCAGTGTGGTACATGCAAGAACTTCTCCAGACGTTTGAAGGAAAAGTCCACGAAATAGCCCTCCAACCCATCCTCGACCAGGCAGGCACGTTCGAGGTGATCTTCACAAAAGCGGAAGGCGAAGATGAGATCATCTACAAGAGGAGGTTCAAAAACCCCGAACTCGCCATCAAATACGGCCACAAGGACGGTCTGCAGTCTGAACCGTACTACTACGATGGATTTCCCGATTCAAAGATGTTAAAGGTGTTGATCCGAGACCGGTTGGACGGATCCAAAGGCCAATTGGGACATATTGATAAATACGACACGACATTCTTGGTTACGGGAGAGGAAAAGGAAGGAGAATGCAAAGAGTGCAAGGTGAATGAGTAATTGAGAGAGTTCTGATGAGCTGTGAAAGAGCTGAAAGAGCTCTGAAAACAAGGGAAGGAAGGGAAAACAAAAAGACAGTGGAAGAGGACATGCCGGGTCATAGATTTGTTGTATCCATTGGAAAAACCGGAACTTTCCGGTGCTTAATATTCATCGCATAATCTGATCATCTCATCCACATAGGCAGATCTATACCTAGAACGGCTAGATTAATTCCTAGACGAGTAATCTACGGAGGAAACGGCCTCAGAAACTACCGTCTTGTAGATAGAACTGAATGTACATTAATAATAATAGCAATAATAATATAGGTAGAGAATAGAACACCAAAATACACAAGACTCGCAAAACCTACTCGATGTCCTCAGAAAAGTGGTGGTGGTACGCCTGGTCGCCGATCTGGTCCCAGCCCGAGTTGCTGGTGACATACGGCAAACTGGAGCCCAAGGACCCGAAGTAAAGCGCACTGTTAGGAAGGCCCAACAAGCTCTGGTACTGCTTGATAACAAAGGTGGGCGACACGTTCTTGGCCTGGGCCTGGGCCTTCTGCTGGGCCGAGGGGCTGGGCAGCGTCAGCAGGTTGGGGTACTGCTGGAGCTGGGCGTTCTGTGTCAGCGTCTGGTTGATTTCCTTGGTGATCTGCTTCCATTTGTGCTTTTCACCGGCTACCAACAACTGGCGGAGGATCTGGATGTCCTGGGGAGTGAACTTGCCGGTGACCGACGAGGCAGCGGGGGCGGCGGGCCCCTGGTAGTTGTATGCCTGGTGTTGGGCCTGGAGCGGCTGTTGTTGCTGTTGTTGTTGTTGCTGTTGTTGTTGTTGTGGCTGGACCTGTTGTAATGGCTGTTGTGGCTGCTGTAACGGCTGCTGGAGCTGGGGGTTCTGGACCTGTGCCTGAGGCTGGTACAGGTAGTCGCCGAGGTACTGCTGGCCGTTGGCGGGATTGGTGCTGGAGTACATGGGGCTGGTGGGAATAGTGGTGGTGATGTTGGCTTCGAAATACACCATCTGCCGGAGGCTAGGAGGGGTTTGGGGGAGTAGTAGGTAGGAATGGGTAGGAGGGGTGTAGTGGACCTTGGTTTGGGCGCTTCGAGCTGGTCTAGCGGGGTTTGGGCGGTGTTGTTTAGAAGAAACAGAGTGTTGATAGTAAGTTTTGATAGTGATTTTGATAGTGAAAAGTGAGACTAAATAGGATGCGAGAGATTAGGAAAGGGTTAATTCGGGGTAGAAGCGTGGGAAAAGAGCGGCAATGGCATGCCAGAAATGCTACACTTCAGACCTATCTGTACAGTACACGGCGTCTCGAACGGTCCAACAATGGTGCTGTTACTACACGTTAGAGCGTTGGAAAACTCCGAACCCGAAAAGACCCGCCTTACTCAAAAAACCAAATCTGGAGATGCCATAACTTCCATAATTAACAAAGGAGGATTAAGAACAGTATCCAGATCTTGTAGATCCAGACGTTAATGATCTAGACTACTCTTCATTCAGTGCAGATGTACACATTCAATATACGACGGGGTACATCTCAGCCATTGTTCGTCTTTTCTAGGGTATTCACGCATGATTGTATACAGATACGATGGAGTACTGTTTAAACTGGGTTGTTTAGTCTGTTTGAGCAGATACGACGAGTCATTCTGGGGAGGCTGTTCTAAGCCTTATTCCTTACCCCCTTTGGTTCGTCGTATCTATTATTCTGGCTAGTTTCCATCTTCTGTATCGATCCCCATTCGTACCCCTCCCGCCTCGTAAAATACGCCATGACCCCCAGTTATTTTCGTATGTCGACCCCGTATAATTTCCTCTACATATTATCACCATCTCCTTATAATATCATTATTATCTCATGTATCTCTTTAGCTATAAGCTATACGCCCACGATCTCGATAATATTACTAGCAACTCAGGTTGACGCCCTGCTATTATCACCAGCTGTCGTAACTCTGTATTCCATCTCTAGTCATCCTCTTCGTACCCCTCATCCTCGCTCTCAGCACTGCCCATCGAGGTGTCTTCATCTTCGTCGTCGTCTTCGTCATCTGAAACTTCCACCTTGTACGATACCTTGGGGGCGGCTCTTCTTCTACCGGTGGCAGGTACCTGGAATTCTTTCACCAGGACCTCCAAATCCTCCAATTCGTCTTGGATGGCCGCGCTCGACTTCTTCTTGGCTGGCTTTACTGGAGTCGAACTGCTGGCCTTCTTCGATGCTGGAGCACTGTCTACTTCTACGCTGGGGGCTGGAGTTCCGGTGGAGGTGAAAGACGACCCACTTCCAATGATCTCAATATCATCGTCATCACTGTCAAACAACGAAATGATCTCCTTGGGTTTTGCAACCACTGGCTTAGCCTTAGCCTTTGCCTTAGGTGAGCTTGAAAAGAACGACAACACGTCGGGTTTCTTTTCCACCTTGACTGCAGGTTTTTCAACCTTTACTGTAGAAGTCGTAGGAGTAGACTCCTTCGAAGCCTTCTTTGAGGTTGGTTTGGAAGCCGGTTTAACTGCTTGCTTCTTCTTTGGTGGTCCGAAATCTTCATCGTCGTCGTCTCTCTCCTTTTTGACTTCTTTCTTGACCGTCTTTCTAGCTCTCAGCTTCTTACTCTTGGAACCAGGTCCCGAAATCATGCTCAAGCGTTCCTGGTGGTCTGCTTCTAAGAACTCTTCCCAGGACTCCAAAAATTCGTCCAAGTCTTCGTTCCACAAATCCTTTGCAGATTTCTTCAAGAGCACATTCAATTCCTCTTCCTTTGCATCTTTTTGTTGAAGCAATTTGTCGTATCTTTCTTTGGTTAAGGACCAGATCGACATTCCCAAAAGATAGTCGTAGTAAGAGTAGATATTCTCGGGTTTATGTTCGTTTTGTTCTTCGCTGGCAGTTAGTCCTGCGGCATTCAATTGACTAATATCGCCGACATCTGCCTCTTCCTCTTCAATTTCCTTATCTGCTTCAACGAACAACGCCGAGTCAAACTCAGTTCTAACAGGCTTGTTGTCTTTGCCAAATTTGATGAATCCATGCGTTTGCAACGACTCAACCAATTGAAGTCTCTTTCTATTTGAGACAGTCAATTGTTTATCAATAATCAATTTGATAAATCTTGCTTGTTCACTCAATTTTGTCAATTGATTCTGCAACTCTTCAGTCATGTAATCCTTACGTTTTTGATAAAATTCTAATCTGACAAAGTAGAAATCTCTCAAGATTTCCACCGGAGTGTCATACTTCTTGATTCTTCCCAATGGATCGAACAAGACCATATTTGTTAAACTGATTGAGGAAACCAATTTGAATCTTTCTAGCAAACCAATCTTCAAGGACTTGGCCATTTCCTCAGGAGTCAACTTGACAATGAACTTGATATTAATTCCGTGATGTTCTTCCATATCTTTGATCCAAGCAGGAGACTTATCACTACCCAACCCTGCCAATAAAAATTCTTTGACATTGTTGGTCCATGTTTTCACTGGAATTTCGGAAATCTCTAAGGTTGTTTCGTCTATCTGTTCAATTCTTCCGAATACTCTGTACTTGTCAGGACCGTTTTTCTCAATTGTGCCTCCCCAGCCTTTATACCAAGGAAACATTTCTTGCGCTGGTTCACCTGCCATAAGTCTCCGTATGTTTTCCACAATATCTACTGGATTGAATTGTGGGATATTGGTGGACCAACCAGTACCAATACCTTCTGTTCCGTTAACCAACACCATTGGAAGTACAGGTAAGTACCATTGTGGTTCAACGGTCAGCTCATCTTCCTGGACATAGGTGTACAATGGATTATCCAACGGATTGAAAATCTTCTTCGTTATACCATTGATCTCGGTAAAAATATATCTCGCAGCAGAGAAATCCTTACCACCAGCAGCTCTACTACCAAACGCACCATTTGGCTTCAACACGTTCAAATTGTTGGAGCCAATGAAATTTTGCGCAAGACCAATGATGGTTTGGACCAAAGATGCCTCACCATGGTGATATTCTGTCTTTTCAGAGATATAACCAGCAAGTTGAGAGACCTTGATTTCACCTTTCAAATTTCTTTTGAAACAACCGAAAAGAATTTTACGTTGACCAGGTTTGAAACCGTCCAACACCGATGGGATCGATCTGATGTTATCGGCCATTGAGAATAAAATCAACTCTTTGTTTATGAAATCACTGATCGGAATTTCTTTCAATTCGTGCGACAAGTGAGTTCCTGGGAGGAATCCCTGTAACCAATCCTTTCTATCATCTGCCTTTTTCTTGGAGAATGCCAAATCAATGAACTGCTTATCATCATCCTGTAAGGCAAGGAAAGTTTTCTGATGTGTGTCTAAGTCAGCAAAGTATTCTCGCGTCTCTTTCTCTAAAGAAGTACCCAAACCCTTATAATACTTCTGGGTCCAACGACACGTAGTTCCTTCAGTACCACGCCACTTTTCGAATTCTGGCATCGAGTAGAATGGGATAACAGTCGATCCACCACCTCTCTTCTTGATTGTGACCTTGACAATTGGAGTAACAAATTCAAGCAAGAATCCGGGAATGTTCAACAAGCCGGGGAAACTGGTTTCAAAGAAATTGATCAACAAACCCTTGATGTGAGAACCATCATGATCTTGATCAGTCATGATCATGATACGTCCATATCTCAAGTTTTTAATATTGTCGACCGAATAGGCCTTTTTATGCTGCAATCCAATAATTTCTTTCAACGCATTGATTTCCGAGTTCTTTGCGATCTGGTCTGCGGATGCTTCACGTACGTTCAATAACTTACCCTTCAATGGGAAACAACCATAGTAGTCTCTTCCCACCACAGTCAAACCGTTGACCGCGAAGGCCAACGCAGAATCTCCTTCTGTGAGGATAAGAGTACACTTAAATCCTTCTCTAGTTCCTGCCTTATTTGCATCAACTAACTTGACTTGGTTCTTAATTCTCAGCTTTTTAGAACCATCAGCCTTCTGAATTGCTTTGTCTTCATTGGCATTTGCAATAGCTTTGATTTTGTCCACAATGCTTGTTTTCAATAATTTGTTAATGAAAGCATCACTGATAACTAATTTCTCGCTCGGTTTACCACCGAACTGGGATACTTTAGTGGTTAATTGCTCCTTTGTTTGAGATGTAAAGGCGGGATTTTCGACCAAACAATTAATGAAAAGGAACATGTTGTTACGAACCTCTTGTGGTTTGATCATCAATTTCTTTTTGCCCTTTTCTTTCTTCGATAGCGTTTCAACCAATTTTGTAATTATTTGCTCGGATGCATTTTTGACATGGGTACCACCTGAGGTTGTGGCAATCGAGTTCACAAAACTCACCTGGTTGAAACTGCCGTCACTCACGGCGAAGGCTAATTCCCAACGGTCGTTGAACACTTCATGAACTATGGTGGTGTAGTTTTTCAGTGCTCCATTTTCGTCCACTGGCTCTGGGCTTCTGGCCTTAATGGCATTGACATACATTTCGACGTAACTCTTGAAGTTACGGATGTTGAGCTTCTTGTCATTCAAGTAGATGTTACAGTCCCTCACAGTACCACACAAATCGTAAACTCTTCTTCTCAACACAGACAAGATCTCGTCGTCCAAGGTGTCCATGCCGAACTTACTCAAATCGGGCTTGAAGGTGACCTTGGTGTATTCTTTCTTAGATTTCAATTTCGTCATCTTGGGCTTGGTGACAGTGGACATGTTATTGGTCCAGGTTTGTTTGTAGAGGAGCTCTGTGTTCAAGTCTGCAGTTTCCAAGTGGAACTCGGTGGAGAAGATGTTACAGAGTTTGGCACCGTACCCGTTACGGCCACCGGTGACCTTCTTCTCTTCGTCGTCGTAGTTGGACGACGTCAACAAGTTCCCGAAAATCAACTCGGGGATGTAGATCTTTTCCTTGTCGTGGATCTCTACCGGGATACCCTTACCGTCGTTCAAAACCAGGATGACGTTGTTCTCTGGATCGATGGTCACCTTGATGTTCTTCATGGTAGGATCTCTGATCTTGTTGTCGGCAGCGTTGACCAAGATTTCATCGAAAATCTTATACAACCCGGGAACGATGTTGACCTCCTTGAACACCATCGACTCGGTTTCAGCCTCGTACGACCACATCTCGATGGCAGTACGTTCTACCGATCCAATATAGGTATCTGGTCTCTTCAAGATATGCTCCAACTGCGAGAGTTTCTGGTACTGTTCGGACGCATTTTGGGTCTTCTTGTTGCCAGGCACTGGGGTGGAAGATCTGCTGACTGTGGTAGAGGTGGAAGGTGGCGTTTTGGACTTCTGGGAGCCTTTGGATGCTTTGGAGGCTTTGGGTTTGGAGATCTTCACTTCGGACACTTCGAAGTCGGAACCGTCGCTGAAATCCGAGGGCGAGTCCTCGGAATCGAAATCGGACATCGCTGAAGTGGAAGATTATTCAGCCGGACAATTGCCTTGGTAGGGTTGATAAGGAGTTGTTGAAATTTAGCAGTAATGTGTGTTTGTATTAGGTAGATCTAATTACGCGTCTGATCACGTGGAAGATCACGTGGAAAGGATAGAAGTTGAGAATATGGAGATGATAGAGTGGTAGTGGGGGCGTTAAAAGGTGCGAGGTATGCTTAATTACGGGTGGCAATGGATTTTATCGAATTGGATAGGTTCTGTAAATTTTTCAAACGTTTTGGTTGATTTTTCATAGCTCTTCTCGATCTACTCATCTTATTTTGTTAAACACATACAATAAATATACTACAATGAATGCTTAAACGAGTTGAGTTCCCATTCTTTATCTATATAAACGTGCCCTATTAGTAGGATCCTCGATCCCTCGTGTTGCGGATGCTTTGCTGCTGTGTTATGAATGGTGTGTGCAACGATCGAGTGAATAATTCGAAACGGCACCATTGAAATGCTCTGGCACCCTACTGCCTCCTTCAAACTCCCTAGTTTCTCTGCTTCTTCTTCAATCCCTGTTGGATCTTTTCGAACTCGGCGTCGTCGATCTCTTTACCGGCTCTCTTCTTCCCTTTCTTGTCCACATACTTCGATTCCAACGAATTGATCAAGTTGTCCAACCGGTTGGCCTGCCTGCTCTTGATCAACAGCGCCAAGTCGCTCTCCTTCAGGAGGTTCTTCTTGCCCTTGTCCTTGATGATTTTCTCCAACTCCTCGGCCTCCTTGGCTTCTTTGGCCAATTTCTTCAACATCTGTTTCACTTTCGTCTTACGGGACTTCTTGTACTTCTCCCACGACTTGACCGTGTGCAAGTCCACGTCCTCGTACTCGTCTGACGCTAGTTCTGTTTCAATGATGTGGAATACCCTGTTTTCTGCCGTTTCTGTGAACTCGAGATGGGGAATCACCTCAAACAACCGGAGAAAGTCGCCCTCGTAGTAGAGGAAGTTGGTCATCACGTCCTCCTTCTCCTCGTCCGACCCCTGGTACTTGGCGCGGTCTTCTTCGATCATGTCTATGGTGATCTTGTTGTTGATGCTCTCGAAGTACTCTTTCCAGTCGAATCCGTCTTCTGAGCCTTCGACCTCGTCCAAAGACCCCGTCTGGTCGTAGCGGTGTCGTTTGGCAGCATCGCTGAGGATACTGTATGCAAATTGGATCTTGGGAAACCGTTCAGGGTCGTGGTTGGTTTCTTGGAGTTGTTGGAGCTTGTCGGGATGGTATTTCAAGCAGAGTTTTTTGTAGGATTTTTTGATGGCGATGGGTGTGGCGTCCTTGTGTACTTCTAGGACCTCGTACGGGTCGATATCGCCGAAGGGTATGGTCATGGCAGGAAGAATGTGTGGTGTTTGATTTGGATATTATATACGCCATCGTGAATATATAGTGTTTGTGTACTGCATATAGTGTTGGGTGCAAGAGAAGAGATGGAGAAGAAGAGAGAAGATATGGAAAGGAATAGGAAGGATTTGGGGGGAGGCAAGGTGTGAATGGGACGAGGGGTATGCAGGAATGTATTGTGAAGTTTTAGAGAGAGATCTTATGGATTTTGAACTTTTGAAGTTTCGAGTCTTTTTTCAAGAATTGTACAATTAATCAAATATCTACAAATGTTGAAGAAGATATGAAAGAGTGGGTAAGATCGTAGGTTCGATTCCCGTAGTCGACTATAATGGATAGGGGGAATTGCGTAAAAGGTTAATCTGGGTTTATGGAAGGACATTTGACCAGTTTACAATGAGAAGTCCTTTGGTATAATAAACTAATTCTTTTATGAAACCAGGTGTATAGCTGAATAAATGTGTGTAACTTTCCAGAACGGATAACAGGAACATGGTCCGATAGAGTTGGACATAATTGGGCAGAGTTGGGCAGAGTCGGGCTAATGCTTTGAGCAGCCGATCCGCCTAATAAATCAGCATTTCTTTGTAGATAGTAATCCAGTTGATTTCATAAAAGGAGTCAATAGTAGCTATTATCAGATCGATCTTAGTGGTCGTAATCAGATCGGCACTTTAAAGTTACCCCAGATCAGCAAGGCTGTAGCAAGGTAGTGGCAAGGCTGTAGCAAGTCAGTAGCATGAACCCACGTTCTTCTACCAGAATCGGTCAATGGGTGCTGTCTCTATATATTCAAATTGTTCCATAGATAACTGACACTTCTTTAAGACTTAGAATTAATTTAGTGGAAGTGACAAGTACGTGATAGAAACATCAAGATAAGATCCATGGACTGCAGAAGCTCCATCCCGTGGCACGACTCTATACCCAAGATTACCCCATAATAGATACACATGATATGCGCATTTTTTGCACCCATGATTTGCACCCATTATATACTTGGTGAATTGGCAATACATTATAATGGAAACTCTTGAAAGACATCGCCAAATGTTGCTATTTCAATACAGAATCATAAGTCTGTTACCCTGTTTCTTTCTATTATTACCATATACATAAACTCTATGCCAGAATCATAAGTCTCTTACCCTGTTTCTTTCTATTATCACCATACATAAACTCTATGCCTTAATGTAATCACCTCTACCTGTCTCTACACTTACATGATCACTTAAACACTAGAATAACACTGCATTGACGCTAAAATACATATAAAATACAAACACGAATGGCTCTGACCTCGAGTGATCTTCGACCGGCTCGACCGTCTCCGATCACTTCTTATCATCCGCTCTCGACACCTCCTTCCACTGTTCGATCTCCCTGTACGCTCTCTCAAGCTCCTGCTTCAACTTCTCGTTGGAAGCACTCAACTCCGACACCGCCTGTTCCGTCAACAACTTCTCCAACGTCCACTTCTCGATGTTGTTGTTCTCGTTTTCCTTCAAGCGCTTGATGTACTCCACGGCTCTCTGCAAGATCTGGGCCTTGTTGGTGTCTGGGGTAGGAATAAGCGCGGCCAACTCCTTGATCCCCACGTTGATCGACTCTCTCCGTCTGCGTTCCACTTCCTTGTGGTTCTCGCGTCTCTGCTTGTGCCATTCATCAGAGCCATGCGATGGCTTGCCCTGGCTAGACGCTGGCAACGTGGTGGGCTGTGGAGGAAACGACGTGGGCAGACGCGTGTTGTCGGGCGACCGGTCGCCTTGTTGTTGCTGTTGTTGGGCCTGTTGCTGCTGTTGCTGTTGTCTGAACGCGTTCTGGTACGCCAAGTGTTGCAACTGTTGCAGGGCACTCTGTTCGTTCGACGACACTGCTGCTACCGCTGCTGCTGCGGCTTCGGCTGCCGAAACGTCGTCGTGGTCGTCGCCTTTCGACGCCTTTTCGTCGTTGGTGTACGACGATTGCTGACCAAGCAACTCCGAGTCGATGGCAATGTCGTCCTTGTGGACCTTCTGCTTCTTGTCGTCGTGGTGGCCATGGAGGTGGCTGTCCTGTTCTCTCTTGGGCATGTTCTGCTGGTTAGTATTGGCTGCAAAGAATGAGGGTGGTGCTGTGATCACGCCTAGATCACGAGGGGGTCAACTCAGTTGGATGGGTCAAAACCGGGCTTTTTCGGCCCAGATTTTGCCTGGAGGCTCTCCCACAGTGTAGGATCCGTTACATACCTTAGGCTGGTTCAAAGGGGCTCGATACAGACAGTTCTGGCTGGCTCTATCGCAAAATTCAAGGAAATCACGTTTAGGTTGTTTATGTTATGAGGAATACCGGGGGTTTTAAACAAAAACGGAAATCACGGGGCAAGACTCACATGGATTTCAGGTGATGTGTTTGCGCGGTTACCCGGCCGTCCTGCGGGGACGCCCACACGTGCATATGCCACGCCTCCTGCACGCTTTTCTCACGTGTGGGCGAATCACAAGCCGCAGATCACGATCAAATCACGCACCACAAAAAACGTGATTCCCACGCGGATCCGCGGGGCTCACACCCGCCTTACCCACAACAAATCGACCAGTTGGCGATACAGAGCCATGGAGATGTCTGGAGGCATATAATTTGCCGCCATTGCAACGGGGTTTAACTACCGCCATGTAACCGACTTTCCCGGAGTTTCTAGCGCCACTTTTGCTTAAATGGCAAAAACCCAAAGTCACCCGTAAAAAACGTGACCGCAAGTGGCATGATTGGGCTCGCGGGCCCAGACTCACGGGTCTGCACCCCCGAAAACATGGGCGTCACGTTGTGTTTTTTCACTGTGGCATAAACGCATATTCGCTTAGGCCTCCCGGGAATATGCGCTTAGCCTGCCCTAACGCATAGCATCAACAGTTTCTGCATGCCATTTGCAACCATTATTCTTACCAGATGAAGTATGCGCTATGGGTAGAGAAGCTTAATGCATAGGCTAAAGTATATAAGGCACAGCTTTTCTGTAGGTTTGATTTTATTCCAATTATAAAGCATCAACATTAACAAGTTAATATCAAACAATATTAACATACAACACTAATAATTAGCACAACCAACAAACTACAATGGCTGAAGTAACGCTCGGAAGATACCTCTTCGAGAGATTGCACCAGCTCGACGTCAACACCATCTTTGGTTTACCTGGAGACTTCAACTTGTCGCTTTTAGACAAGGTATACGAGGTTCCAGAGATGAAATGGGCAGGTAATGCCAACGAGTTAAACGCTGCCTATGCTGCCGATGGATACTCCAGAATCAAAGGATTGGCCTGCTTAGTCACCACATTCGGAGTGGGTGAACTTTCGGCCTTGAACGGTGTCGGAGGTGCCTATGCCGAACATGTAGGCCTTCTCCATGTGGTAGGAGTGCCTTCGATCGCTTCTCAAGCCAAACAATTGTTATTACACCATACTTTGGGTAACGGAGACTTCACCGTGTTCCACCGTATGTCCAACAACATCTCACAGACCACGGCGTTCATCTCCGATATCGCCTCTGCCCCTGCTGAAATCGACCGTTGTATCAGAGAAGCCTGGGTATACCAAAGACCAGTCTACGTGGGATTACCCGCCAACTTGGTAGACTTGAAGGTGCCTGCCAACTTGCTCCAGACACCCATCGACTTGAGCTTGAAGGCCAACGAACCTGAAGCCCAAGAAGAAGTGGTGGAAAACGTTTTACAACTTATCCATGAAGCTGCAAATCCAGTGATTTTAGTCGATGCGTGTGCTTCGAGACATGGCTGCAAAAACGAGGTTGAACAGTTGGTCGATATCACCCAGTTCCCCGTGTTCACCACGCCTATGGGTAAGTCGGGGATCAACGAGTCCCATCCACGGTTCGGTGGGGTTTATGTGGGTACGTTGTCGCATCCAGAAGTTAAAGAAGCCGTCGAAAGCGCCGACTTGGTGTTGTCTATAGGAGCCCTCTTGTCAGACTTCAACACAGGCTCGTTCTCGTACTCCTACAAGACGAAGAACATCGTGGAGTTCCACTCGGACTACACCAAGATCAGACAGGCCACGTTCCCTGGGGTCCAGATGAAAGAAGCGCTTACCACCTTGCTCGGTCTGGTTAAGTCTGCCATTAATCCCAACTACACCCCAGTAGCCATTCCTGTCACCAAGAACTTGCCTACCCCTTCCAATCCCGCCACCATCTTGACCCAGGAGTACTTGTGGAACAAGGTGTCGTCTTGGTTCAGAGAAGGAGACATTATCGTCACCGAAACCGGAACTTCTGCCTTCGGTATAGTCCAGTCAAGATTCCCCAACAATACTATCGGAATCTCCCAGGTCTTATGGGGCAGTATCGGGTTTACCGTCGGTGCCACCTTCGGAGCAGCCATGGCAGCACTTGAACTCGATCCTACCAGAAGAGTCATCTTGTTTGTGGGTGATGGTTCATTACAATTAACCGTCCAGGAAATCTCGTCGATGTGTAAATGGGAATGCAACAACACCTACTTGTTCGTGTTGAACAACGACGGGTACACCATCGAGCGGTTGATCCACGGTATGAATGCCACCTACAACGACATTCAGCCTTGGAACAATTTGGGCATCTTGCCTTTGTTTAATGCCAAAGACTACGAGACGTTGAGAATTTCCACTACGGGAGAATTGGATACCTTGTTTAAAGACGAGAAATTTGCCGTACCAGACAAGATCAGAATGGTGGAGGTGATGTTGCCTAGAATGGATGCGCCTGCCAACTTGGTGGCTCAAGCCAAGTTATCAGAACAGGTCAATACCGAACAATGATTAATATGATTATGATGTATATAGAAGATGATTGCACCCAATATATAAAGGGTATAATAATACAATAAATGAATAGAGAATGATAATGGAACGTAGTTTGTAAGACTGGTAGTGAAAGGTGGACTGGGGTAAAATTAACATCTCCGTAAATACTAGGTCAATGATCATTAAAATTGTTCGAAGTGTGAAAATTAATAGTCATTGAAACAGATAAATATGAGTAATTTCGAATGGAATTTCATGCCAGCTCATGCCAGTAAACTCATGCTTATAATTTAGGTTGTTCTAATAGGGACTTTTTAAATCATCTCCATAAACTGAATCCTCACATTAAAGTCAATTCGGAGCGAAACAACTGGTTATAGAGGAAATGTTCAACTCTACAGAACCGCAATAAACGCTCTCCATTTCTTGATGTCTCGAGATGTAAACCCCACAATTATCAGAGTTCTGGTTCATAATTATTCAAATAATATCACAGAATCATGTGCCAGGGATGTCAAATGTGTATGATACCAAGAGATATCCAGTGGCAGTGTAAAAAATTAACTCTCCTAGACAGCAATGACATCAACTTCCCCAACTTCTGTCAAGTCCAGGGACTCCGGACCCTTCACCCCTCTATTATCGGTTCTGTTTAAACAATAGGCTATCCACAGTACAACAATAGTCGAATAATATTCACGAGTGTGTGAGTGATAGAGTCCACAACCATATCATGGGTGTACTGATTACAGCAACAGACAACGAATCATAGCAGCAGACAGCCTATTATCATAGCAACAGACAGCCTAATCATAACCTGCCCCACAATTCCCCAATACCTGCTAAAATGTGGTACTCTTTTAAACTACACATCCGAATAGAACTACGAAACCTTAAACTGGACCCTTCTAGTTAAGCTTCCACAATTCTGCCACATCCTCGTAATTCCACGCCTTACTTCCTACGACCTACTACATCCACATTTCCGTCTTCTTTCACCTCTACCCTTGAATAATTATCTTCGATTCTGTTCTAGCTCTCACTTAACTCTCTTTTATTCTCTTAATTCTCATCACCACATACACGTCTACACGTCTTTATTTTACCACATCTGGCAACCCAAAGATCGCCAGGTAACCCACTCGCTACCACATCCTGAAGGCTGAGCCTGTGGTCTAAAGCCGCATAAGCGTTAATCGCCGGTTACGACCCCTGAAAGCCTCGTATTAGACACACTAATGAGCGTTGATGCTCTGCACACGTGTAGTAGATAATACGCCAGATATATATACCGGGATCGCCGACGGTAGACTTTACAAGTAAGTCAAACTGGTGGCAATTCCGTGATGCTCTACGAGTGATGTGATTACTATGGACGTATTACTTTTGATTGTATTGGCTATTTACTAGCTAGGCATTATGAATGATATGAATGAATGATATATGAGACTGCAAAAGCAGAGGCAGCCGGTGCTGAAATGAACGTTTGTGTGCAATGTTATGCTTCGAGATATGATCTGAACTGCGATCTGTCAGACATCTGAACCAACGGAATAGTCTATGGATGTGATTATGAGCAGAATATTAAGAAAGGCTTGTGTCTAAGAACTGTCTGAATCTTAAGGAGGAAATACCTCAAAAGTCATGGAATAAGTGAATGATCTCGTTGGGGTCCAGAATCCCTTGGGGCCTCTGGTCCTGAGATAAGAGAGTTAACCATCTGCTAACATCTCTTGTTCAATAGGTTGGATCGTTATAATGAGAACTCCTCACTTCATATGCTTCTACCAACGCCAAGTACAGCTCCACCTCGCCCTCATACGTCAACACATCGTTGTGCATCCGGAACAAGAACGGGTCGTACTTCATGGGCTTGAAATCAGGCGCATTGGACATCATTGTCGAAGTCGATTTACCAAACAACAACCGCATCAACTCGTTCTCATGATGGGCAGTGAATTCGTGGGTGGAGTAGTATTCACGGAAGATCTCGTCCTTCTGGAGCAACTGCAAGATTTCTTCCTGAGATAAATTGAACACTCTGGTGGTGGTTTCATCATTTAACAGAGTTTTGGAACCGTCTTCACCGGATTTTCCTTCCAGTTCCCGGAGTTTGGCTTCCTTGTGCAACTGCTTCTTCTCCGCAGCCGTCAACTCGTAGTTGGCCAAATGGAAGAGCGAAGTCTCGTTGGATCCTTCCATAAACTTCTCGTTGAACCGATGGAAATCGTTCCATTTCTTGGGATCTTTGAGGAAATAAAACAAGTCATCTTCACGAAGCCAGAGACGGACCAGAGGAATATAGATGTGGCCTTCGAATTTCTTCTCGAGAAGCCCGAAGGTATATTCGGTGGTAAGAATATCGGAGTACTTTTTGGGGATATACCCGATTTCTCCTTCAATCGAGGTTTTGACAAGAGGTGAGAGTTCGCTATGGGTATAGAAGTGTTGGTTACGACAGTTGTATGCCTCGAGGATGAAGTTCTTTTGGTAGTGCCCGATCTCGATCTTTTCTTCCTTTTCCTTTTCTTCTTTCTCCTTCTGTTCCTTTTCTTCTTTCTCCTTCTTTTCCTTTTCTTCCTTCTCCTTCTTCTCCTTTTCTTCCTTTGCCTTCTTTTCCTCTTCTTCTTTTTCCTTCTTTTTCTTTTCTTCCTTTTCCTTGTCTTGTTGCTCGTTATCTTGGATTTCTTTGACTTCGCTTTCCTTGACTTCCTTTTCTTGGTCGTCTCGCTTGTTATTCAGAACTTGTTCCTTTTGGTATTGTTCGCTCTGGTCCTGTTCCTTTTGAGCTTTTTCCTTTTCCTCTTTCTCCTTTTGCTCTTTCTCCTTTTGTTCTTTCTCCTTTTGTTCTTTCTCCTTTTCCTCTTTCTCCTTTTGTTCCTGTTCTTTTTGGGCCTTTTCCTTCTCCTCCTTTTCCTTCTTCTCCCTGTCTTTTTCTTCTTGGATTTTCTTTTCCTTTTCCTTTTCAATTCTTAATGCTTCATTGGCTTGCTCGAGTAACTTCTTCTTGTTTTCAGGAGCTTTCTCCGCATACTTCTCAGGAGCGTCAGTGTCGGATACTGCCAATCCAGTGATATCGATATAAAGACCGGTGTCGACATCGATAAAACGGGCATCGATGTTATTGTTTCCATTACCCTTTTCTCTAAGAGTAATGAAAGTACCACAGTCAAGGAAATACCTTCCAAATCCATCGCTTGCATCTTCTACAATAAGAGATTGGTTATAAAGGAGCGAAAGCTTGTGCAAGTCCATGATAGGAACCTGGACATCGATATCGTTATCCCAAGGAAAAGCCATACCATTCCAGTACCACGACAAGAGAGATCCATGTGCTACCCAGGTGGTGATGCCATGTTTCCTGGTGAAGGATAACCATACCCGAACAAGACGGTGAAGGACTAAAGTCTGTTCATAAACTCCGTACATTAAACCGTTGAAAAACCGCCAATCATAATGGTCTCCGAGAGCAGTTCCAATTAATCTGGCTTCATCGAAGTACTTTGGAGGTCCTCCATTATCGGTTGCGTGAACAGAATATGCAAGACTGTTGAGGTATTTTTCTTCCCTAGGGGTTATCTGGTTCAGTTCGTT
Source organism: Kodamaea sp. yHQL451 (assembly GCA_030578635.1). NCBI lineage: Eukaryota > Fungi > Ascomycota > Pichiomycetes > Serinales > Debaryomycetaceae > Kodamaea > Kodamaea sp. yHQL451. The sequence goes on from JAKTXX010000021.1 coordinate 35,841, forward strand.
ATTTTTTGTTAATGAAGTCATGATTTCAGTGTGGTTGAATAAAAAGTCTTCTTTGGGTATATCAATTTGATATTCGTCGATCACCAAGAGCTTGTTTGCAGCCACGGACGACTGCAAAGACGTGAACTCTTTAAGGACGTCGATTTTGGTCGACTTGGTGTCTTTTATATACTGTTCAACCAAGCCATTATTCAAAAGTTTTGACATGGACGAAACAGAGAAATTATACGCCCCATCAAGGGTAAGAAAAATGATTGCAGAAGGAGGTGGAGCATTGGAGTAAAGATAGGATTTACCGGCAAGGATCGACTTTTCGGGAGTGGATTTACTGGGACTTCTGTATGCATGGAACCCTGGACTAAGGTTCTTGGTTTTTTGTAATACTGGAGTCTGAGAGCAGAAGTCCACAGGGTCCCACACGTCAGATCTCTTTTCTTTCTTGTTGCCATTATCCTGTTGATCAAGGCTTTCGTTGGCCTTTTCTTTGGCTCGTTCCAAGGTTTCCTTGATAATCCTTTCCCTTTCAGCCCGTTCCTGGTCGGCCTGTTCCTTCTCCTTTCTTTCTTGTTCTTCTTGGGGATTAAGCTCCACTTTCTCGGCGTCCTTGTCTCCTTCTTTCTCCAGCTTTTCCTTGTCTTCCTTCTCCTTCTCGGCCTTCTGTTTTTCCTGTTCCAGTTTCTGTTTCGCAGCCTCTTCGGCTCGTTCAAACTCCTGCTCGTCTTTTCTGGCATCCAACAAACTACATGTTGGTTTCTCACTCACTGGAGCAAGCAAATACCTGTTCAACGCCGAGAGGTCGACCCAGTCGTACCAGTCAAACGGCAACAAGATATCGGCACCTGGCTGACGAGTCTTGTCTTGGGATGCTTTCTTGATGGCATGGAGATATATACCAAGCGTGAACCGGGGATCGAACGGCTGGATCGGAGGGTTCTTGATCTGGTCGCTGGTATAGTAATGCGGCACCTGGATGGTGGGTGCGTTGGCTATGTCTGTGTCGAGAAGCCAGAACTTGTGTTCGAGGTCTGCTTTCAACTTGGTCTGGTGGAGTTTGGCTACTTTGCGGGTGAATCCGTGGTCCGCATCGTTGGGATCTTCCCAAATTACGGGGCTCTTTGTTGGCGTGCCATATAAATTGGAAGCCAAGGTCTCGAAGTAGTTGAACGAAAGCTTGGACGTCAAGAGCCGGGACTGCTCGGATAACAAGTATGATGTGCTCAGAAACGAGATGGTCAAGATAAGGAGGAGGCCCAAGCCTAGAGCAAGCTGGACATGTTTCCTTCGTATTCCAATGAACAGAATCATATCATAGACTCTCGGGATCTGTTTGTCTGATAAGATGAGCGATAAGAACGATTCTAAGGTAAGGTTTGGTTGATAATAAGCGAAAGTAAACGAATGGAGTTGAAAGACAAGAACACGGCAACACCTTAGAGGTTTTCCAAAACTACAAACGGCCCAGCAATCCGGTGACAGATTTTAGAGATTAAGATGGGGTGCTTAGGTAACACAGAGCCAAGGCTCCATACGGTGGCATCGGAAACGAGAAACAGAGTTTAATGCCAACACGCAAGACACGTTTGGCATGCAGACACAAAGCGCCCCACTGCACAACGTCAGATTTGGCAAAGTTTTCTCCCCATTCTACCAAGTTCAAGAGCCGTGTTTGGCTGACCACCACAGGGATCGAGGTCCCCGTTTCAGACCCCGGGTTGCCGTGGTAGCCCCTGGTGAGCCTTGCCTACGGACTCGAATCCCGAACACCTTGACACCCCCATCTATCATAGATGTCAAGACGTCTCATCTCATCTGGGATGTCTAGGTTGTCTGCCAAGGCTCTCGGTGTCTGATTTCCCTCCTGGGATAACAGATCTCCTCCTACAGCTCGTACCGTAGTGTTCTCCCATTCAGGGTATACATGCCCTGGCGCGAAGCCAAGCTACGGGAATTCCATATTTGGATCGGCGATTTCAGGTCAATTACGAGAGGAGAAGAGCCCGAGAATGGCTCCTTTGGGAGTGGGGATTACATTGTAGGGGCTTAAACTCGTAGCGTAGATGGTCTTACTAGCATGACTAGGGTGGCTTTGAGTTACCAGCGTGGCTTAACCGTGAATTCCCATATCATTCGGGATTTAGTTTATTGCCGCACACGAGGTTTAGACTGTGGGGGCTGACGTAAGCATGTACAAGCCGACTTTTCTCTCCTGCGCCAAGCATTCTGCACGGATATAACCCATTCCCGTGCCGGCATACAGCCAGCCAATGGGACACCGTAAATTATGCCACAAAACCGGTGACCTAGGCGTACCTACAGAGAAGAAACGGGACGTGCGCGTACCGCGTGCGGACTATATACAGGTCAAAAGTGACTGATGCCCCGACCCAAATTGCCAGCCTTTTGTCCAGCACTTGGCCAGCAAGAGGATTATGATATATATTCCAAGAGGCATCCTGCACATAAACACATGATTACGTAATGGTCGTGCACCGACACCGGACCTACGGCAGGTGCCGAACAGATAAGCCCTCGGAGATCTCCGACCGAATACGGCCCGTACGCCAAACTACGGCAAGTTGAATTCAAGGCTTTCTGAAACAGTCCGGAATCCAACGGATTAATAGCCTGCCCGGATATACACGTCAAAACCTGCCTGGATATATATGTGGAGAAGCTTCTGCCAATTGTGTTATAAGGGAGGGGATGGTAGGGCAATGACCACAATGACTATGAACAGTATGAGGATTGCTGTTCCTGAAAAAAGCCATCGCATCTAAACCATAATAGGCAAATATCCACGGATGATTAAGGCAGACTAAATTAACTACGGGGGGGGGCAATTACGAATTTAGCCTCCCAGATACGCCTCTGCCTACCTAGCCTCCCAATCGAGGTCTACTTCCGCTTTGGTGTCGGCTATCATGTCGGCTTTGTCAAGGGCTTGGACCACCTGGAGCTTATCTCTAATTTATAATTAATACAAAGAGACCCTGGCGAATTCCGGGCATATCATGGCCAGACTATTGGCCTGTGCACATCCGGTCGGCGAATTCCGAGAGGCGCTACCCCAACTTCAGATTAGTTCCGAGGGTTTATCAGTAAGGTCAAAGATCTGGAAAATGTGAAAAATCTTCGACAATTGTGATCTTCGCTGGATTACGCCGTTATCTCCACTATCAGCACTCCCACCTAGGTACCCTGAACAGTCTTGGCCCGCCCTTTGTTACAGAATCAGGCGAGATCTCGGTTACATAAGCAGCCTCGCTGATAACCGTAAGTCGCTAATTAATCAAATCGGAGCCTGCCGATAAGGTGAAATTTGCACTATCGCAACCACCAGATTACAAACCCTCCATTTCTCCACGTATATAGACCAGGCCATTTCCGTGGCCGAAGAGTACACCTCATCCCATCTGCCTTAGTCAGCACAGCATCTCCATGACTTTCACATCCCAGGTCCTGACGTCTGCCAAGCGGTTGGTCCGCAAACTCACCACCAAAGAAGGTCTTCTCGGAGATTATGACTACAAGTACCTCTTCGTGCCCGAAATCCCGTTCGTATCGAAGGAACCCAAGACCCAGCCGTTCTTCGGCTTGGATTCAGAAATGCCCATCGTCTTGGGAATGATCCTCGGGTTCCAACACTCGCTTTCCATGTTAGCAGGGGTGGTTTCGCCACCTATCATCATCTCAGCCGTAGCAAACTTGGACGGAGACCTCCAGCGTTACCTCGTGCTGTCGTCGCTTATCGTGTCAGGAATCCTTTCTGCCGTCCAGATCACCCGTTTCCACATCTGGGGGACTCGTTACTATATCGGTACCGGATTGCTTTCTGTGGTTGGTACGTCTTTCGCAACCATTTCTATCGTCACCAAGGCCATTCCTTTGATGTATCTGACGGGTACGTGTCCTGTTGATGCTTCTGGTAAACAGCTTCCGTGTCCCGACGGATACGGCCATATTCTTGCCAGTGGTATCGTGTGTTCGCTCTTTGAAATCCTCCTTTCGTTCATGCCTCCTAAGGCCCTCAAAAAGATCTTTCCTCCTATCGTTACTGGACCTGTTGTCTTACTTATCGGAGTGAGTTTGATCGAATCCGGTTTCCAGGACTGGGTCGGAGGTTCCGGCTGTGTCGGTGAAATGTGCACTGCTGGACGTCATACACTTCCTTGGGGTCTGGCCCAGTTTGTTGGTCTTGGTTTCCTTGTTTACGTCTCGATTATCATTGCTGAACGTTTCGGTTCTCCCATCATGAAATCGTGTGCCGTTATCCTCGGGTTGTTGGTCGGCTGTATCGTGGCTGCTGCCTGTGGATACTTCTCCCCTGACTCTATCAGACAATCTGCTTCCGTCACCTTTATGTGGGTTCACACTTTCAAGCTTCAAGTCTATGGTCCAGTGATATTGCCGTTTTTGGCAGTCTACATCGTGTTGATGATGGAGGCCATTGGAGACATCACCGCCACCTCCGATGTGTCCCGTCTTGAAGTCGAAGGTGAATTATACGAATCCCGTATCCAGGGAGGTGTTCTTGCCGATGGTTTCAACGGGTTATTATCTGGTTTGTGTACCATCACCCCCATGTCCACCTTTGCCCAGAACAACGGTGTCATTTCCGTCACCAAGTGTGCCAACAGAAATGTCGGTTACTGGTGTTGTTTCTTTATGATCATCATGGGAATCTTCTCCAAATTCGCTGCTGCCATTGTTTCCATTCCTAACGCCGTATTGGGTGGTATGACCTCGTTCCTTTTCTGTTCCGTGGCCATCTCCGGTATGAAGATTATTTCCACCACCGAATTCACCAGAAGAGACCGTTTCGTGCTTACCGCTTCGCTCTTGCCTGGTTTCGGTTCCATTTTAGTTGGAAACTGGTTCGACAACGTCTTTACATACAAGGGAGACAACAACGCCTTACAGGGGTTCTTTAACGCCATTGTCCTTGTGATGGAAACCGGGTTTGCCGTTACTGGGTTCATTGGACTCATCCTCAACTTATCGTTACCTCAAGTCAATGATCACATTGAAGAAATCAACGAAATCGTCTTAGAAACTGTCGGTTCCGCCGACCAAAGAGGTATGGAAAACTACGCCAGAAAGGAAGGCATCAAGCTCGAAGCCATCCGGTCGCATGTGTCGATCAACCAGATCGGCAAGTCTTCTTCCTCGGAATAATTTAAAATATTCAAAACTTTTACTCAACTTGGTTAATTTTTCCTTATTTTCTCATATAGATACGTGGCATGGACCGCTGCCACGGTCACGCAGTATCTTAGGTCCACTTCCGGCTGCCATAGTTTTACTATTCGGCCTTCAGTTCTTTTCCTCAACTCCCAGTTCAGTTGTATCATATGATAATTTGCACCCATTTCAATATATGCATGCACAGTTTCTAAATACGTAAGTTAAAACTCTCCGGTTTTTATTGTAGATTGAGCATGGCCAGATCTAGCCAATAGGAGCCTTCCTGATCATCTTTACAACGTTCTCGTATATGTACATCCTTCCGTAAGTGGTATTTCGGACCTGAGGCTATCGGCTTACGTCAGCCACTAAGCTCCGAATTTAGCCGCGTTTCCTATCCGAGGAACAGAAAAAACCCAACCTACCCCAGAAAACCATCAAATAATCATATCATTCCATATCATTTGGTATTAGGCCAGTCTAGACTTTCTTTTAGATATATACAAGTTGAAGTTGATAGAGCGATGACCTCCATAGCGTCTATTTCTCCCCTCACTACGTCCAAACCATACAAACCGTTGCCGCTCAATGTGTTTCTCCAGCTCCAGAAACTCCTCAAGAAATCGGTGTTTTCTAGAAAGTTCTATCAGGAGATCAACGACAAGGTGTTATCCAAGTCCTCGACGGTCGATACCAACTTGTACTTTATCTGCTACTTCACGTTACTCTTGAGCAGTATTCTCAACAACAAGCCTCGGATCAAACGGTTTTTAGCCCAACAGAAGTACAACGTCATCAAACTCATCCACCGGTTCGTGGCGCTTTTGGGCGTCGATTTGAAGCAGTCCCGCAACAAGACCGTCAGCGCAGTATTTCTGGCCGAGAAACCCGTCCCAGTGGCTGAAAAGTCCGACGATCCTCCCTCCAAATTAGCAGTACATCTCAAGAAGATCTCATCGTACTTGTCGGACATCCGTATCTTCAACAGATTGACCGATTCGATCAAGTATGCTCCATGGATCATCGACGAGTTTGCTGCATTCACCAACCCTGCTTCGGCGGTGCCTCGGTTCGACCGTTTCATCAATTTGTTCCAGTCGCTCAACTGTCTTGTTCTTGAGCTTTTGGAAAACGCCGGATGGTTAACTGACCACGACTGGGTAGGAACCAACGACAACAACTACTGGTGTATCGAGACCTATATCTGGTGTTCGAGGGTCTGGGCAGCCTACGTGGTGATTGAAATCGTAGAACTCATCAGAAGAACTCCCGTTTCCAAGTGGGACAAGAACTGGAAAATTGCCTTGTTCAAGAACGCTATCCAGATCCCATTGGTGGTCCACTGGTCCTTATACGAGGGATGTCTTTCTCCTTTCTGGGTGGGTGTCTGTGGAAGCGGAGCGTCATGGTGGGGCTTTAGAGACATGTGGGCATCAATTGATTTGAGTTAATATTTATTAGAGACGATAAACTCACAAAACTCTTTCCTGGAGATACAGGATAGAGCCATTATTTATTTCATATAGAATATACCCGACTTGGTCAAACATTAAAGTGCTTGTGTATCAATAATTTCATCTCTTCTCTATTGGTGACGATATTTATTCTGGGTATACATTATCTGGATTAACTACTGACCTTGCCTGCTTCCGCACCTCCCTTCTCCAAGTATCTCGATCTTTCGAAATAAAAGTTGGGGTGTGTTATGTGTAACGCCTCCTCTGCAGCGGGACTGCTCTTCAACTGGTGTTTATGGGTCAATTCAAACACTCTGGTACATGCCACAGTGTACTCGTTCTTACTTACATCATCCAATACTCCACTGATCTCCTGCAGGTCGGTGATTCCCAACTCGGACAAATTGTGGATCAACATGTCAGATGTGAAATTCTTATAAGGACATCCGTGGTACTGCCCAGCACTGGACTTAGGAGCAGTCATCAGAATGATTCTATTACAGTCCCAAGGTCTCTTTTTAATTCTACCACCTTCTAAACCGTAATCGTGACGAATGTTATACTTGTAGTTCTTATTAAAGGAGTCTTGACTCATGCCGTTAGTGCCCTTTGTAAATTGGGTGGACCAGTATTCCAAGGCTTCATCCACACTAAGACCAATACCCTTGAGAAACAACGAAAGTTGCGATCTTCCGTCATACTTCAAATGTGAGTTGGCAATTAAATTATTTTGCATGTATGTGGCACAAAGTGGAAAGTGTTTGGTGATATGAGGCTGGGTCACGGAGACTGCATTGATATCGTCTCTGTTTCCTTTTCCGAATTGATCAGAATCGTATCTGTAAGAAGAGAAGTTGTTGGATAAATTGTTGAGCAAAGGCAAGAGTCTGTCATCTTCTTCTAATCTTGGTAAGGTTTGGAAAGTCTTTATTAACATTTTGCTCAAGGACTCGTCAAACTCTATAGCCAACAAGTTTAATTGCATGGTGGCTGGAATAAACGCAAACCCTTCGCTCAAGTAGACCGACCTAGACCCTATCAAGTTGGGTACGGTTTCAAACGGCAACTTAATGAAGTTTTCGTTGTTCAACACATGTTGTCTGATTTGTTCATTGGACAAGATCGTAGTACCATCTCCCTCGGCTAACAATGCATTCTTTATAGCGGGACCGGTGGCTGCATACAACTTGTCGGCAATACCTCTCTTTTCTTCCTGGGTAATATATGTCCAGTTCAATTTATCGTTATTGGCTTGTACAAATTCGGCTTGTTCCTTGGGTTGCATTAACCCATACCTAACCTTGAACAAGATGGTCTCGTTCTTGATGAACTTCTTACGCATCTCGTCGGAGCGACAGAATACCAACCTCAAGATGAAGTGGGAATAGTGGTCCTTCTTTCTTTCCTGGATGATTTGGGCCTGGTTGGTGGCAGTAGCTGGACTCAAGGGCAAATGCTGCAAAAGCATGGGTTTTATGGTGTTTTCGATCTGTTTGATCGTTTTGGAACGTGCCACACAAGACTCGATCTCAATGAGGATCTTGAGTCTGTCTATGGCCCAAAGTTCGAACTCTTCTAGGGTGATTTCTTCAAGCGGTGGTATGTCGTAGAGCGAGATTCTGGAGGCAAATTGTCGCTGGTTGACTTCATACGATTGGTAGATGGCGCTGGCCTTCGACTGTTCGAAGTTTCTTCTTCCGGCAGTTCTTCTTTTAGCCTGTCTAAACATCGTATCAACAGTCTGTTCAGTATGGGAAGGTGTGGTTAAAACCGTTAAAAATGGGGCGTTTTGGTAGGAAAAAAAGACGCCTGGAGTTCTCTAGGGTCGAGTATCACGAATTCGTAGTCCAATAACCGGGTCTCCAGTTCTAAGATATAGAAATCTGTTATACCTTTAAGATAAACATCAAACTTATGAAATCAAAACGCGCGTCGCGTCCTAACCCCAAGCGCGTGGATTACGATTTCTGAAATTTGCGATTACGTAACGGCTTACGTACACCTACCACTGTACTCAACACATCGAAGATTTTCTTGCCAACCAAGTCAACTCTTTCACCTCCACTTGATACCATCCACCAATCAATCTATTAGGATCCAGGACCGTTACAGGTATTTGTCTCAACCACGTATCTACCCGTCCAATCCTTATATAATGGCTGAAGTCAATATCGACACCAACACCTTCCACAAGAGGCTTTCGATCATCCAGAAGAATCTTGCCCAGGAGTCGATTGGCCAGGTGTTACTTATCGTAGGCGCCAGTGATGATGAGAACACCTACAAGAAATCGACGGTGGTCCAGACCTGGTTGTTGGGCTACGAGTTCGTCCACACCGCGTTGTATATTACCCAGGACAAGTGCGTGTTCATTACTTCCGAAGGCAAAGCCAAGTACTTGAAGCAATTGCCCAACAAACCTACTGCCAACTCCAGTGACGTTGAGATCTGGACCCGTACCAAAGACGCCGAAAAAAACAAGGAGATCTTTGTCAAATTGATTAAGGAGTTGAAATCCATCAAGGATGGCACTTACGGCACCATCATCAAGGACCAGTACAAGGGTAAGTTTGTAAACGAATGGACGGAAGTTTCCGGACCAGAAAACTTGAAGCCTGAGGATATCACCTTGTTGATCTCCAAATCGATGGAATTAAAGGACCTGGAAGAATTCGCCAATATCAGTTTGGCCGCCAGATCGTCCACCGTGATGATGGAAACATTTGTGGATGAAATGTCCCTCATTGTCGACCAGGAAAAGAAGATCACCAACGCCGAACTTACCGACAGAATCGAAGACAAGATCGAGAAAAATAAATGGTTCACCAAGAGTGAATCTGGTAAGAAATTGTCACAGACCAGAGACTTTGACGCAGAATTAATCGAATGGTGTTACTCACCAATTATTCAGAGTGGTGGCGAATACAACTTGAGTCCAGGTGCTGTTTCTACCAATTCTCAGTTATCTGGAGAAGGTGTGATTTTAGCTTCCTTAGGTTTGAGATTCAAGTCTTACTGTTCTAACATCGCAAGAACGTTCTTGATTGACCCTACTCCTGAGATCGAGTCCAACTATGACTTTTTACTCAAGCTCCAAAAGCACATCACAACCACTTTACTCAAGGACGGAACTCCTGCCAGTCAAGTGCATCAGGGTGCCCTCGATTTCATTCAAGCTGAAAAGCCCGAGTTAGTGAGCCATTTCACCAAGAACTGTGGTTGGTTATTAGGAATTGAATTCAGAGACTCGACTTTCATCTTGAAACAGAAAAACGAAAGAAAGTTACAGAATGGCCAGATTGTATCCTTGACTATTGGATTCAGCAACCTTACCAACTCTAAAATAAAGAACCCCAAGAAGAACCTTTACTCCTTGTTGTTGACTGACACCTTCAAGGTAGGTGAGTCTGAACCAGTTCTCCTCACAAACTACACCAAGACCAGAAGTGAAATCTCGTTCTATTTCAACGAAGAACCAGCTGCTGTCAAGAAGGAAAACGGTGCCTCCAACGACAAGAAATTGAAGACAGAGAAGAACATTAAGATTGAAAAGAACTTGGCCGCTAATGAAGCAAACTCCAAGGTTTTGAAGAAGAAATTAAGACACGAGTACAATGGAGGAGATGATGATTCAAATGCTGAAAAGATCCGTCAGGAACTTCAGCTTAAATTGCACGAAAAGAGATTGCAAGAAGGATTAGCCAGATTTTCTAAGGCAGATGCAACAGATGCTTCAGACTACAAACCTGTGTTTAAGAAGTATGAGTCCTATGTGAGAGAGTCTCAGATCCCCTCCAGTGTAAAAGATTTGAAGATCCACATCGATTACAAGAATCAGACTATTATATTACCAATTTGCGGAAGACCAGTTCCTTTCCACATCAACTCGTTCAAGAGTGGATCCCAAAACGAAGAAGGAGAATTCACCTACTTGCGGTTGAACTTCAACTCACCTGGTGTAGGTGGTAACACCAGTAAAAGAGCAGAATTGCCATACGAAGATTCTCCTGATAACTCTTTTGTGAGGTCCATTACTCTTAGATCCCGTGATCGTGAAAGAATGGTTCAGGTGTTCAAGTCTATTCAAGAATTGAAAAAGGATGCGGTCAAGAGAGAACTGGAGAAGAAACAGATGGCCGATGTGATCACCCAAGCAAACTTGATTGAATTGAAGGGATCTAGAGTCAAGAAATTGGACCAGGTATTTATTAGACCCCAACCAGATACCAAGAAGATTGGAGGGCTTTTGCAAATCCACGAAAACGGTTTGCGTTACCAGTCATCTTTCAAGCATGACCAAAAGGTGGACGTGTTATTCTCTAACATTAAACACTTGTTCTTTCAACCCAGTAAGGATGAGTTGATTGTGATTATTCACTGTCACTTAAAGAGTCCAATCATGATTGGAAAAAAGAAGACTCACGATGTGCAGTTCTACCGTGAAGCCAGTGACATGGCGTTCGATGAAACTGGAGGTCGTAAGAGAAAGTACAGATATGGAGATGAAGATGAATTACAACAAGAACAGGAGGAAAGAAGAAGAAAAATCCAATTGGACAAAGAGTTCAAGGCATTTGCCGAACTCATCGCCGATTCATCCCATGGCTTAGTCGATCTTGATTCGCCATTCAGAGAGTTGGGATTCCAGGGTGTGCCTTTCAGATCATCTGTTTTATGTATGCCTACCACCGACTGTTTGATCCAGTTGATCGATCCTCCATACTTGGTAGTCACCTTGGAAGAGATCGAGATCGCACACTTGGAAAGAGTCCAATTTGGATTAAAGAACTTCGATTTGGTGTTTGTGTTCAAGGACTTTTCCAAAGCGCCGGTTCACATCAACACAATTCCTATGGAACTCTTGGAAGACGTCAAGTCTTGGTTAACCAATGTGGATATTCCATTCAGTGAGGGTCAAATGAACTTGAACTGGGCTGCGATTATCAAGACCGTGGTTGCTGATCCATACCAGTTTTTCGCAGACGGTGGTTGGAAGATCTTGACCGGATTTGGAGACTCGGACGATGAGGAAGAAGAATCGGAAGAGTCTGAATTCGAAGTCTCGGATGAAGACCCTAGTGACGAAGAGGTGGTGAGTGAACAAAGTGAAGACGACTACTCTTCAGGAGGCGGCGGGTCCGACAGCGGAGATGGCAGTGGGGACGAAAGTGAAGAGGAAGGAGAAGATTGGGATGAGTTGGAGAAGAAGGCAGCACGCGAGGACAAGCAGTTTGGAAGAGAATAAGCTTGTCGTGCCCATGTTGCATCAACGTTTCCAAGTCCGGTGTTGACTAACCCGGTGTTGACTAACCCGGTGTCTGTCTGTACGCGACTACGCCAATCGATATGGCCATAGCTAGTTTGTTTAGTCGTATATGTAGAACGGTGTTTGTACTATATTTAATTGACCTTTTTTGCATGTAGGTCCGGGATGTAGGTACCAATGTAGGTACGAGCATCTGAGGTAAACAATAGGAAATTAAACCTAATGAGAGGAACAAAGACGCGTCATTGGCTGAGAATTCCGAAAGAAGGACAAAATAGTCTCGACCAAGTGCTCCAAAGTACTGCAAAGAGCTAAAAAATTTGCTACAAAATCAAACAAACACTGTTCCTGGCCTTCCGCTGGCTAGTCATGTATCTATTTGCCGCTGGGTATTTTGTAGTTCCATATTATTTGTATGGGTATTTTGTCAGGCAATATTATCTGAGGTTATTGGTGCGCGTTGAAATATTCTGAAAACCTGAAACACATTCTGAAACGCCGTTCCAAACTGGGTTGGTACCCCCAAAGCACGTACGCAAGACAGAAAAGAATAGAGTTCCGATTAGCGAGGCGTATCCCCCACGCCTTGATAGGCTCATGAGGTCATTTTCCCTTCGAGAAGTGTCTTTTCTAGGATAAATCTGGCGTTTTTTGTGTGACGGAACAGAAAGGGGTCGTGTTTTTTCGTGCATAGAGTGCATTGTCTACATTCCGGGCTGAAACCAATGTTCAGGTACCAACCCATTGACAATTCTGTGGTGACCCGCCTTCAATGTTGACGAAAGTGGAGTCATGACAAAGGAATACCCAGAGAAAGGCTTCGGATTGAACCCAATTGCTATGGTTCCGCTCCCAAAACTACAATCGACAGAGAGTGAAAAATCGACATGGTCAACCCACATACCATCATGTAGCCGGTACAAAATAATGTAGACGTGGGTGGCCAGTTCAGGCACTCTAGTGTCCCGATCCAAAACCCAAACCAATCCCGTCAACTGCAGCTGCATTACCGATAATTGTTCAAACAACAGGTCCCAGTCCGCTTTGGGAACACAAACACCTATATAGAGACGGGCCCAAGCACCTTTTTTGGGTTTGGCCTGTTTGATCTGGGTATCATAAACAACCGTACCAGAAGTGCAACCAACAACCCTGTCGCCTACCTGCTGCTGTTGCTACGCCATCGCTGTTTCGTCTTGTCCTACTGTATCAGCCTCGGATCTGTTTCACCTTTCCACTCTGAAACACGCTCTTAACTCTCCAACAAATTTCGCAAACGTGACTGAGATTCACCTGAGATCTATCTGGAGAAGCCTGATCAGATTGCACACACCTCGATATACCACGACTTTCCTAGGCGACTTTGCTTTCCAATCCTTTCGTCCTTTTCTCGCCTGTCATCCATTGCTATTGTGGAATCGGTTTCTACGTCTCGTATATCCACTGAAAAATTTCCACCCACTGTTCTTCACACTCTGTGGCTAAAATAGCACTCATCTATTCATCTACACATTATACCGACTGTTTCACGGTGCCCTGAAACTTGTACCACTACTCAGACATCGCCGAGATTCGCCTGAAATCAGCTTGAATCGTCAAGTTTTCTTCCATCTTCAACCGTCTATTTCTTTCCAGGCTCTGCCTATAGTGAATAAACTGCCACACATCACCACAAACTCCCTCGAAGACCGTCTTCATCCGCTCCTTTCCTCCTCCGAATAATCTATGTCCATCATGAATGTTCCTCAGCCACAGGCCCAAGTAACCCAGGCCCAAGCTCAACCCCAAGCCCAAGCTCAAACACAACCTCCTCAGAACCAGGCCCGTGAAGTTTCCTTCAGAGTGTCTGACCACTACCAAGTGCTCGAAATAGTAGGCGAAGGCGCCTACGGAGTGGTGTGTTCTGCCATACATACTCCCACCAACCAGAAGGTGGCCATCAAAAAAATCGAGCCGTTCGAACGGTCGATGCTCTGTCTCCGGACGTTACGAGAACTCAAGCTCCTCAAACACTTCAACCACGAGAACATCATCAGCATCTTGGCCATCCAGAGACCCGCCAGCTTCGACACCTTCAACGAAATCTACCTCATCCAGGAACTCATGGAAACCGATCTCCACCGAGTCATCCGAACCCAGAAACTCACCGATGACCATATCCAGTACTTCATCTACCAGACCCTCCGTGCCCTTAAAGCCATGCACCTGGCCAATGTGTTACATCGTGATCTCAAGCCTTCGAACCTCTTGCTCAATTCCAACTGTGACTTGAAGGTGTGTGATTTTGGCTTGGCCAGATCTATAGCTCTGAGTGAAGACAATTTCGGCTATATGACCGAGTATGTCGCAACCAGATGGTACCGTGCTCCGGAAATCATGTTGACATTTCAGGAATATACCACTGCCATCGACGTATGGTCTGTAGGGTGTATTTTGGCCGAAATGTTGAGTGGCCGTCCGTTATTCCCAGGAAGAGACTATCACAACCAATTGTGGTTGATTATGGAGGTCTTGGGAACACCTAACATGGAAGACTACTACAATATCAAGTCCAAGAGAGCCCGTGAATATATCCGGTCGTTGCCCTTCTGCAAAAAGATCCCATTCCAGAATTTGTTCAGTCAAAACAACGCCGGCGTGGAAATTAACCCGTTGGCCATCGACTTATTGGAAAACTTGTTGATTTTCAACCCGGCAAAACGTATAACGGTTGACGATGCGTTGAAACATCCCTACTTGAGACTTTATCACGATCCCAACGACGAGCCTATAAGTGAAAAGATCCCTGAGGATTTCTTCGATTTCGACAAGCGCAAAGATGAACTTTCGGTGGCCGAGTTAAAGACCATGTTGTACGATGAGATCATGAAACCGTTATAGACTTCCTTGCACTACTACGGACCACCGTTATAGAGAAAACGATTATCGTGGGATACTGGAAGATCTCACACCTGGTGTATATCTTCGACTAGTGTAGTGACAATGTAAACATACAAGAATTGGACAATTTGCATCCATTGCCGTAGAACGAGATTTGTAGTATTTAAATTGAAGTTTTTAAAGACGTTACGGGAAAATTTATTGCTTTCCAGTTAAGAGTTTGGCAAGAAAGATTATCCCATTAAGAATACTTCTATGATTCTTCTAGAATTTTCAAGATCGATCTGATAATTCTCTCAATTTTAAGACACATTCCAGGGTATTACAGAGGAGTAGAGAATTGGTAGCGATCAAAATGTGTATGCAATTGAATCGATGTAGATATGTGGTAGCGCTACGTCTCTATACGGCATATCTACACCACGTAAATAGCCCAGCATTACCAAGTCGTGTCTCAACAAACCTCGAGCGTTCTTCGTAGGCGCAGCACCCCGGAATCAAGTGTCAAGAATTATTCTCTATTGTTTGTGATCTATTGTTGTACGTAAGGGTGCACATATTTAGTGCGAATCGCCAACACTGAGACAACCAATAGAAGCAGGTTTAGGAGTTCTGGCATAAGGAAGTAGATAGTAAGGAAGCGGAAATCAAAGCCACAAGGATTCTTCGTATTTCCATACTCCAAAACACCAAATCAACCTCTTAACACATCTCACACTCGGTGCTAAATAATATCCGAACCTCACATCCTTCGATCTGCACAATTCTCAGGTGCAATTTTCACACACATACTTTTTTTCCATTGCTTACACATAACCTCGTACAATAGATCGATACACGGACTACCAGAATTAGTGGGCATAGTGTCTGTAAGTAGGATGTCTTCTAACTGTAGCATGTAGCATGATATTCCTACGCTTTTCTAAGTCCAAAAGACGTCCAGCAGGCATCGCCCGGCCAGATCGCCCTTATCTTATTCTTACAATATAAACCTAAATATACATAATAAACAAACAGAAGTAAAGATTGGGGGTGGAAGTTCGTGGAAAGAGAGAAAAACGGAGGGAGGGTTCGTGTCGTCGTCATGAAAGGGATCACAGCGGCTCGGGAGCCTAGTTCTTCTTTCTGCCAAACAACCCCCGCTTCTTCTTCTTCTGAGCCTCGGGCTTCAACGACGAAGCAGAGTAGTTGGGTGCCTGGTATACTCCCTGGGCACCAAACTGGGCCACGGGAGGAGCAAATCCAGCACCTCCAGCACCACCGGCTGGCACGTTTCTGGCAGAAGCTCCGGATCCGTTGACACCCCCTTGCAAGTTGTAGTAGGGGAAATCTTCATGGAATCCCCACCCAAGTCTATTCGATTCTAGTTGGTCTCTGTAGTTGAGGTCTCCGGTAATGGCGTACTCAAAGCCCCTGATGGTATCCAAAGGACGCTCGTTTCTCGATCTGGTAGGGTTGGAGATGTCTCCGGTGGTGATGGGGTTACCGAAAATGTCCTTCAAATTGGCTGATTCCTGAGACAAGTACGAGGGACGACGGTTGTCCAGGGAATGGTCGTGGGCCTGTTCGAACGGCTGGGCCTCATTGACAGCCTGTAAGAGTCTGTTCTCGTAGTTGGTAGCGCTCATCTTGTATTCTTGATAATGGTCTTTTTCGAGAGGAATATCGATGTCCTCCTTTTTGGAGCGAGCTCTCAAGATGGCCATGGTGGGTTCTTTATATAGTGGGAGTTAAGGAGTAACAAAGACGATTAATTGTGTGCAGATGTCGCGGCGGTTAGTAGCGGAAGTCGTTGCAGGGGGATGTCGTGGTAGGAGCGAAGGAGTGCGCAGGCACGGTACGATCTGGCACAGTCCGGGGAGATCTAGCGAGAGTCTGGAGAGCCTGGGGCGGCACTAGGGAGACAATAGGGAGACTTTAGTGAGACTCCAGCGAGACTTGTTACGATTTTAGCGACGCGGTGGTGAGATCTTAGAGAGGCTTGGTGGACTCTCGAGGCTTAGCGACACTGGTAGAAATCTCCAGCGAGACAAGATTTAGCGTGAGCGATTAATTTATCAGCAGTATACCTATTTCAGTAGGACAAGAGTCTTGTAATACTCTGGTACTCCCTGTATGATGATAAGCTCTCTGGATTTCACTGATCTCTCTTTCTTCACTGAATTTGCACTAATTTCTCTGACTTTACTAGTCTGAATTAGCGTGAACGGAGCTCTGAGTTGCTAAACCCTCGCTAACCTTAGGGGGCTATTCTGGTGGTACGAGCACGGTGTGGTGCTGGACTTTGGCGTGAGTACGGCTCCGATTGTCCTTTAGTTAGCACGGTTGCCGTCGTTTTGTGTCTTGATCTATCAGTGTGAACTCTTATACGGAGGCACGATCGTGAACTGGAACTGGCACTGAGATTGGAAGTCTGGGATCTGTTGCAAAAAACTGGTCCAGGTTACTACATAGTGGTGGAATTTTTTTAACGACTCCAGCGGCTGTAGGGGTATATATAGTAATTGGCTTCACTTACCCCCGTCCCCCCTCTACTTTACTCCCTAAGGAATCTTGTGATTTGGTGGGCCAACAGGGAAGGTTTAGGTTCTAATTGGGGAGGAGCCCCTTGCTGTGTGCAGGCCCACTGCGGCCGGATGCGAAATTGAGGCTGAGCTCGGTGTAATTCTCATACCGGGCAGTATCAGCAGATGGGACATAGGCAACCAAAATGCCCAAACCGGCTTCTTTTGTTCCAAAAACTGTTTCCTGCTATACCCACCATACGCTTTAGGACTACCATAGCCTGCTTTACCTAAGCCTGGCCCCTAGCAACACGCCTTGGTGGAATATGTGGATTCGGACAATTGATTCCAGAATTTTCCTCTCCTGCACACAGCCGCTACGAAACACTATTTCTTGGTACGAAGCAGCCCTCTATACTAAAGAGTCGCCGGAGAGTCGCTGAGATCTCTTCTTTTTTCGGGGCTTTGCTGGCGGCCAGTCCCAGAATTACACAGCGGCCCCAAGCAACCATAGCCACCTTTTGCCGCTGTTGGGGCCCTGGACACTTGTTCTTTTTCACAGCCAAATTGTTACCCTTACATTGGAAAGTTCAAAACCCGGGAATAAGCCAGAACCCTCACCAGTTCTCGTGGGAAAATGCCCGCACTTTCTTGGGCTGTAACTAGTTACCGTGGTTTCGGCTACAACTGCTCCTGTGTCGTTCTTAAGCCTCTGTTGGCTTGTTTTCTCCAATAGAAACGCTGTTTCCGATTGTCTACATGGCCTACTAATTTTGAGGCCCCTTGGTGGCGTTTTCCTGACCTCCGGTGACTCGAATCCCGGCGCTTCCACCACTTCTTATCGTTTCTATCGCTTTCTTTTGCGGTATTTCCCTGGTTCCCTCTAATTTAAACTTTGACCAACGGAGATGTTCGACCGGTTTTGGCAATAGGGTGCCGTATTAGTTGAGCTAATTTTAAATGCACCCACTGAATCGACACTTCGATCCGAAACTCGTCGTATCGTGTTCGTTCCTGGAACGATGGTTTACTTCCAGATCAACCGGGTCGGGTTTTTTCCGATCTAACATGCCGAATCTTCCGAGCACTCATCGCACTCATATGCTCTGGTGCTCGGATCAAAGGGATGTTTGGTGTAACATCAACTACGCCGACGTACACATTGGATCGTGTGGTGCAACTGCGACATTGGGGCTTATGCTAAGTTCTTTCTTTTGGCGGAACTCTGTCCAAGAAGCAGAATCGCGGACCTTTAGAGTATTCTCAATGCAGTATGAGCCGCGTATAGTTTATATATAGTTGGGATGGTAAACAAACACATTGCGGAGAAGTGTGTTTAGACAGTTTAGATGATTGTTTGGTATGTGGGATAGGAGACAATGGAGTTAACAGAAGAGTGCAATATCTCAGAAAGATAACTTTAGGGTATAGTATGAGTCTACTATGACAGATTCTACTATGACAGAGTCCAATATCCCTTAAAAAGTTCTCTCTCTTGTTAAAATTCCCGAAAATCCCGCCAAGTTTCTGGAATCGAGGCTGCTTAGAACCCCAAGACGCGTATACCGTGTTTCCATCACAACCCATAATTATGTGGATAAGGTTGGAGTGATCAGAAATTGCACCCAAATCCTACTACTATACCAAAAGGGTCGTGCACAAGACCAAAACTATTTCCCAGTAATACCTTAAACAACACCCCAGTACTATAGTAGTGGGGAAATGAGTACTTAGTAGCTCAATCATAGGGAGGATCACTGATCGGTAATTTCACCTGTACTCTTCACAAAGAGCTGTTTGAATATTGTACTCGAGTCAGATCAATGACTCATTTCTATATTAATACATTTTAAGCCCCTCTAGGGCCATTGGATTGAATGAAATATCCTAAACTGGGCACCGAAAGTTGATTGCTCTTATCTATCATCATGTTTACCCCGTAATTCGAAATTCTGATTTTTGACGCAAGAGCTTAAAACACATCAAAAACCCTTAGCTTAAGTTTTTCCTACGTATTCAAGATTAAAGATGATTCTTGCTAAATTAGCAGTGGAGGTGATATTCTTTATTATTTCAGCTAGATTAGGGACAGCCACAGACATAAATCGTGGAGTATTTGAAATTGGGGATCAATATGAAAACAAGCTTTGTTTCATAATTCTAGGTAGCATGACGACCAGACTACCAGATAATACTATTGTATACTCTGCGCTAGATACTGAAGGAAAGTTGTTCAAAACTTTAACCAGGTATCAAACGAACGAAAACAATTTTACATACGCTGTGGAAGGAAATGTCGAAACAACCTTGACCACCATAGGCTACAAAAAGTATAATGCTTCAGTAAATTACTGTGAGTACATGAGAATAATGAAGCTACACAAAGGGCCGAACTTGACAGAATACGAGCAAACCATAATCAATAAGTTCAATGAAGGCCATCTCCAGCAGACAGAACCAACTCACGTCCAACAGCGGTTGAATGCACAGATGTCAAAATAGCTCAGGGTATAGCCTGAAAAAGTTTCCATAGCGATGTTTCTAGACTCGAAGATTGAAACACTAAATTATGAGAGACATTGTTGGTAGGTATGAATTGTGGTCCTATAATGAAAATTCTGGTGTGAATGAAACAAATGAATAAACACTGTTATTTGATAGGTTATAATGATCGAAATTGCACCCAAAACTCTCTATACCATGAAGGTCGTGCACCAGACCAAAACCAATATCTAGTAGCACCTAAAACACACACCTAAACCATGAACAACCCACTTAAATCCGCCCACATGTGCCAAATAAATTCCTTTTTACCGCCAATGTTTCCGCAACGTTCATTCACGCCACAGCAACTCGCAAATCAGTATCATTTCTCAGCATCCCTGTTCGTGATGAGTAAGAATAGGGTTTGTCCTGCACACAGCCGGGCCCGAAGAAGAAATGTCTAGCGAGGATCACCGGTGACACTGATGAATAATCAAGTAACATCCCTACCACAGCAGTATACATAACAAACGCCCACAACCAGATACGGTTTACGAAGGGCTGACAGTACGGCTGACATGGTTCCAAACATGGGTATTTCCACAGCTTCTACCGGCTTCTATCAGGTTCCATGAATGGCAGGCACAGTTGACTCAGATGACAGAGTCACTTCCTAGGGTCCACTGCGTCTCTTATCAGATTTCAGTGATTCACCACTTCTGACAAGTCAGATATCGAAGATGTCTAGTATATCTTGTAAATGGAGACATTTGGCAAAACCTGCTGTATTATACCTACTATACCTACTATACCTACTGTACCTGGTCTAATTACTTGTAACTATACCTGTTAATAGTACTGCTATATAATTGTAAGCATCACTCAGCATTTCGGAGATGCGTGCGATCTCTATTGTGTGGGCTTTTGTGAACTTCAGCCATACAGTCTTCGATCTGCACATTTTGCATCAAGACCCTCACTAAGCATTTTGCAATCAACTAAGCATTTGTAATCGCCAGAACATGGCAAGAAAGTATAAATATGACGCTGGGTTCCTGTAAATATCAACTCTCATTTTAATCAACTAACACCTCCATCTCATACATCCTCCACCTCCACTCCAATGCATTATAGATTTATTAGAGACAGTTTCTGGGGCAGATTTGCCTACCACATTTCTGGCCACAGGATCTTCACCCATGCTGAAGACAGTCCCGACTATGTGATCCCTAAGAAATACTTGGAAGAGTTTGCCGCTACCCAATTAGACAAGGAAGACGCCGAAAAGGAAGAATTCGACTCAGACTCTTCTGCTTCCTCTACTGTTTCAGACAAGACCTTAGTCAGAGACTCCAATATCTATGTTGACTGGGATGGTCCAGAAGACCCCGAAAACCCTCAGAACTGGCCCTTTGTCCAAAAGGCATTCTTCATTTTTGAAATCGCCTTCTTGACCACCTCCGTCTACATGGCTTCTGCCATCTTCACTCCTGGTATCACCCAGATCATGGCTGAATTCAATGTCAACGAAACCAAAGCTACCCTTCCTTTGACCATGTTCGTTATTGGCTATGGTCTTGGTCCTATGGTGTTGTCTCCCATGTCTGAAAACGCTGCCCTTGGAAGAACCTCCATCTATATCCTGACGTTGTTCTTGTTTTTTATCTTGCAAATTCCTACTGCTTTATCCAAAAACATCGCTGCTTTGACTGTGTTGAGATTCCTTAGTGGTGTCTTTGCTTCTCCTGCCTTGGCTACTGGTGGTGCTTCAGTTGGTGATGTTTTGGGTTTACCATACGCTCCTATCGGAATTGCTACCTGGTGTATTGGTGCAGTCTGTGGTCCTTCTTTAGGTCCACTTGTGGGATCTGTTTTGGCTGTCAAGGGTGGCTGGAGATGGACTTTCTGGTTCATGGCTATCATCAGCGGCTCGACTTTCTTGGTTCTCGGCTTCTTATTACCTGAAACTTATGGTAAGACCTTGCTTTTGAGAAAGGCTAAGAGATTGAGAGTTTTAACCGGTAACGATAAGATCACTACCCCAGAAGAGATCGAAAACAGAAACATCGAGTTTTCCGCTTTGGCTAGACAGACCTTGTGGAGACCTATTGAAATCTCCACCACTGAACCTGTCGTTCTTTTGATCAATTTATACATTGCTTTGGTGTATTCCATCTTATACCTTTGGTTCGAAGCTTTTCCATTAGTCTTCCTTGGGGTCTACAAATTCACCTTGATCGAGATGGGTGTCAGTTACGTCTCTATCATGTTGGGAATCATGATCGGGGCCTTCATTTATTTGTACTGGGTCAGAAAAGCGTTCACTTTAAAGGTTCTTGCCGGTGGAGAAGTCACTCCCGAAGTGTTCATTCCAGGCGCTTTTGTTGGAGGTGCTTTGATGCCTATTGGTCTCTTTATCTTTGGCTGGACTGCCGCTGAAGACATCCACTGGATCGCTCCTCTCATTGGTGCTGCGCTCTTTTCTGCCGGATGTTTCGTGGTGTTCCAGACCTTGTTCAACTACTTGGGAATGTCGTTCTACAGATTTGCTGCTTCTGTTTTTGCCAGTAACACCTTGTTCAGATCGGTCATTGCCAGCGTGTTCCCATTGTTCGGACGTGCTTTGTTCTACAACCTTAGAAATTCTAGATTTGTCGCCGGTTGGGGTAGTTCCGTTTTGGGATTCATCACCTTGGCCATGCTTTTGATTCCTACCTACTTTTATATCAACGGACCTAAGTTGAGAGCAAAGTCGAAGTTTGCCAACTAATAATTAATCGATTTTTATAGATACATTGCTGCATAGAATAATAGATATAGAAAGCAAACTGATCTGTAGTTCTAATATGCTGGTACTTGCAAACAAGATAATAGAGTAGAACTTAAATGGATGCGAAATTGAAAAACCGTTGAATATGTGGAGACAGGAAAAATAGATAGGAGACTTACACGCTGGATTTACCCTTCATGCTATGGTATCATGATGTTACATTCCTTCCACTTCTGGTTCTAACTTTAACCACATTAAGCAAGGCAATTCACCATAGATTGTCGCTTTGACTACGAATTCAATACACACATCTTGATGGAGCAGTTAATATTTCTACCAAGAACGGACTCGAGAGACACATCACCAGCAGAACCTGTTCGATACCTCCAAGCAACGTATGGTAATTTCCACTGTGAATTCAGCAATTTCAAAGGTCTTCCCATTGGCACTCAGAAAAATCGACAGAAGACTCAATAGCGACCGGTACCCCATTAATTCCCAGACATAGTGATTCTCAAAGGCGGATACAAGGACAAATAGGAGTACGAGAATTAGAGTTCCAGAGTGTTTGACACAGAATAATACAACCACACGACCTTAACTAGCACCTTTCAATTACTTCACATACCATAACCATCTGGTCTAGCTAAGAAACCTGAAGCTCACCTATGCAGGAAAGCTCACACATCCGAGGATGTCTATACCGGAAATACTATACGCCAGATCTGACGAGCTTCGATCTATTCTTAGTGATTTGGGGTCTCGGTATACCGAGAGTCACGTGATTTTGACAGATATCAGTGATGATCTGACCCGAACTATACTACATAGACACATCTCAACAAACGTTACTACAGACTCCAAATCACTCCCATTACACAAGAGCATGACATTCTTCTATGTCAAGCTTTAAAAAAACACACTGCTTCAAGGTTTCTTCAAGCAGTAGCCTCACAAAATGGGTTTCTACAACTGGTTTGACCATCATCCACTTTGATGAAACAAGATCAAAATTGAAGGGCCAGATCATAGTGGATACCCGATCTGGAGAGAGCTACCAAGCGGCATTGCTCTTAGACGTCGAGTTTCACCGGGCGATAGACCATCTCAATGAGTCTGGCAAACACAGATGGACTACTTATACTTCCGATATAGAGCTTGATAGTTCCACTTATACCTTGCAATCTTATGGGTGGCAAACATTCATGCTGTCTTTGGAGTTCTACCTTGAATACATCGTGAATCGGGAATTGGAAGAAAAATACCCTGGCGAATTGTCAAGGAGTTATCACCATTATGCCCAGAGCTATACCAATGGTTCGAGAACCATAAACCTCACCAAGTCTTACAGGAATTCTGCCATATACGAGAACACACCGTTGGCCCCTGTTTCTCCAGAACTCAAATGTGCAAACTTGGCTCTTGACAGTATCAAACAATTCCGTGCTAAGACACACCAGCCTCAAAATATCACTATTGTCGTACGAGGTAAAGTACTGGAACAGAAATTGCTTTCGACTATAAGTAATCTCGAACAACAGTGCTTTGGATCGCACTGGAGTGGCCTGAAAATCGAGAGAAAGAGAATATTTCCCCACGGAAAGGTCATTGATGTTGATACCTTCCATAAATATGGAAAATATGAAATCTCGTGGGATTTAAAACAAGTGACTGATCCACTACACTTCATGGCGATATGTGTGTTAAAACTGTTCTACCGCCATCGGTGTGTACGGTTTGTCCAGTTCGATGATTCTGTCGGTTCTACTTTTACATTCTCCAGCTATTTGGTTGGGAAACTTGAGGAAATGATTGATCTGTTCAAGAATGGACCTCGTTATAACGACCTGGACTTAAAGAAATTGAAAGAATACGTCCTGAACCAAATTTTAGAACCGTCATTCTCGCCACAACAAGAGGTATGGGATGATTATATCAAATCGGGCTTCATGAACGAACAGGGAGATTTATCTTCTTTTAAACTATGGGCAGATGGACGTCAACAACTGACCAAGTTATTGTCGTGGAATAGCTCTGACTGGAGTGCCATGGTCACTCAGTACATTGTCATAAAAGAACCCCTTCGGGTAAACTTGCACCCTTCAAAGACCTTGCAAAAGCTAAGCAATTCCATTCATAGAAGGCTCACGAGTGAAGTGAAGGGCATGTTTGTTAAGACTGGATCGCACGATAGGAGGAGGGAAATCGTTGCTAATATTCCAGATATAATCGAGCCTAGGGACATAGACTATCCAAAAAGCAGGTCCTACAGAAATGCTAAAGGTCCCTTCCTCGAAACTATAGATTATGTCAATGATGATCCATTGAGCGAAGCAATCTCTCTGGACTCTATAGACATACCCCTCATCATTCACCTTGAAGATTTTGATTTCGAGGTCACAACCATATTCCTTCTGATTGATAAGTCTCGCCTTGATCTATACCAATTAACATTGATTCCCTTCTTGGTACGATTATACAATAATTGGTTTATGCAAGAACCATATAGCAAAGTGTTGGACTTTCAGTTCAAAGCAAGATCTTCTGGAACTGGCACTTATTTTTGGCCCCAGAATGTGGAGACTCTAAGGATCTCGTTTTTGCCAGAGAACTATGGAAAGTGTATCGACTGGCTATCGAAGTTTCTAAATTCGATTCTGGAAAGGAAGTTGAGGGCAAGTGAAATGGATGTGGCAACGATGATGTGGAGTGAAAAGAGAGAGCTTAAGTTACTACAACGAACGGGCCTCTCGGAGTTGAGAGACCTCGCGAAGAATCTATTTAGGTTGGAAAACTTCAAGGTATTTGTTATGGGTAATGTGGGAAAACTTTCTCATCCCGTTCTGGCATGGGAAGGGTTTACACAAATGTTTGCAGCGAATGAGGAGAAATACTTTGGAGGGCTAACTTTCGATCCAATAATTAAAACTAAAACTTGGACTGTTGACTCCCTTTATGGCTATAGTATTCCCGAGCTCGGCAAGGCTATCTTGGTTGAAAATAAAAACCGTGACTCGAACCTTGATCCTAAATCTAGCAGGACTATTTACTTCACCCCTCTTGACTGTGACGAGTCGCAACATTCGAAGATTCTCTTCTGTATGAAGCAACATTGGTTTTATCCTGCGCCATATACCTTTCTGATCTACCGAAACCATTTAGTGCTTGAAATGACTAAAGATGAGCTGGATTCTAGTATAGTGTTTTTTGACTGGGAGGATCTCGCTCGTCACTCGGAGATAGTAACTCGGTTCTTCTCTGAAGGCAAGAGAAGGGACCTCAACAGAATGCGCAGAAGCACGGCGTACGAAGGTGCATTGCTAAAAATGGAATGTGTTTTTGACTATATCGACCCAAATAAAGCCGACAATTTTTTCAAGTTAGCCTCAGAATTAATGGTTGGAGACACCATAAAAACTACAGTGGAGTATACTTACAGATTGTTCGATCCCAGCATTTCTTCAATGATTACTACACTAGATAGCACGAACTCATTCCCATTGCTCGAAGGGTACGAATTGACTCCAGAAAGTGAAGCTCTCGCAAGTGGACTTGGAGCGTCTGTCCGCATTGTAACCAAAAAGAGGGAAGAAGCAAGAACACACTTTGCACTTCCAAAGGAAGTTGTTTATTTTCAAGAAGACGAGGAATCAGAATAATTACGGGCAATATTCAAGAGAAATCGTGCATACTTATCTTTCAATTCGAAATGATATCACTCGTAGATAATTACAAGCAGTCCACAGAACTAGAACTTCATACCGTATACATATCTCATTAATAGAATGATCTAAATGATAGTTTCAGATGTACTTTTTGACTCCTGTTTTATCTTTCAATTTCCTGTATACCCTGGCATTTCCTGGTCCTACTCCATGGAACTGGTGAGATAAGCACTTAAACGCTTCCTTTGTATCTAACTCTGCCCCAGTATCGACTCTGTATAATAACTTGATTTGAGGATTGTGTGAGCGAGAAACTAGACTGCACTTGGCCCTTCCACGTTCTACTCTTCTTATCAGACTCTATACTACTATACCCTCCAGGACTGCACATAAACACCCATTTCCCGTTTCGGAAAATTAATTTCGACGCGTCTTAATTACCTACATACCATCTCTATTTTTCAACTACTTCATATACTTCTTTAACACCACTCTTTTTAACCAACCACCACAACTAACCCCAGAACCAATGTCGTCTCCTCCACCTTCGACAAACACCAATCCCAATGCCAGTGGGTCGAATCCGCGGGATTCCGAAACCCAGTCCCAATCCCAACACACCCCAGGAGTGCCATCGTCTCCATTATTCTTCGCCAACTCGTCATCCAACCCTCCTTCCGAAGTCAATGCTTCCCAGACGTTCAGAAACGTGTCCTCTCCACTCCACTACACATCCTCGGTCCACCACACTTCCGATATCGGAGGCAGTCAAGGCTCGAGTCGGTTGAGATCCGATAGACTCACCAGCGATGTCGACAGAATCGTCAGAAGACCCCAGAGAAGTGACTTGCACGATGCCACGTCATCACCCATGAGAAGAAGGATCTTCACCGAGTCTCGGACTGGACTTGGATCCAGTGGAGCCCATCCTCTTCTGTCGCTGTCCCAAATCAACACCGATCCAGCCACAGAACAGCATGACGAACCCGTCAGAGTCATTTGGGGAACCAACGTGTCTATTCAGGACTGTTCCAACCTGTTCCGTGACTTCTTGATGTCGTTCAAGCTCAAGTACAGAAAGACCTTGGATAACAAGGACATTGAGCCAGAAGACAATGAGTTGTACTATGTCAAGCAGCTTAACAAAATCAGAGACTTGGGAGTGACCAACCTTAATTTAGACGCCAGAAACTTGGCTGCTTATCCTACTACCAAGAAGTTGTTCCACCAGCTCATCAATTATCCACAAGAAGTCATTCCTATTATGGATCAAACCGTGAAAGATTGTATGATCCAGATCGCTAATGATTCGAGCCAATTCTCAGACAATGCCGCCAGCTTAGACGACATTGAAACCAACATCTACACTATCCGTCCGTTCAACGTCAACTTGGTAGCCAAGGGTATGAGAGACTTGAATCCAAATGATATTGACAAGTTGGTCAGTGTCAAGGGTCTTACTTTGAGATCTACTTCGATTATTCCAGACATGAAAGTGGCTTTTTTCAAGTGTAACGCCTGTGGCCATACTGTAGCCGTTGAAATCGACAGGGGTGTCATTTCTGAACCAACGGTGTGTCCCAGAGAAGTCTGTCACCAAACCAACTCCATGATGTTGGTACACAACAGATCTTCTTTTGCCGATAAACAAGTGATTAAATTACAGGAAACCCCAGACTTGGTACCTGATGGACAAACCCCGCATTCGATTAACTTGTGTGTCTACGACGAATTGGTAGACTCGTGTCGTGCTGGTGATAGAGTAGAAGTTTGTGGAATTTTCAGATCTTTACCTGTTAGAGCTAACTCTACCCAGAGAGCACTCAAGAGTTTGTACAAGACATACCTTGATGTGGTCCATATTAAAAAAATTGACAAGAAGAGAATGGGTCAAGATGTGTCTACCTTGGAACACGAAATAGCTGAGAGAGACCTGGAAGTAGACCAAGTGAGAAGAATTTCTGCCGAAGAAATTGCCAACATTAAAGAAGTATCCCAAAGAGACGATTTATACGAAGTGTTAGCCCGTTCCTTAGCACCTTCGATTTATGAGATGGACGATGTCAAGAAGGGAATTTTGCTTCAATTATTTGGAGGTACCAACAAGACCTTCAAAAAAGGTGGTAGATACAGAGGAGATATCAACATTCTTCTCTGTGGTGACCCATCCACCTCCAAGTCTCAAATTCTTCAGTATGTCCACAAGATCGCTCCTAGAGGTGTTTACACTTCCGGTAAGGGTTCTTCTGCTGTTGGTTTAACCGCATATATCACCAGAGATATCGACACCAAGCAATTAGTATTGGAGAGTGGTGCTTTGGTATTGTCTGATGGAGGTGTTTGTTGTATCGATGAATTCGACAAGATGAGTGATTCTACCAGATCTGTTTTGCACGAAGTTATGGAACAACAGACTATTTCTATTGCTAAAGCTGGTATCATCACTACTTTGAATGCCAGAACTTCGGTGTTGGCTTCTGCTAACCCTATCAATTCTCGTTATGACCCTAACTTGCCAGTTACTTCCAATATCGATTTACCACCACCTTTGCTTTCCAGATTCGACTTGGTCTACTTGATTTTGGACAAGGTCGATGAAAAGATCGATAGACAATTAGCCAAGCATTTGACTGAAATGTACTTGGAAGATGCCCCAGATACCGTTTCAAGCAAGACTGTTCTTCCAGTGGAATTCTTGACTTCGTACATTCAATACGCTAAGGAAAACTACAATCCAGTATTGGTCGAGGAAGCTAAGAATGAGTTGGTAAGAGCCTACGTCGAAATGAGAAAATTGGGTGAAGACTCCAGATCCTCGGAAAGAAGAATCACCGCTACTACCAGACAATTGGAATCGATGATCAGACTTTCAGAAGCTCATGCCAAGATGAGATTATCTGAAAAGGTTGAATTAATTGATGTCAAGGAAGCTGTGAGACTTATCAAATCTGCCATTAAAGAATACGCTACTGATCCAATTACTGGTAGAATTGATATGGATATGGTTCAAACCGGTACCACTTCTGCCCAGAGAAGAGTGCAAGAAGATTTGTCCAACGAAATCATGAAGATCATTGAAGAGAACAATAACGTCATAAGATTCAATGATTTGGCGGTCAAGATCAACGAAAGGGTTTCGTTTAGAATCGAGAACCACGAGATCTCTGCCGGTATCAAGAAGTTGGTTGTAGAAGGTAAGGTGGTTGAAAACGGTGACAACCACAGAAAGACCATTAGAAAAATCGCTATCTTGTGATCTTGGTTCCGTCTGTTCATAATTGTTATGTTTAGTTCTTTGTATGGTTTGTATTAATATTAAGTTTGGTATTTGAGTCAGAGTAATTATACAATGATAGGTAGTCGCTATATACAAGTTAACTAATGGTGTCTTCGTGAGCTTAATTTTTATTGATCCTGTTGAATTACAAGAACTTGCTGGTTTCCAACTTCGGTTTTTGGCCTGGTACTTCAGGTTCCACTACTTTCTCGGTAGTTTCCGTCACCTCTTCTTCGCTCTCTGCCAACTTGAAGAAATTCTCGATCTGCTCATCAATCTCTATGTCGGTGACATCTTCACCTGCTCCTCCTAAAGTATTGGCCAACTTCAATTCTCTGGCAATATCCACGCTTTCACCGTTTTTGAGCTTCTCGATCAACTCTTCCAAGATGATGAACTTCGAATGGTGGTTAGTCTTGAGCGCCTCGAGGTCTCGCCTTCCTTTCATGACATCTACCACCACTGTACCGAATACAAATGTGAAGAACATCGACTTGAATACTGGAGTTCTGAGCAAGTCTCTGAAACGAGGTCTTGGAGGAATGTGTTTTGTGGAGTTGTAGCGGATCTGGGTCTGAACCAGAACTTTCGAGAGTTTTATCCCTGTTCTGAACATGCTTGTGATACTGAATGAAATAAATAGATGTCTTAGATACTGATGATTATAGCAGTAAGATAAGTTGGTACTGGAATGAATGAAGTGATCTATGGTACTTGATATGAGAGTACCGTTTTGAGTATGTATTACTGCCTTGTTCTTGAAGTTGTTTGAGTTGTTTAAGTTCTTTGATTTCTTGATCTGCTCTTTGTTCCTCTTCTTTGTCTAATTCCTTTCTTAGTTCATAATATCCAGCGCGCACTAAACTCAATTTGTGAAGAATTCCAGTCATTGAATCATCTAAACCACACGTCACTTTCTTTCTTGTCTAGGACTATGACACCATGAAGGTTCCCAAGGTCACCAGTATCCTTCTAGTCGTTCTAACGTCACTTACGCTCCTCAATTTCGTCCTCAAGTACTACACCTACTTCGTTCTCATTGTATCTTCTTCCAAAACATCTGCCAATGAAGTCAATTCAATAGCCCAGGAAACTGGGGAAGTGCCCCATCCCCATGAGTTGTATGTGCCACTTCTTACCTTCATACCGTCCAAGTCTCCTGTGCTTACCCGTCCATGGGTTCTCATTACTTCCTCATTCATAGAAGAGAACTTTGTGGGGCTCACAGTCAGTTTCACCTTGTTCTTTTATATGGGCAAGTACTTGGAAACCATGTGGGGATCCAAAGAGTTTTCCGAGTTCATCATCTGCAACGTCGTCATCTCCAATTTATTCCTTTACATATATTACTCCATCAAATGCGCCCTTTTCAGCTCCGATTCCACTCCAGTTCCTCCTGTGGTGATCTCAGCAATGGCAATCAACATGGGATTCTTTGTCGCCATAAAACAGCGCATCCCCAACCACTACTTCCTCTTCTTCAAGGGCAACTTGCGGCTCAAAGTCACCTTCCTTCCATTCCTCTTGGTGGTAGCATGCTTCATTCTCCAGATCATCAGCGAGGAGTTCTACATTTCGTTCTTGTTGAGTATCTTGGGGTTCTTTATAAGCTGGTCTTATTTGAGGTTCTATAAGTCGGGCACTAACGAGAGACAATCATACTTGTTACCGTTTGCCCTTTCTCGAAAGCGATCCAATAAGGGTGCGAAACCGGTCAGATCACAACAGTCCAGAGTGGTGCCAGGATCATCCTCTTCCTCACAATCCACCCCGTCCACCACAGGCATTTCCTTACCAACCACCACAATCCAAATCGATAACGGACAAATTAAGGGTGACAGATCGGAACAGTTTTCCCTCTACACCTTCTTCCCATACCCATTATCGATTATCGTAAAATTCTTCTCGCTTGTGGTGTTCAACACCTTGGTCCACTACAAGCTTTTGAATAAAAAACACTTCTTTGACGATCCCGAGGGGTCAGAGCACGACGAACAGTTGATGTTTGATGATATAGACGATTTACAAACCAAATTGTTCGATTTGTCGCCGCTTAAAGGAGCTGGAGATGTCACCACCATTCCAAAAGCTGGTTCAGTACTCAAGCGGTTCTGGAACTGGGTTGCTGGAACCCAAGGCAAAACTAATATCAAAAGCAGTATGGATAAGAGAAGGAAGCTTGCGCTCAAAGAATTGGAATAATTGCTTAGCGATATTCAGATCCAATCATCATAATGCACCCAAAACATAATTAAAAGACCATACGTGTTGCAGATATATTGGACCATCTCAGAACCCACAAGACATGGTGAACCTTTAGTTTACGAGTCGATCCAGACCCTTTGCTCTAAAACTTGCCCAATTCCTTTACTGCATGATTTTTCATGATTATTCATTAATATACGTATATCTATAGAGCATCTCGGACTATGGTTGTGGATTAGTGTCCTGTAGATTTATGAACGGAACGAATGTTCGATCTTCTATTGGCAACAGTTTGTTGATCTAGGCTTCTTCTTTAACGATTTCCTCTTCTTCCACCTTCTCCTCAACCTCATTTGCCTCTTCTTCATCTGCTGCGATCGCTACCTTTTCATCTATTCCCTCGTCAGCTAACTCGTTTAAACACCTCTTGATGAATCCTAGTAACAAATCGTTTCTGTCGTACCAGTCCTTACCCACATCTTCGACTTTATATATGAATCTAATATTATTCAACAACACCTCAATATGGTTATAGTTCTTTAAAATCAACCACTCCTTGATCAGCAACAAGTACCAGATGGTCGATTTTCTAAAGCGGGACAATCCTACAGTGCCGCCATTAACTGCGGGATGTAGTTTTTTGGGGTTGATGTAATGACCTTCTTCGACCGGTTCCCTCTTCTTCAACTCAGTATGCAATAATTCTCCCTCGTTTAAAGCGATTAAGTCCTTATTTTCATCAGTCAAGAACCAACACTTACCAGAACTATATCCTAATCTCTCATAGAGTATAGCTCTGATTACCTGTGACGTTTGGTTGGTAGAAATTAAATGATTATCAAACTCATTTACCACTTTCAAGAGGTACTTTTCGATCAAGTCGTTCCACCACCAAGAGATGTTGAACGTATCACACATACACAACAAAAGCTCTATAACTACCGCTAGAGTCTTGAGACTGTATGTCTTGAGGTTGAGTCGAGATTTGAACGTGTACGACAAGTTATCGATATACGGTTCGATTATATCGTGTCTAATCTTTCTTAAAGTATTCCTATCAGGAGGAGTTGGGTTGACTGAAGTCTGTTGCGTTTGAGCAAGCAATAAGGAGACAATGCACATCTCTTGTGTGGAAGCGACGTATACCCACGCCTTGTCGTTGGTATAGTCTTTTTTGATGATGTCGTAGGTAGAGTATGAATATTTGAAGTCCTTGAGGATTAGGGACCAATCGGCCAATTTACGAATGGTCTGTTCTGGGGTAGACTTGTAGTAGTAGTTTTCGGTATAATTAAATGCAGTGGAATTAGAGTTGCTTTGGTTGGTGATGTTCAACTCGCTGTTGCTGTTATTAAAAAACTTCTTGGATGCAGAAAAGAACCGGCCCGTAATCGATTTCTTGGGCTGAAGCACTTGGTCGTCCCAGACCCTAATTTTGGCTTGCATGTGGGGTATGAGGAATCTATTGATGTATTCATAAAGTCTGGTTCTAAGGATGGAGTCGATTGGTTTAGGTACATGAATTGAGTTTGTAGGGGTAGACGACGATTGTTGAAGGGAGATTCTCTGGAGATCTTCTTCGATAGTGGAATTTTCTATAAGGGACAATTTGACTGAGGGGGTCTTGTGGTCTTGGTCTTGGTCTTCTGGGGGAGGTGTTATGGGAATGGCGGTAGAAAATACGTTCAACTTGGACCGAATGGTATTTTGAAACGTGAGGATCTCGGACCCGGCAAACTTGTCGGAATTGTAGAGAACAAACACATGGATCAACAAGTCGTCGATCTGGAAGAACTTGGGGAAGTTGTAGTTGCGGAATTCCACCATCAACTTGCGCAACACGTCCAAGGAGTCTGTTTCGTAGTCAATGACGAATATTTGCGATACTGGATGGTTGAACGTCTCGAACGGCACGATGTTGTTGGAGGTGATGATCTTGTTGAAGTAGCTGAGATAGAGGTCTTTATCCGAGTCCTTGGCCACATGTTTGAGGAGGATCTCCAACGAACTGATACTGAAGAGTTGACTTACATGGGACTGTTTGGGAACTCCCGACGGGTCTTGAGGAGCAGGATCACTGCGTTTGGTAGCATTGAAGACTGTGAGTAATTCGGGTAAAGACGGCTCGAATCGCACGGGAAACGACGGATAGTTCTTGGTGATCAACTGGTTGTTGGTGATCTTAAACAGTTGGTTCGGCACGGTGTATTTGGCGTTGTTTCCATAGGGTTTGAGGATCTGGAGAGTGCTGACGTCTTCGATTCCTAGGACCAGCTGGAAGAGCAAGTCGGCGTTGTAGGAGGCCTGGATGGAGATAAGCGGAGAGTAGGTGTGGTGTAGAAGGTGCTGGCGTGCGATGTACGGGTCCACCCCGGTCGGATAGGCCATTGGTGGTGATATGGTTTTGGCAGGAGTTGTAGGTTAAGTATGGGAATATAGTGGAGACCGGGAGTGTATATAACAAAGGTGGAATCAATCAATACGAAGTTGAGCGGAATCATGAGCTGCTTACGTCAGCAAGTCCTCCTGTTCACGTGACGGATCAAAAGAGCCCTGGTTTTCCGATTTGGGCACAGATGTCAATAAACATTTGAAACACCATTCTTAGGCCGTTTGGGCAGTATACCACCGTCTAACCTCCGGCTACAGAAACATCCGGGAATGATAGTCTAGAGTGTGATAGAAATTAGAAACTCAAGGCAGAATTCGTAATTCAAGCATAAATTACAGGGATAATTCCACCCAGACACGTCTATTAACCAGTTATACATACACAGACACACACGTAGATACACCCACCCATACCAAGAAACTGTCCCGAAATCTCCTCTTCCTATACCTCCACCCTTTTTTCTTATCCTTGCCTTTTCCCTAACTGTTCTCATTCCTCACTTCCCTCCATTCCCTATCGTCAAATCCCTACACAAAAAGGTTTTCTGTTTTCTGCCACGATTCTGCCGCACTTAAAGTTCATACAAACAACTGAGATTTCGTTTAAAACCAGCCAATTGTCAGACGTTTTTCTTCGTATCGTCAACTCAAGCCTAGACTGTGTCCGAATCCGTGGTTCCGTGTTTGATATAAGGTGTGTCCTGTTTCTGCCACTGCCATCGCATTCTACGTCTCGTTAGACGTAATTACCTGCAATTCCCAGGTTTTTCTGACTCCTTTTAAGAAAACTATACCACCCATCACAACCATCTGTCTTAAAGACACATATCACTAGAGCTTTCAACTACAACTACAACCGAACATCCACCCTCATTCCACTTTCGTTTAATCCCCTTCAATCCCTTTTCACCCACGATTTCTTTCGTTTATCACCTCACATCTCCTTCATTTATCAACTACAGCATGGCCTATTTCCTCCTCATAGGCTCCCTCATACAGCTAGCGCTAGCGACGGCTCTAGACTTCCAGCCTGTACAACAGCCCAATCTCCAGTATGACCAGTTCGGCAACCGAATCGGGTTCTTTGGCTCGTTCGACGCTCTTTCATTCTACTCCTACATCAACGCATCGGCAGTAGAACCAGCAGACTCCTCCTCCTCAAACAACAACAACTTATACTTGCGGGACCCCACCAACAACAATCAGGTCCAATTGGCTACCGTAAATGGCCACATAGACCAACTTCTCCCATTATCTTCTGACTCGGTAGTTTTCAACGGTAACTACACCCAAGTCAACGGAAACCTGGCCACAGGACCCATAATATATAACATCACATCCGGCGAAGTCACCTCCATAATACCCTCCACATCCAAACGTGCTGACGACTCCATAACAGGCGACATTACAACCCTTCTCGTCGACAACCATCTCATTTACCTTGGAGGAGACTTCGAGTTCAACAACACCTACGGTGCTGCCATCTACGACACCACCACCAACAGCATATCATCCACCCCCTTCCAGGGTTTTGGCCAGAACGCGACTGTCAGTGCCATTTCCAAGATCTTCACCAACGAAGAAAATGACCAGGGCTCAATCATATTTGGAGGCCACTTCAACACTCTAGGACTTCTGGACCTCCTCACCCACAACACCACCACCAACTCAACCATTCTCAACAACACAAACTCCACCAACACCTCGCTCATAAATGCAGAACAAATCATTTCTTTAAAGCATGGAACTTTTTCCAATGTCAACAGTGACAACCAGGCACCAGACTCCGCATTAATATGTCCTGCGAAACTGGTCGACTGGTCTCTAAACCCTGGTGAAGGTGGCCAATGGCTTGTAGAATTGCCTGATGAAATGAAAGGCCTTACTCCAACCAAAGCAAGAATATTTGTTCCCGATGGA
Source organism: Kodamaea sp. yHQL451 (assembly GCA_030578635.1). Classification (NCBI taxonomy): domain Eukaryota; kingdom Fungi; phylum Ascomycota; class Pichiomycetes; order Serinales; family Debaryomycetaceae; genus Kodamaea; species Kodamaea sp. yHQL451. Next base: position 71,844 of record JAKTXX010000021.1, read on the forward strand.
GCAGATAGTACCAAGACGTTCAGAATATATTCGTATCCCAACAACGGTATTATGAATCTTTCATATGTGGACCCTAATTCGAACGAGATTAGATATTGTGATGCCTCGTGCCCATTGCTTCAATTGAACGAATTGGAGGATATAACGCAGAATAATGCCAAAAACGCTACTGAACTTTCAAATGACGACACTGTTTACGTGGATGATAACGGAAGTTACTATGTCTATTACGACCCTTCTACTCATACTAAAACCTTGGGGTACGGTTCTAATTATCAGGAATTTTCTTTCGAAAACGAAGTCAGTATCGATAAAGTGGGAGTGACAATCATTGACTGGTATGGATCTCAAGGTGTTCTCTCGGGATTCCAATTGTTCCTGAACCAAATTATAGTTTATGGTAACAACTCTTTGAACGATCCTAACTGTGACGAAGAAAACCCGGATGCAGTAGATAACGAGTCGCAAATTGATGATGGCTCTTTCCAATCTGTTAAAACGCTCAATTCTGCAGTTCAAAACACTGATTATTTGGTTTCCCTTGGCACAGATGCCAAAATGACCCTCTATCCTAACATTTCCTACTCTGGAAATTACTCAATCATCATAAATACACCAGGGTGTATCGAAGATAACTCGTGTAATCAAAGATCCATTGTCAATGTTACAGTCATTGATAATGAAGACAACCAGTTGTCGACCAAATTGATCTACCAGAATAACGACTACTACAAGTTTGACTACTTATTCTACGGACACTTAAACGGATCCTCTGAGAGTGATGGTCAAAACAAAATTGAAATATCATACTACGATAGTATTATTCCCGGAACTCAAAATCCTTGGACGGTAGTTGACAAGATTACTGCAGACATAGTGGGATTGGATCAATACTTTGATAAGAACAGCACAAACTCCACTAACCGAAACCATACGAAAACACCTGAACTAACATATATCACGTTGAATGGGTTATTTGAGTATTCTTTGGCCAACTTTACTGGATTTAACGAAGGTTTGGTCTCATCAAAGGTCAACAACAAAACTACAATTAGCCCAAATAACACTTTCGTCGGAAATTCTTCCATCAACTTATTGAGTGGTCAATTATCGAAAGATTCCGATATTTCTCAGATAACTTTGGTGAACGGATCAGATTCTAGTCAATTGCTTCTCTTGGGAAACTTCCAATCAGATTCAAAGAACTTAACTTTGTCAAGCAATAATTTGTTGACTCTCGATTTGAAGCCTTATAACACCTCGAGCAACCAAACTGAGGTAGGTCTTATAACGAGAGACTTGAGCTCATACGGCAGTCATTATGATAAACGGTCACTTGATAAAAGAGCTGAAGGATCCACTATTTTTGGAGCCTCTTTAAACAATACAGCTTCAAGCATTGCGTCGTACGATAATGGGTTGGTCTTTTTGGGAGATTTCAGTTTGAATAACGATGGCAACAGTTCAGTTAAACTAAACAACTTGTCAGACAACAATCAAACGACCTCGACAATCAATAATTTTGCTTTCTACTCCAATAATGATTGGTATGGATTTGGAAATAGCTTCAGTGATGTCACATACAGCCAGTTCTCGAATATCACAATCAACGACTCGGAGTTTCTCATTTTTTCTTCTAACTCGAGCGACTATATGGTATGGAACACAAGCTCTTCTTCGTGGGCTGACTCTTCTCAGTATCAGTTAAATGTGAGTCAAGCAGTCCAGTTAAGTTCAGGTCAAGAGATTCTCAGTGGTAGTTCATTCAATATCATGGAATTTTACAGTAAAGACCAGGCCTATTCCGATTCCAACACAACCTTTGGAGAATACAACATCAATGTCTCAGACACCAATTACAAAATTACGGAGTCTTTTTACGTGAATAGCTCTTTAAGTATTGTCGGAGGACAATTCAAATCTGGCGATGTCACAAATATCGGATTCATCGGCAATGGCTCGAATCTGTCAATAAGTGCATTAAATGGTTCCTTTGAATGGAGCAACAATTCTCTTATCCAAACTATCTATGTGGACAGCGAAAACCACTATTTGTTTGTTGGATTCAATGGAACAGTTGAAGTCAACAATCAAAATAATATGACTGGTGTCTTGATTTACGATCTCAAAAATAACACTCTTGCCAGTTTTCAACCTTCGGAATTATCTAGTAATAGTGGAGATCTTAGGATCAATAGCATTGTGTTGTACGATCAAGGCAATAGTTTGCTTGTTGGAGGCAATTTTGATCAGGCTGGATCGTTGGACTGCGTGAGTATGTGTATTTATGACATTGCCAATACCAGGTGGATCAACCCTGAAACAGTCAACAGCAAAAACAACAATACTGTGGCAGGCGAAGTTACCGATATTAAATTCTATCAATCAAATGAAGTATTAATCAGTGGAAACTTGACTATTAACGATGGCTTTGTCAACTTCATTACCTATAATTTTGACACTGGAGTTATTGGAACTAAGTCAGCCCTCAACAAGTTAGGCTTGGACAAACCTATTCAGCAATTCATAATCAATGACTCCGATGATACCAACTTGAATGCCAGAATGGTGGCATACGGAGATGACTTTGTTTCTGGTTTTGACGGCAGCAAATGGACTAGCATTGACGAAGAAATAGTGTTCAACTCTAACACAACTTTCGGAGACATAAAATTGTTGGAGCTCAGTAAGACCAATTCAAATAATAATGGAACCTTTTTCGACAAGTCTTACATCCTTGCTCTCGCCGGAAAGTTTGATTTGCAGGGATATGGTACTGTGAATGTGGCATTGTACAATGGTACGAACTGGAGTCCGTACATATATACGACTACCTCAACCAACCAAATCGGAGAAGTGAATTCTCTATTAATTTTGGATGCATTCAGATTCCAATCTTCAGAAGATATCAGCAACAAGTCGAAGAATTTATCTAAAGGAAAGGTTGTTGGTATCTCATTGGCATGTGCCTTAGGATCAACCACTTTATTGGGCTTGTTGTACATTATTCCGTACTTCGCTCTTTTCAGAAGCCTGCTTGGGGAGAACAATGTGAACCATCAAAGAATCCAGGAAAATGAAATGATGGACGCCGTCAACCCCGAGGAGCTTTTCCACGAAATTGATCTTCAAAGAAATCATTGACACAAATACTATCATTTCATAAATTGGTTTAATTAACCGACAAAACATTACGCCGCATCATAAAACAACTTTTTTTTCCTTCTTCCGTAATCTCATTACATTAATTTTTTAGTTAGAGTATTTCGACATATCTAGAGTCAAGTTTTAACATTCACAGCGATATCAAATGTAAAGTCTTCATTTAAGAATTATATGGATAACCACTTGCATACATATCCATTCAAGTAGATTCTGCATGCAGGAATGTGCTTACCTAATAGCCTTCTCTTGCATAGTGGTTTCTAGACTTGGTGATCAATTTGATTGCAAAATGACCATTTTTTTAAAGAATTGCAAAAATTTCAGAACTTAATAGGTTAAAATGAAAAAAAAAAAAATGGGTGTTTACATGGGCTCTCGTGCAAAAAGACAAGCTGGAATAGCATTGAACTGAATTACGTTAGATATGGTCTTGAATGACAATTATTAGGCTGAAACTCTTTGTTGTTTCAAAATAGAGAATAAATCAAATATAATGAAAAATTTAGGCACGTGATCATATCACGTGCAAATTAAACGTCATGAGTCGCACAATTCCGTTGTTTCTACAAGGTTGGAGCGGTGGCTCAATGGTAGAGCTTTTGATTCCAAATCAAAAGGTTGCATGTTCGATTCCTGTCCGCTTCAAATCCTTAATATCCTTATTTTTTTGCAACTTCTTTTGAAGACAAGAAGATCAGAAGCTACTGCATAATATGTGCTATCTCACTTCTGATACATGTATCGGCTAACCAATAGGGCAATTTACGTTGTGAGATTGCATTTCTAAATTTTTACCGTTTTAGACTATGAATAAGTCTTCCAATGATCATCCAATGATGTACCATCGCAAGAATCGTGAAAACTATAATTACATTGACACAGGATATATAACATCTGTTCATATATTTTATCTAAATACATAACTTCTCAAAGTTTTTTTAATATCAAGATCTCTCAGGTGGGACGGTTTCGTCGTCGGATTGATCATCAATATTGAAAAGTCTAGAGTCAACACTACTTTCATCCTCGTTCTGGTTTAATTCCGCCGGTTCTTCTTCGGCCGCATCAGGGAAACCGGTAGTCAAATCGGTAGGATCTTCATCCAACTCATCTTCGTAATTGTCATGGAAGTTACCGAATAATTCTTCTTCTTCATCAAGGTCAGGAACTTGAACGTAGTTTCTACGACCAGGAGATCTCCGGAAGATGAGTGATGATATTTTGTCGAACAATACACCATCGATCTTCCGAATTGTTTTGATTGTTGCAATGGTGCCTGCCACTAAAAAGATTCCTCCTCTGACGATAGCATTGACCACTTTGTCAACCTGATCATTTTCAATTGGTTGGAAATCATCTTCGTCCAATCTGATCTGGCCGAATCTCTTGAATCCTCCATTTCTGCGGATACCCCTGTCATACACAAACCACGTAGCAAGGAAAAAGATCGCCAATGGAACTAAAATCACCAACGCCAATTTGTATCCCTTAACTTCTTTACCATAATGTTGGTTGAATTCCTGCTCTTTTCCAGGACAAGGCTGTGGGTGGAACTTATCGAATCCCTTGCCGCCAACACACGTAGAAACAGGAACTTTTCTGTAACCCGTTGGCTCAAAGTATTCGAAGGCATTTTCTTTTCTGCAGTAATCTATCTTGTGATCACTAGGAGTTAACCCTTTGACTAATTTACAAGTATTGTCCACGTCCCTGACGTAATTATAGTCACATTCATAATCTCTTCTGGTACATGTACAGTTTCTGATAACCTTGAATCCTGTAGCCAAAGGAGCACTACCTATGAAACAATCGGTGTGACCATCAGCTCTTCTCAAGTACTTGGCTTCGTGTCCGAACAAACAATTGTCAGGTAATTTAGGATGGGATGGGGTCCAATAAGTAAAGTCATCTTTATCAGCATTGTCAAGGTCCAACTGACACTGTCTAGTGTATATTCCTTCGAAATCAATTGTGTATGACTTGGTACGAAGTTTGTCTCCTGTATGTCCAAATATCAAAAACTTCTTGGAGGTATCAGCAGGAACTGTGGCCAAGTCTAGCACCGAAACTGGTTCATCGGTGAACTCATATTCCTTCCAGGTTTCACCTTCATCCAACGAATAATGGATTTTGTTTGTGGGGTTCTTGGCATCTGCCAACACCAATATGGTCCCTCTGTCACCATACTCCCACATGTATACTCCCTCACGTATTTCTCTCCACGTAATACCACCGTCTCTGGATACAAATGTCGCAGAATTGTCATATGGTTCTAACGTTTCTCCAACACTTCCGACACCGATAATAAGGCCAATAGCCGAGGCTGAAGAGTACGTATCCCTGTAATCCGGTCTTTCAGTAAATCCGTGGAGATTTAGAGAGCACTTTTCAAGCGATTGGCCCGTACAAGCATACTTGTTACCCTTGGAATCGATAGCTGGAGGAGCCATGTAAGACCATTCAGCACCGTCATTATGAGAAATCTGAGTCTTTAACTTCTTTCCACCATCTTCCTTGTATACAGTGTTACTGATCACAAGTCCTTCCAATCCATCAATACGGTCGAAATCAACATAACCTCGGGTATCCCTATTAACCTTGTCTAATGAAGTAACATAGAACGTACCGTTGGAGTTTGACTTCAAGATTGTACCATACTCGCGTTCGATTTCATTGTTGGTTGTGACATGCAAAAATATAGCATTGGACTCTGAGCCTAGAACAGTGTATGCTTGCTGGGAATCGACATTAAAATCATGAGGGAAATCGGCGTTGGCAAAGAGCCATCCATCTATCGAAACCTTTGCAGCCAAAGAGTTCTTTTCCACGTCAACGGCTGCCACAACAAAGAACTTGCCAGAAATAGCGTGACCCACAACAGCATCAAATACCACCTTGGAACTCTTGAAGAAGTCATTGGACCCAACCAACTTCAACCTCTTAGTGTCTTGGTCCACAACGCTACAGAAGATCATGTTTTTGTTACCAGAATATTGCTTTTCAAAGTGAGGACCTGCATAATCACAGATAGTCACAGCATCCACCAAGACATTGAAAGTTTTTCCTCCGTCCATTGTGATATGGGCGGTAAGACTGCAGCTTGGATTGAATGGATCATCACATCTTTCACTAGCATACCAAATAAATTGATCAGGGTCGGTTTTATGGAAAGACAAGGCAACGGTCTCTCTGTTCGGCTTGGATGGTGCATGGTGTCTTGTAAAGGTGAGTCCACCATCAATGGATGTATAGATGGTGTCTGTGGTAGTGATCAATACGACTTGCCCAGGAACAAACCCGGTGTAGAAGGCGACGACATGATCTGAGATTGGCACTTTAGTGAAGCCAACACCTCCATCATTGGATACATACACTCTATTGTCATGTGTTCTAACAATAACGTTTTCGGGACCGTAACCTTCTCCTTCGTCGATGTACGAATATTGAGCAAGACTTGATTCAAATTGATGCGCAGTCGACGAAATCAATTTATGAGCAGGTTTTCCATCACTGCCATCATCGTTTCCATCGTAGTCAGAACATTGGAACTTCTTCTCAACCACGAAGTCCTTGAGAGACTTTTTCACCTGACACGAGTTTCCGTCCACCAATACTTTGTCAGGCAATGTGATCTCCTTTTTGTTGCTCTCCTTACAGATCTTGGCAATCTTAATATCATCAGGAATACAGAGTCCCCCGCCCTTTCCGGAAGACTTGAATCCTGGGGCACATTCGAAATCAAACTCGGTACACTCACAAGGTTCGTCATAAACCTTAATGTCTTCAAATAGTTTGTTAACAAAACACTTAGCGTCCTGTTTTCTTCTGGTAAACTTCTCCTTGTGACCGTATACACAAACTGGTACTTTGTCGATATCTGCTCTGGCGTACACTGTTTCAAAATCTTTGTCTCCACAAGTTTTTCCATCAAATGCATCACTGAAATCAATGGAATACAAAATATCGGAAAATTCAAAGTCCAAATCGTTTTGTGGAGTCTTGTCAAACATTCCCGTAAGGAGGAATTTTCTTCCCGTTCCATCGACAGTGGTGATAATGCTGATTGGGAAAATTGGAAACTCCAAGCTCTCTTCGACCCAGCTTTTACCCTGATCCAAAGAGAAATAGAATCTCTTTGCGCTCATACTCTCTCTTCCATAGTATGGAACAGCAAGAATCACATTACCAAGGTCTCCGAAAGAAAACAAACAAGGGGTATCGATGGCAAAATTCCACGAAACACCCCCATCTCTGGAGACCCAAGTTGACATCTTTGTGATATCGGTTTCTAATTTAGTTCCTTTGTTTCCAGCTGCCAATATAATTCCCGGAGTTGGTCCAGTAACAAAATTTCCACTACCGTCTTCTTCCGTTGGTGTCAACAAATGAAGGAAGCATCCATCTGAAGCTTTGCAATTGTCATCGTCGTTGACTCTCAAGGGGGCCCAATCTTTACCATCGTTCAATGTGATTCTGGATTTCACGTTCTTGTTCAAGCCTCCACCGATGAGGAGATCAAGGAGCGATTTTTCGCGGTCGTCGTCCTCACCATCTTCGGCGATATTGGCAAACCAGTCTCCATCGATTGTTTGAACTTTTTGCGTAGCACCTCCTTGAATGTTTTCCAATAATTTGGTAAACCTAAGTCCAGATGAATCAGAAGAATACAAGGTTGTAAGCGAAAACTGGTTCAAAAGATCCGAGTAGTCCATAACAGAAAGGAATAAGGACGAAGGCGACGAATCTAAGAAAGTCATGACTCCGAAGGCAAAGTCAATCTTAAGGTCAGATTCTTCGAAATTTTCACCATCCTTTGAAACCAAGAGTGATACTTTCGACTTTTTATTGAATTTGTCATTTTGAATCACAGCAACTAAGAAAGTTTGTTCGACTCTGACATCGATGATGGAACCACTCTTGGCCCTGTGACTATCGACAGTTTTACCACTGGTTTTGAAGAAATCACTTGAGATCTTAAGATTGGACTCCACAATATGACCAAAAGAATTTAATTCGTCTATGGAACATATGATTGTGCTATCATCTAGTTTGGTCTTGAAGTTCGGGGTAGATTTGATAAACTTACAGGAGTTAGCATCCACGGGAAGTTTGTTGGTCGACTTGAATGAATTAGTGGTGTAGTAGTGGTTTGGAGAGCAGGTACCAAAGAATGAATCATGAGTACAAGTGTAGTATTCAAACAAAATTAAGTCTTTGTTGACGGCATTCACGCTCACGCGAGGTTGAGAATCAACAGAAATTTGCTGGGAGTCATCGTGTTCCCCCAATTCGAACTTAGTCCAAGATTTACCCTTATCGGAAGTGATGAAATGGTATCTCCCGGAAGAAAAGACAAAGGCTCTTTCCTTGTTAAGAGGGTCAAAGTCAAAGCCTATGATATCGATATCATCGGTATCCTTGACATTTTGGTAAGTAGCTCCATCATCAGTGGAAAGGAGAAGCTTGGTGCCTCTCAACACCAAAATGTTGGGCGAGTCATCGAAATAGTTCAACTGTGAAGAGACCTCAGGGTCTTTGTTCACGGTGATTTTCGGCGAAAAGTCTTTGCCTTGGGCCAAATTGACCACAATTGCCAAAGCTCCAATTATAGAAGTTAACTTCATGGTTGGGTCGTATTCTGTAGAAGATGTAAGTGATCGTTGATTGAGTCTGGTTCAATCACTCGGGATTGAAAGTCTATACGTTGGTGCAAAAGTTCCTTTCGATGAAGAGAATTCCTTCAAATTGACTTTTCTCAATGGTCTCTGGATAAGAGATTGAAGTGTGAATAAAAGCTATCCAAGGAAAGCTAGAATCCGGGAAAGTCACTGTTTCCAACTGAATTGATGCGATTCTGAATTCACCAGGTTTCTCCGAATAGATATGATTCTGCTGGATAGAACTGTGGATCGCTTGTTGAACAATTGATTGGTTCTCAAATGTGACTTTGACAGGTAACTATTTCCATAAAGTGATCGAGGCGAAATTCCACCGAAGTCACGTGCATTTTTCGTGGGGCAAATCTCTATGTGTATCTATACTACATTAAGGACACATATTACAATTTGGGTTGAGTTGGTTTACGTGTTTCTAAGCTAATCTAGGTATTGTTATTGCTGTGTAGATTTTAGCGATTATTCCCGATATTGTTTTAGGGATGAATCAATGCTTGCTTTCTAAGGACAGGACACCGAAGAGCTTCATGACAGCAAGAGTCACTCTATAATATTTTCTCCCTCACCTGGGTTCTGTCCAGCATTATTTGGTCGAAATGATAAATTCGTTATCTATATAATGCCACCGACCAGTTGCCATCTTAGATCTTGATTTTCCAAGGGAGCAAGGAAATCATCGAACTTCCATCTCGCCTTGAATTGGTTCCTCTATTTGTCTAACACATTTGAAAATGATAGTGGTGGTAATTCTCAATGCTAACTTTCAATCAAGTCCTGGTCAACCACTAGTCCTAGATATTTGGACGCCAGGTTCACTCTAAGGTGACACTCGAAGTCGCTCGTAAGCGAGCTGCTACCAATAAAGGATTCAAGAAGTAAAACGTACGAGAATAAACTATTCCTGAACTTGGGTTCGTCCTCAGGTTGGATTCGTATTATGACTTTTCTTCCTTTATGATGGAGTACATCGAAGTGTGAAGCTTCTCCCACCACTCCGTACATCTTCTTCATTGCAGACAGCACGACCTGTTTCCACGTGAGACTGTCCACTTCTATAGAATTGAATTCATTTCTGTAGTCATTTCCTTGTAAGACGATGGGATCTGGTACACTGCTTTGTTAGTTTTCTGAATTGGGTTTGGAAACTAAAACATCTGGTTCAAACACTTACATTTCAAGGTTAAGGTAACCCCATTCCTCGGTATCCAGGGGGTATGTTGTTGTGGTTATCATCTTGTTGATGTAAGTTGATATATTGAGAATGATGCGATGATATGTATAACTGTGTGCGCTACCAAGTGCAAGAAATTGCACCCAATTTTTATTACAACTAATATTCAGATAGGGAAATAGGGATGATTTGTATTTATTATCATATCAATGGTAGCAACTTATAATTATCAAACATTTGCTTTGGGCTACTCTAATTTTTCTAGTAGTTCTGGGGAAGCTGGATCTGGATATCACTCATGGACCAGTTCGACTGATTCGAATCTTCTTCTGATTCGTCTCCAAGCTTAGGCCAAACCTTCTTTGGCAAAGGTGGAAGCGTAGCAACTTTTCTTGAAGCAAGTCCTTCCCAGCATGTACTTTTGCCGTTGAAAGTCTTGCTTCCACTGACCTTTCTGAACGACTCGTTCCTAGCAGCACTATTTCTGGCCGAAGGAGTCAAGGAAGGTAAGTAGGTTCCGTCTACCTGGTAGTTATACTCCGAATCTTCAGGAATCATGCCAATGATGTGAGAAAAGGGATTCTTGTTTACTCCAGCACCACTGATATTCTGATAAGGCGAGGCTGGTTTGAAACCACCGTTCGAATATCTGTTCAGATATTTGTGGTCTAGTCTTGGACTATTTGAGGTTGGATTTATTTCTGAAGATTTCCTGTTCTTGGAAGCCTCATGAATGGCTCGATAGAAGTTAGCAATGTGCACTTGGTCATCATAAACAGCGATAGGTGAAGTTGATTCATGTTTTTTCTCCAAATATTGAGACTCGGGTTGTTCAGGCGTCTTTAACTTTTTGGTTTGACCTTGCTCATTTTTCTGTTCAACCCCTTGATGATTGTTTACCCCCGGCAAATTGTATACGTGTTCTCTTTGAGGGGGTTCAGGCTTGATCAGTTCAATATTCTTCTTTGGAATCTTAGCTAAGGGAACGTTTTCCTTTTCAACCGGTCCAAAGTTTGAATTCTCTGGCACAATGCCTTGATTCTTCCTGTTCATTGCACTAGGCCATTTTTTGTTCTTGTTTCCCTTTTTCTTCCTTTGCATACCCTTCATACGATCTGGTGGGTAATTTTCAACAGTCACGGGAAACTTAATTGGTAGGGACCCAGAAGGTAATTCCAGTATTGAATTGGCACGGACTATCTTCGAACCAAAAAGAATTGGAACTTTGGAAAGAAGGGAGTTCACATCATTTGACATCATAGAGCTGGATTTTGCAGTAGAAAGGGTTCCAACCGTGGTAGCACTTCCAGGCTCAGTATATGTACTAGCAGTTCCAATAGTGAATGCTACTGGAAGATATTCACCGTTATTTGATCTGGTTGAAGGCCACTCTAAACCGGCGTCAATATTCTTTGACTTTTTGGAGTACTTGACCTTTCCCGTCCAAAAAGCTTTGCCAAAGACATCATAGGCATTTTCAATGTGGACACGCCGTTCGTGACGAAAGGACTTGAGTTCTTGAAGGGGGTATTTGACTTTGGCTGCCATTTTTGATAAGATAAAAGTGATGGAAGGAAGTTGCAAAATGTTTTTGCGGCCACACAATTAAATGCGAGAAATTGTTATAAGAGCCAGAAGAACAGAGCAAGATTCAAGGAAATGAATGAGCGCGAAACAGATGGGCTGAATATGGTGATAAGACGTGTCTCTCTTGATCTGAACCAGAGTTTTACTATCACTTAGGTGATGCCGGGTATAACTTCAAAGTAACGTCTTATCTCGTACGGGTCTAATCATCAGAAATCACGTGATCTCCCGCTTAAATTTAGTGCTTAACAAATATCGATGCCTTCTTCACATTAAACTTAAACCCCACAAATGACGTCGTGGGAACAACTTACAGACGAGACAGGTCGTCCATACTACTTTAACCCTGTAACAAATGAAACTAGCTGGACAAATCCCGACGAAGCTGCGACAAAAACCGTCCAATGGAAGGCATATTCAACTGAAGATGGAAAAGAATACTACTACAATGAAACCACAGGCGAAACTACTTGGGATAAACCTGAAGAGTTGATACAACCGGAATCCCAAAGTGAGACTGCGGCTACCACTACATCCACTACAGTAGAAGCTATTCCGGAAGATGAAGAAACTCCACTCGAAACAGAATTGCATTCCAAACCACTCCAAGAAGATAAGTTAATTAAACCACCTCAGTTTGATAGCAAGTCAGACGCTGAGGCAGCCTTTACACAGTTGCTAAGAGATAACAAAGTTGACTCCACATGGTCGTTCCAGTCTGTCATGGCCAAATTCATAAGAGATCCAACCTACTGGTCTATAGAAGACTCACTCCAACGTAGAAGACTTTATGATGAGTATCTTGTTTCGAGACTCAAGGAAGAATTGTCTGATAAGACTGCAGTGGTGGAGAAATTCGAAAAGAATTTTACGGAAGTTTTGGTAGGGTATGAATCAAAAGGACTTATCAAATACAATACAAGGTGGCTGGTGATAAAGAACTTATTGATTCAGGAAGATAATCCAATTTTCAAGCATTCTGTTCTCTCTGACCTCGAAACTTCAGAGATATTCACGAAATTTGTTGGCGAGATCAAGAAGAAACGTGACGATATAATACAAGCCCAAAGAGACCAAGCATTGTCAGAACTAGAAGCATACTTGACACAAATTAACCCGGCCGTGGTTAAAGATTCGAAAAACTGGGAAGACTTGTATGCATCATTAAAAGAAGATTCCCGTTTCCAGGCCAATAAGCATTTCAATATCCTAACCAACGTGGACATTCTTGAATTGTACCGCACAAAGATATTTCCCACATTAACCAAGAATCTCAAGACAGAAGTCGACAAAGTAAAAAAAGTTAATCACAGATCAGACAGAATCGCCAGACAGAATTTCAAGCGGTTCCTTGGAGAACTTAAGATCAGTGCAAACACCGAATTCAAAGACATCTTTGTGTTGATAGAAAATGAAGATTCGTTCATAGAGTTGTGTGGAAGAAATGGTTCGTCGCCTTTGGAGTTGTTTTGGGATATCGTTGACGAGAAATATCAGCTCTTGAAATTGAAAAAAGAATGGATTCAAGATGTGATGCTTGAGCTTAAAAAGGCAGATACCTCAGCAAACCGGTTCGACAAGTTACTTGAATCTAAGGAGAAATTTATCGATATTTTGTCAAAGCTGGAGGATAGCAGACTTAAGAGCATGGAGATACGATTGAGTGCCCCGGATGAGGAGGAGAATGAGATCGAAGTATTGTACGGGACTATCAAGAAAGATTATGAAACTCAGAAGGAAAAGAATCGGTTGAACTTGGATAGAGATATCTGGAGAGAGGTTGTAAAATTTAGTGAGTGGGTATACAACAACAGGCAAGACATTGTCAACATAATAGAGACAGAAAACGAAGAAGAGGAAAATTCAGAGACCAAGGCAGAAAAGCCTGGTGTGATAGATATAATTAAGACAAAGGAGGAGGTTCCAAGATACACCCTTGCGAACATTGACAATTTAGCTCTTGTTACGGAAGCTTTACAATCCATAGATCATTTCAAGGCAATTGAAGATCTAGTACGGAAGTATTTGGACGATTATCCTGGTGACTTTGCAAGTATTGTTGAACATACTTCCGGTGAGATAGCCAAGGAACTTGTGGCGGTTTATAATTCGAAGGCCGCGAAAAAGAGGAAGCGGGGACCAGAGAATGACGAGTACCCCGACGCCAAAAAAACCAGACCGGATTCCGAACCTTCAAAGAAGGTGCCGGCAATTGCCATGAATTATTGATTGAGGCTATTATATTAATGTATAAATAATGTATATATAATTGCCAAGATTCGATGACGAAAACAAATGTAGCTCCTTAAATTAATCACTCCTGTACCATTATAGGCTCGCGGTTTGTGCACCACACCTCTATTGATATACTTCAACTCCATTTTTCAATAATAGTATGCACTTATATGGTCGTGTGCAGACCAATCTATTCACTCACATTCAAAGTCATGATAATGTTCACTACCTCTATAACACCAACCAATCCACCCATACACAATGGTATGTATCATCAATGGGAAGCGTGGTGAAACATGGGATCAATTTAGTATTGTTCCGTTAAATCCGACTATCCGCTTTTCAAACTCCATACTAACTAAGATAGTCCCAATCCTTGAAGCCATATCTTGCAGCAGTCAGATCGTCGTTAACAGCGGCCATATGTTTAGAGGATTTCTCCTCTCAGTTGGTAGAAAGACACAACAGACCTGAAATAGAGGTCGACAACACACACAATCCGGAATTGATTTTGAATCCTATGATAATAGCCAGAAATGAAAACGAAAAGATCTTGATTGAGCCTTCCGTGAACTCTGTCAGAGTATCGATCAAAATCAAGCAGGCAGATGAAATCGAACAGATCTTAGTCCATCAGTTTACCCGGTTCTTGACCTCCCGTGCCGAGAACTTCTTCATATTGAGAAGAGTGCCTATTAAAGGTTACGACATTTCATTCTTGATTACCAACTTCCACACCGAACAGATGTTGAAGGATAAGTTGGTAGACTTCATCATTGAATTCATGGAAGACGTGGACAAGGAGATCAGTGAGATGAAGTTGTTTTTGAATGCCAGAGCCAGAGTTATTGCCGAAGCATACTTGACTCCTTTTGATTAGGCTCCAAAAAGTTACTACCCGCAGAGGTTAAAGGGAATTTCTGTGAAATTTCTATCTAGCATCAACTATGTAAATCAATTGATAGCAAGATCCAGATATATGTTATATACAAACTGTATCAATAGAATACGAATTGTTTAGCACGCTTGTAGTAAGTAACTAAAATAGGGAATTACGATCTCTGACGAGATATCTAATAATCTACTACTATTAATGATAAATACCAAATTAATTATTCGTCGTCGTCTTCTGAATCGCTGTCGTTTCTAGACACCAAAGCGGTACTGTGCAACGAGCTTGGTGATCTTTTAACGTTCTTATTGATTTGACTAGATCCATGGTTTGGTGTCTGACCTTGACCTTGGTTTTGACTCAGCGGTCTTTCATAATCCATTAAGTCATTTCTCACCAGTCTTTGCTGTTTAATGATCTCCTTGGGTGATAAGCCCTGTGAAGATTGGGGTGAATTAATTATGAACTGGCCTCCTCTCGACATTGTCTGTTGTGATTGTGTTTGTTGCTGTTGGTGTGGAGATGTAATGTTTCCCGTTATTTGGGTGAAGTTCTGTGGTGAGTTGTAGGGTGAAGTATCTCCACCAGTTGGTTGACTATTAGTCCTGCCGTGCAATGCTCTAACACGTTGGTTGTGGGGCTGAGAACCGTTAGTGTACGATTGGTGTTGCGATGGTAGCGAAGGTCTTGTGTTATTTGTTCTTTGTTCCGACTGCTTTTGGCTTGGATAGCTAGGAACATTTGGAACAACCATAGGCAATTCAGCATTGTCGTTCAATAAGCCCGGAATATGGTTAAGCACCAAATCCAACTGGCTCAATGCTTCTGCCACCTGGTCGAATCCTTTCGAGGACATCTTCAAAATCCATCTGTAATTGAAGATTTGATCTCTGTAAAAGTCGGCTTCTTCCTTGGAAGGAGCAGACATGAAAAGAATCGCTGCAAATGTTCCAATAAGTGTGAAATTAGAAGCGGTTGAAGAATGCCAAAAAGAATGAATATGCTCTGGTTTGAGATCACGCACAAATTCTATGGAGCCCAAGAGCCTGGTCTTGGCCGCAGTACGGCATACATTTACCAATTCTGGAGGTGGGGCGTTACCTGCCAAAGTTTGTTGGTATATCACTGTACTGATCTTCCGGTGGAGACTGAGTTCTGTGGCAAAATAAGCTAGTTGCAAATAACCATTGGAACATAATTTACGAGGTTGTACTGAGCTCATATGAAGCTCTACCGGTAAGGAATGATACCAATTCCGTAACTTGAGTTGAAGTGGCTTTGCAAGCTTTAATACTTGATTAACCTCTGTGACTTCGATCATCGATCTCATGGAATAGAACTGGTTGATGATGTCAGAAAGAATCATTGAGAGCTCGATGAAATTTCTGAAGATCTTCTTTCCATTGTCAATATCGGAAGATCCTTCCTTCAAATCGCCATCGCCATGCTTCTCTGGGAAATCTTCTTCCACAAGTGAAAGAACAACCCAGTTATTTTCGTTGATATGTGAAGGACGAGAGTTCTTAAGCGAGAGCCACTTATCTTCCATATACACAGCCCAGGCCAACCGCTTTCTAAGTCCGCGTTCCCACTTTGGAAGCTTCCAATTGTTACAATCGAGCCCCGATCCGAGTTCTTCTGCGAGCGAAACTACTTGTGAGCATAATACCCAATCACTGTAATCAGAATCGCCGAGAGGACGACCATTCTGACCTTGTGGACCACCGTTAGCACTAGTACCAGTACTAGCACCAAAGGCAGGTGGGCTTTTTGCGCCATTTGTACTTCCTTTGCCAACGTTTGCTTGAATGACATTTTTGCATTGAAGAAGTAAGAGTCCTGCTTGTACTGCACTCAATTTGGGCCTTTTCAAGATCTCCAAGAGGTAGTTGTTCAAGCCGATTTTAAGAATTAAATCCACATTTGGTTTGGGGAAGCGGTTCAATTGAGGATCGTAGTCCCACCATTGAATAGCAAGAACATAGACTGCTGCCAATAAAGGAGCACTGAATTCTCGATGAGTTCGCGAATACTTTTCAAGGAACACTTTCTTATGGAGTATGGGATATGACGGGTGAATGATTCTGAAGTAGAGATCAATTAAGATCTGGCCATGTGGTGCTATGAACTTCTCGATAGTATCTACATCGTTCGACATGGTCTGGTACGAATGGGGAGACTGGTCGTCTTTGAGTACAAATTGCACTTTCTCACCGACCTTACGAAGGGAGATGGTCTCACTCAAGTTGACCTGCTCGATCTTGCCCAAACCATTTTGACTGGGGGTGGATTTGTTCGTTGATTTTGCCAGTGATGCGGCCGAATTGTTTTGAGCATCGAGGATCATATTCAAGAGATTAATGTCATACAAGTATGAAGTTGGGCCCACGTAAAATGACGAACGAGGAAACTGGAGCGATAATGTCTTTTTTAACAACGAGTTCGACATCGAGGAATAATCCTGGACAGGAGCTACTTCCCGAATAGGCACATTGGGTGGCACGATTCCTGAAGTATTAGTATTAGTAGGAACATGCTGGTCGCCTTGGAGCAAAGCCAAGTTGGAGTTATTGTACAGTTGTTCCAAGGATTTGGGGTCTTTGGAATCAGTTGGTGCCTTTTTCTTGGAGGTGGAGTCTTCTTGGTCCGCAGCCTTGCGCTTAATAGCCTGGCTGGTATAAGTACAGGTGAGTGACTTCGACTCACATTGAACACAGTTGTTGGTGTTCGGTATGATGACACATTTGGTTTTCCTCCTTCTGCAGTGGTCACATGGACGTCGCTGTTTGGGTCCCTTGGCACTGCTGGTCGAGGCTGGGGATATTCCTGCGCCTGTACTTTCTGCCTGGGTCTTGTCTTGACCAGGTCCATCTGAGGGATTGTAGTTGTTACTGTTACTGTTACTGTTGTTGTGATTGTTGTTTGATATCGAGGAATCGGGTATGGATGGACCATGGCCAATACGGTCGTCGTCTACATTGTCGTTGTTGGAGTCGTATTTCGGCTCGTTGGAACGTGGTGCCGAGCCGTCGGGATGGATGTTGTTCTGATACTGGATGTTTTGCATGATGGAGTTGCCTGGGGTCTGGTGGGGCGGATGCTGGTTGTTTCCTCCCGGCAAGTCGATGTTGTAGAGGATGTCATGGTTGGGATCCATCAAAAGAGACGATGCCCAATTGGAGTCGAGGTAGTTGTTGGGCGAATGGTGTTCGAATTCGTTCAAGTGGCCCTGGAAATTGGACGGATGGTTCGACGACGACATGTTGCTATGGTACAAGTGGTCCTTATCAGGATGTTTGTCGTCATGGGGCATCTTGATGTCAGAGTCTTGGGTTCCGTTGGTGGAATCAGGTTCACCGGGGGCCAGGTTGGCTCGGAAATCAATTGGCGGCTGGTGGGGGTGTTGGTGGTTCATCCTCATGGCTAGGAAAGAACCAGAAGCTATGGAGTGCCAGGGAAAATAGTGCCAGAAGTGGATGAATTAGATGGTATTCTGGATTTAAGGAGACCCACCGACTCCGAAAAACTCCTGAAGATAATGGTGTAGGAGAGGATTGGTCAGGGTAGCAATGTTTCCTAACAGGTAGGCAGGGTAGCTAGAGATGGTACGGTGGTGTTTGTTTGTCTCAAAAGGTATGCTTACTACCTCGGTGCAACTGTATAGCCTCAGACTGACTTGTCAAGTGACAGGAACTAAATTGATACCCGAATGGTAAGACAAAACAAGACACACAAAAAATGACAAGAGTCTCACAGAAAACTTTTTTGGGAGGTGTAAACTGTAAAAGCGCCGGGCAGAGTTGCAGGTTAGAAGTCGTACTACAGGGAAGACTGTCTGGGGAATCGTAGTAGCGGGGATTCCAAGAGATGGAAGAGGTTTGGAGAAATAGGAGAGGTGCGTGGGTTTAGACGTAACCATAGCAATTGCAGTGGTAAACCTCGAAACATCACGCCAGAACTGGATATTGACCTTCGTCGTGTCCTCAATTTCAACTGTGTAGAAAGCGGAGACAGAAAATTCGTCCATCTCATGCGGCAGATCTTCGTGGCACAGTCAAGTGAAACTGAACCCTTGAGATTACGGCAGTACAACAATAGCACTAATACAACAATCTTGATTACAGCATTGATCTTAGCTATGTTCATAACTATGCTAGATAAACTTACCTAAACTTACCACACACTGTTCCAGAGTCAATCCAGGGTCACCACATGTCCATTTGTGTTTCATGTGGCATTTAAAGGCCGTGCGAGCCATGGCTTATTGAGTGAGAAAAGCCACCATAGAGAACATCGTAGGGAATGCTATTGGCTGACTACGACGTTGGAATAGACTCCGTCTTCAGGGTTCTGACTCGGGGCTGACGTAACCCACCTTCGTCCACTCAGATCGTCGTGTACCCCCGTCCCATGCCAGATCCTCCGGGGTTATTCCGTTTGTTCTCTCAGATGCAATTGTGGTTCGCTCGCTTGTTCCAGAAGCCTCGCTAACCCAAACTGCCAAATTTCGCATTTGTCCGTATTTGTGAATTCTGGCTGCGAATTGTAATTGGCATTGCATGATGTAATTGGCTCTCCTTTCTGGTGTTTTCTCTAACATCTCAGATGTCTTCTCTACTGCTCCTTCAATATCTATTTAACCAAAAACCTGGAGAATCGCCTACAAAAATCATTGAATTCCTTCTACCGTAAAGCTTGTAGATTGCAAAGATAATGCCATCTGGCCCTGTTCTTATATTGTGGTCTCCCGTCAATATTGCATTGGCATGTCCATGAGCTATGGACATAAAAGTGACAGATTCTATAACTTAAAGTCTCCTGCCCTGTTCTGTTATATTCCGCGGTTGTGCATAAATCAAGTGACGATGATTCCAACGTGATTAAAAGAACATGTCAAAATTGACAGTCTCTGCTATAATCACCACCTTCAACGTCTAACTGTCATGAACAACTCTCACCTGAACTTAACTACTATGAAGAGTCAAGCTACTGAGTTTTTGAGCTATTACTTCGAGATGTCAGAATTCATTCGATAATATGAGCTGAGTCATGATTACTGGCTCATGTTACGACCCCACATCGGAGAATAAAATCCCATCAAGAATCTGCTGCTTCATATTTTAATGAAGACAAGCCAATACAATGACCCTTTGGCGTATGGTTCAGCAAACCGTGGCCAAATATTTTCTCCATACTGATGGGGTACATCCAAAATCTGGAGCTTGGTATGCTGTGCGGGAA
The DNA here is from genome assembly GCA_030578635.1 of Kodamaea sp. yHQL451. Taxonomy (NCBI): domain Eukaryota; kingdom Fungi; phylum Ascomycota; class Pichiomycetes; order Serinales; family Debaryomycetaceae; genus Kodamaea; species Kodamaea sp. yHQL451. The sequence goes on from JAKTXX010000021.1 coordinate 91,810, forward strand.
TCGGAGAAATTCCGGACTAGGAAGCGGGTAGTAATATCACACCATGCATTTTGCGCTAATAGGACCTGGTGTTAGGAACGGGCGCATTCGGCATTGTTCCACTTCTAGCCAATGGACAAGGAAATAATACGTTTCGCAGCCAAACTCGTAGACAACGAAAGTCGGGAAAGAACCAAATGAAGAACGAGTAAAAGCATTTGAGTAGCTTAGAATAGTATCACAGGAGACGCCCTGAGGATTGAGCAGAGGACTATATCATTCACCACCTCGTGGTATGGCTGTGTTCATTTCGCGTCTAAATATATTTAAGCTTCCTATTTTTCCCAATTGGGAAATCCACTAAAGTTAAGTATATTCCTGTAGTACACGTCACAGATAAGAGAGCAGACACGAAGAGCGTGTCCTTATTATTATAGCCTCGAAGCACATGTGGTGGTTTTCTCAAAGGAAGGGGGTTTCAATGGGTACAGCTGAAACAATAAACCGACGTGTATCAGTTTGACACATCCGGTTAAAAAATAGTCGACTTCCGGTCATCCACGGTTATGTTGATCTGCACTTCGACTTATACCTCATCCCATTGAAGCATAGAATTCAGTAATACCACCACTCTTCTATTTCTCTCTACTCTAGAACTTGAGTGAATTTGATACATCTCAATGGATAGATGTTCACACTGCATCTCTTGCTTAGTGTATTCCTTGGTCGGAAATCCACTCGTAAAGTGTTGCACGACATGTTCCTGCAGAAGTCGCCTAACAAAGAAGCAACGATCATAATTCATGCTCAGGCGAATAATGTCGTGAATAGAAGCGAAAACCCCAGCCAAGTCACTTGTGGCCTTGGAATAATAAGAGATGCCCAAAAGGATCTGACTTTACAGAACCATGTGCGTTAGTTCTGATATACATCCATTCTCAAGCCAACCCATAGACTTGGGTGTATATTGCCGTGCCTCATGTGCACTTGAAACTATGAAGTGAAATGGGTACACTTGCTATCCATGAAGACTCGGTAGCTGGGACGTATTACGAAGTTACTTTTCAATGTCTCCATTTCTTCATCTTAGTATTATATAATCAATTTCTAAATTTTACTATTCTCATGTGTTATTCATATGGCCGGCATCTTACATACATCTGAGGTACATATACCCGCTGAAATCGCAGTACCGGACTTGCACAACTCACCTAAAACTTGGTTTAGAAATGATGGCCTTCCCTCGAAACTGTGTAATTATATCTTCAGTTCATATCTCGCTTTCTAGAGTATCATGAATCAAACGTGACATCTATTGTCGTACAAATGAAGCATTGGTCGGAAATTCGAGTCGGAATTCTCTGTATGTCGGAAATAAACCGGAAATATTATTTTACCAACGATAAGATCATCTTGGCATAAACCACTACACGAAACTAGCCACACCATACTCGGACAAACAGATCTGATATTGACATATAAAACAACTAATTACAGTCAGCCTTCGATCCCATGGTTTCACACCTCGTAACCCAAATCTGAAACCTCGAACTCTGCACCAACTCAAGTGTCTTGTGCCTGCAGAGAAAATATTATTAAGCTTGTAAGCAATACGGCGCCTTTACTACTAATCGCGCTGTAACGGATCAAAACTTTACTATATAAACGATACAAACTAGAAGATGCGATAACCTTTGATACTCTTTTTCTTCTTCTACAACAGATGGAGACCACCAATCCATACACATACACAAACTCCCTGCAGAACGGTGGTAGAAGAGGACAGTACAGGGGACCGCACCGAGGAAGAGGTCCTTCCAGAGGTCCTTATAGAGGCCGAGGACCATCGAGGGGAATATACCGAGGAAGAGAAGGACGAGGACGTGGCGATTACATGGTCCACCCGTTCATAGAAAGAAGCAATCCCTACTATCGAGGCCACAAAACCAGCTACGAAGAAGAACCGCTGCAAAATCAAGCCCCCGATCCCTGGAACCAGTACTTCCCGGACTATGCACCTCGACAACCAAACGCCATGTGGCGGGAAGGATCCAGTGACGAAAACACGATGTCTGTCCAACCCAGAAACATACCCCCAAAACGGGTATCCTTCGCGGAACCTCTCCATGTTTCCTCTCCAGAGTATCAATCCAGATCTCCGAATCCACAAACGACTACCATGACAACCGACCCATCTGCCAATCCACAAAGGAATGCCATCACAACACATACACCAATGCAAAATTGGGGCCTATACAGAGATGTCCCCACAGGACCACGAAGTTCCTCCTTACCTAGAAGCAACCAAAGTATAGCAGCCACGACACATAACGAAACCAAAGCAGCGCCACCTCCACTCCCACCTCCTTCCATCCCACCGCCATTATCGGACCCTAGTCTCTCTCAAAAATACCAGAGGCCTGAAATTGATACAATCACACCTCCGATTCAGGAAAGATCCGTCTCACCTTCATATAATACCCAAAGCCAGACATCTCCTGTTTCACCTTCTCTTATACAGATTCGAGACATGCCCGAATTACCAATACCCGAACAGCCCAAGACTTTAAAACATCGTCTAGGCAAAACACATCAATTTTTAGAAGGAGATACACTACGCAATGTTTTACAGGAGGGCGTGATGATAGAAATGACGACATTATTCGTCGATTATGCCGATGATCAGGTCGAAATGGAACTCGATGTTCTCGGAGGAATAGAAATTATCCTTGCATTGAAATATGCCAAGTTGATAATGGACCTCTTTGAGCGTTTTGGGGACCGCCCACAGGATTTGACTTTGGATTCGTCCATGGCGCACGATTCGGATCTTGCCGTCAACGTATGGTTGAGTAAAGAATTCCAGGTATTGACGGAGTCAAGAAATGTTGAGAGGAGATCACACATCGACTTCGAAAAAGCATTTCGTGTCGAAAATCAGCAAGAAGTTATTCTGAAAAACAAAGCATATCACACTTTTGTACCGTGTCTACTCAAAGTTGTTCGTGAATTTCAGTCAGAATTACCAGAAAACACTAGGCAATTCTTAGAAGACTATCTTGCGACTGTTGTTGAGTTTGGGCAAAGTTCAGATCATGCTGACCAATACACAAAAAAATTGGATTCTTTAAAGACCAATTATCAAACTGTTAACCCAGAAGCTTACGAAAAATTAATGCGACTTCTTTCGGTAGTGACCCATAACATCGAGGAAGGATCTCATAATAGCCAAGAAAATATACAAACAGCTTTACCTATGGAGGCAGCTTCGCTGGATGAGATCAATATTGCTCCCTTGGAAGGAGATACTGAATCAATTGTATCAGGCCTAGAGGACGAGGAAAGGGAAACCTTTGAAACTCCAATCAATAACTTGACCACAACCAATCAATATACAATCTCAGAGTCGCTAGGGGAAGAACAAGAAGTAAATTTTGTCGCCCCGGCAGCCAACCCTTCTCCAGGGTATCTGAAGGAAGGTTCGAGAGTATCCGAATCAGTCACGATACCAGCCGAAGAAATGCTTACAGAGCCTCAACCATCAATTTTGAACGACAGTACACCTGTCCTGCTGGCAGCGACAAAAGTGTCACCTGTTGTTCCTCCGGTACTAGAGGAATCAAATACTTCGAAACAAAACGCAAACCAAAATTCCGTGCATTTATCAGATAAAGACCATAATCGGTCCGAATCGAACAATTTTAACACAAACAGTCTAGAGAATTCTGATTCGGACACAGATTCTGATGATAGCAATGAAGACGTACCCTTATCAACACTTTTAAGAAGATCAGGACCCAGGCCATGGGCTAGAGCCTACTCGAAAGATCGCAGCTCAAGAAGTATTTCAAGAAGTACTTCAAGAAGCGTTTCTTGCGAACCGGAAGTTCCTAATTCTGAATCCGAGATCCAGAATGGTTCCGCTAATTCGCCTAAAAGCTCTTCGAAAAGTGTGCTGCCACCTCCTCACAGCAACAACAATGAATTACATAAAGTGCTGAATCATGAATTGACTCCCGATTCGCCACAAATGAGACAACGCGAGGTTCCAAAGCCCAACAACGAGGCTGTCCAGTTCTTGAATCATTCACAATCAAGAGAACCAAATTTGGCCGCTGCAATTCGGGTATTATCACCAAATGTAGCATCTAATGTTGTTGTAGCTCCAACTCCAGCGTCTACTCCACAACCAGAATTAGTGCCAGTTTCCACTCAGAACTCAAAGGATGTTGAATCTAAAGATTCCTCGAGTCCGAACTCTAGTCGTGTAGACTCGACTTCCCTTGATCCAGAGCAAGGACGTACTAAATCAGCTTCTCCAACAAGTCTAGAAATGGCAGGGCATACATTTGGACTGGCTGTGATAGAACCTGTTCCACTAGTGAGTAGAGAAGCAGGTTTTAGAGCACCTTCAACTCCAGTTATAGCCTCAAGAACAAGCCCTAATCTACCTTCGCAAGGGTCTACAGTAGATGAATTTGAATTGCCAATCTCAGCCAATACCTATTCGCCTACTGATTCTGTTTTGCCAACGGAGACTTCCGTAGCACCAGAAGCAACTGCTCCAACTCCGGCAACTGAAAAACGCCTCGATGTTGAACCATCCACGTCAATCTCTCATCCTCCCGCTACTAGTTCAGATTTGCCAAAACAACCTCAAACCAATTCTAGCAAAATTACGAAGGACATAGTTCCTGATCGTTCTATTTCGAATCACTCAAATGAACTGAACAACTCGGAGTCGATAGCACAGATAATTCCACCAGAACCTGCTGAAGTAGTGAACTATGCTAATGATTCATATACGGAAGAAAGCATCATAGAAATACGCATGGTTCCAGAAGCACCAATTCAAACCACTGAAGACACTTTATCTTCTGATTTTGAAGTTATGCCCACTTACAAGAAGAGGCAGAGGAGATTGACTTTTGCCGGAAGTGATGATTTGGATGAAGACGAACTCGCTGTACCTCCCCAGATAAATATCGAAAAAGATCCTGGCTCGGGTGAGAAGAACCCTTCTTCAGGGGATGCGGGAGAATCTGCCGAAACAGGGGCCGATACAGTGACCGGAATAGGGGCCGAGCCGGCGGCTCCCAAATCGAAGAAGAAGAAGAAGAAAAAGGCAACGCATTTACCCTATATCTACATTCCGGATCATGTGAATGAGGAAGAAGAAGTTCCCAATGAAAAGAGAAAACTTCGTGAGGACGACGATACTATGCCAAAGTTCATAAAAAAGAGGAAAGCGCAAACCCCGAGTGTAGAATCTCTGATAGAGGAGTCCTCGCTTGAGGAATCGAGAGAAAATGTACACCGCATAAAGCTTACACAATTTCTTGAAGCTTCTCGCATACATACAGCTTTGCAAGAATGGGATTCGGTTATGCCGAACATCAAATATATTTCTCATACAAGTGAAGTTGATATTGAAGAGGATCAAACTGAAAAGACATTAGGTGTCTGCAAATTATTGGTGGACCAGTTTGAAACTTTCAATTTCACTCCGATATTGTCCCAAGTGGCGTCGGATTTGCAGGAGCTTGAATTGCACAGGTTCAGGCTTTTTCTTCACTCGGTCATACATGGTCATGAAAGGTATCATTATTCCGAATTGAAGGTGAGATATTCGCACATTTTGGATAAGCTAGTACGATTTGAAAAATATACCAAAAACGACAAATCGACACACACGGGAGATACTGAAATAAGTGAAATTGAAAATACTGATGCGGAACGACAACAAGCCACAGTCAAACAAGAAGAATCCGCTTCTGAACATATAACTACCACAGAACGCAAAGAGGCCACTACTTCTCGAATAGGTGTTCAACAGAAACCAAAAAATGTTCTGGTACCTAACGAAAGTAACAACGGAACTAGCCCTATAAAAGGAACCAATTCCATAGCAGCCAATGGAAATATAAGGGGCCCGGCATTGGTTGAAACCCACATACGTACTTGTCGACCGGTAAAGATTCCTTCGGTGATCTTTCGCAGGTTGAACTTAAAAGAGTAGTGACTACTAAATCAATGAAGCCCGGAACCAAAAAATGCAAGTAGAAGGATACGTACCGCCAGGTCAAAGAAACGTTCTCGTGTTGGCTTTTTTAAGTGTAGTATCCTCTCTATATTGAGATTCTCTGCATATTTTTTAGAGCTAGATGAGTAATCTTTCTTTTAGATTGTTCCAAAAACCATTATCGTACCCATTGACCAAATCGTGTTCTACTGACACGATATTCTTAAGCTGGTAATGAGATACCTCGTGAGTGTCTATTAATATTTCAGAATCGAGGAGGCTGATATAGACGACCTGGTTGTCTCTTGTTCTTGCTTCTTCAAGGTATGACTCATTTCGTATAGTTGCGCCAACGAGTTGATATAGCGCCCCCAAATGAACGAGATGCTCGATTTCGGACCACTTCTCCAATTCGTTTGTAGTTACTCCTAGGTAAACGTACCGCAATTGTAGTCCAGTGAAAAGACTGGTGATGATGACAAGGAGAAAACATAAGATGACAAAGATTCCACTAACTTTGTTGGCATCGGTAGTTCCTTTGATTACCTGCCAATATGAGCCTGTAGTTTTGGCCCTTTCGGATTGCAATGCTTGGAAGCATATGTAGCCACCATAGGATAAGAAGTTAACATTTGCAAATAAAAAGAGTAGGAACCAGCGATAGTTATAGTAGCCCACACAGTTGTTAATCCAGATGCAATGATGGTCGAAAAGTAAGAAGCACCGCTTGCAAACAGAGCAGTGCTTGGACCGAGCTGGCTTGACAATATTGCAAGTGGCACATGTTTTGCCATCGAAAAAGATCAATTGGTTGTTTTTGAATCTAGATCGTACCGATGGAGGAGCCAAAGTCACATCACCAGGATCAGAAAACACCCCCAAATATGTCGCTAGGTAGATTAATCCTATGGAGAATGCTATGTATAAATTGTTGGCTCCCTGGGGTAAATTCTGGATGATGGGGTAGGTTTTTCTGAAGAACTGATCAAGACAGAATGTAACAACTCCCAAGTATCCGATGGGAACAAGGCCGTTCAAATATATCGCCAACTTGCCATTGCAGTAGTGTGTGTCAACATGATTATAAACGCCAGCTGTATTTCTGAACACGACAACTAGACCGGTTCGAAGTTTATGGACTGGAGTGTTTCTGAAACTTGGCAGGTCTCCGAAGATGAATATCGCCGAGGTTGTGACAAACACGAACACGAGGAATAAAAGGAACGAGAAGAGTGAGATCATAACATGCTTTGGTGAATTCTGTTGGGTTTATCGAAGTGACGGATCAGATTTCCTGTGATGTCAGAGTTCTTTTTGGGTGATACTAAAAGTTCCATTTTTGTGCGTCCAAAAGATAGAGAGTTCCGAAATGTTTAGACAGTTCAACAAGTAGTAGGTAACGAAGAAACGGGTTATGAAACAGGAATACTCATAATCACAGCATTGAATTTAAGAGTAATTTTCCCCTTGCAAAAACATTATAGGCTCTTCCTAGCCGAGCATACAAAGACTATTGATTGCAAAAAGTGCTACGAATATTGCTCTGTCAATGCTGCAAGAATCTAAAAATACGGAAAGTTTGGCTGAAAGTTGTCCTAGTGCTGTAAAAATAAGCATCCAGAACATATTAAACTAGCACCATCGAATCAAGCTTCAGAAGTCGAAACAGTTTATACTGCTTGGAATTCTCAGGTACTATTTCCTAAAATCCTCAAAATCGAAAGCAACAGAAGCATGATACCTCCAATAGAACCGAATTACATACCATAGACAAATCCACAGTTGAAGTTAGATCTACACCTTAAGAAGCCACCCACTAGTGATCCTAGGGTCTACTCTCGAGACGATGAATCACGTGAAAATAGTTAAATTGAAATATTCACAGACACGTCTAAATACGAGTCTGAAACTCGCCTAATTACAAGGCGACCAGTTGTCCAGGATTCCCTTTCTTTCACCACATATACCCCAGCACACACACAACGGTAGATGTCGCAATACGTGACCATTTTGGAAGACGAAATCGCCAACATCAAGCACTTGTTGGGGTCGATTCCGTTTTCTCCCAATGCAGAATACGGTACTGATTTCTTCTTGAGCGTATATCGGTTGAGTCGGCGCTCTGTGGTACAATTGAATGAACAGCCAGAGAAATTTCCTATTGATTCCAACCGGTTGTTGAAGTTGGGTATTTCGCTAGGAAATTTGATCAAGACCCTCCAATTAGACGAGGAAATATACCAACAACAGCAGCAACAACAGAAGAGTTTCATCAGCAATTTGAATGGTGCTAAGGGCCCTGGTGGTTCCTCGGTTGCACCTGTACCTCTTGGAGGTTCTGGAAGCACAGTAGGGTCGTTGAGATCTGGATCCTCCGACTACAACCCATTCCAAGAATCACATTTACCTGCACAACCCCAATTTCCCAAGCACATCATCAATTCGGTGCCCCTGCCACAACCAGTATACCAGATAAAGTTCATCAAGAACCTTTTGGTGTTGCTCAAAAACTTTGATATTGGCGGAAATCCCAGTGGAAACCAATTAAACTCAATCAACTTGAGACTACAAGAACTTTCAAACAGCCAATCTAATTCCACATTAAATCAGCTCAATGGCGGAACTAATGACTCCAGTAGTGCAAACAGCTTTTCAAATGGGCCAGATTCGGCCACTGCTCATTCTTCCTCTGAAAGCAATTCCAATGCGTCGCCTATCAAAATCAATTCCAAACAGCTCTTGATCGAAAAGCTCGAGATAAATATAAAACTCGATCATTTATTTATTTACAAGGTACTATTCAAGATGGTATTGAAGATCTTTGAGATTCTTCAGCAGAATTTGATCTCTAATAATATCCATGACACTTCCATAAGCCGAACATCGACCAACAGTGAGTTCGAAGAGAACTCGTCTATCTTCTCCTCAACATCGAACTCAAGTGATTCCAGCTCGTTAATTCCGGTAGACGAGTACCTCAAGATCTTAAAGCAAATCTTGAATCGGATTTTGTATGGATTGATCGAGCCTTTCATCAAGATGATCTTGAATGGCATAGTGGAGAACAATATGCTGAATGATTTCAGTAAATTGATAAATAGTTTGTAGGTAAACGGTCTACCAGTACTTTCCCTAATCAATTTATTAATAAATACAAGCATTCGACACGGGTACTATATAAACCACCACTCCGCGATCCTTCTCCATATTAAATGACTGGCTCTTCTGCCCAACACCTTCCCTATTAAAGGAAACACCACGAAACTAATCAATCCTTCGATCTGTTTCACACTTTCTTCCCATTGTTCCTGGGCTGAAAGCTGGTACGACTCATCTGAGTCGTCACTTTCGTAGTCCTCGTCATATTCTTCATAATCGTAATCGTTTTCATCTTCAGTAGTGACGTAGTCCAGATTCCTGGGTTCTGATGATATGATATTCCTCAAGCTTTCAAGTTGTGACATGTTGTGGTTGAAGGCGTGGTCCCTTTATGTGTGATTGTATTGAAATCAATAGAGAGAGCTCAGTTTAAGTAAGGTATGCCTTATAATATATACACTGGCAGTTATAATAGCCAACTGGAATGAAATTGGGATTGAGTTGAGACGAAAGAATTGCTTAGTTTAAGTGGCTGAATCCAGATGGCAAAGTATCTAATTAAATCCGCAATTCGGTTTGGTAGATCTCGCGATTACGTAAGCAAGCTGCAAGAATACGAATGTAAAATAGCTAGGGAATAGACGTTTCTAAAGAAAAAGCCAGAGTAAAGCGGTTCCTCTATTTGCCGATCTCTCTTAAGAATTGACTACGTAGCAATGTGTCCCCATCTTTTAGTATGTATTTACTACATTTTGCATTTTCACGTGACTTATACTATAGCAATTACAGAGCAAGATTAACACTATTAACACCATATTATCCCCATGATTCTTCTCTAGTGTATCTCAATACAACGGTACGTACGCTTCTTCAGCATTCACGCCAAACTCAATTTTGGAATCCTTCTATATACGACAGTTATAGTCTAGTCTCAACATCTCATCGCGAATTTTTCAGTGAGATTGTACCAAATTGAAACCAAGAACTGTATCAATAGACTTAACAAAGTGCTAGCGAAAAGTCACGGCACCAGTACGACATTGTTTCCGTTATTAAAAGTACCAGGTTTCAGTGGCGCCAGATTACTGAATCGGTTTAGAATACGAGGATCTCGAAGAGTGGCCTTTCAATACTACCTACCAAAACGAACAAGATCGTTTACAAGCACAACATATAAAATGACATATCAGGTAGAAGACTTCCAGGTGATCCGTGAAGGAAAAGCCGAGATTCTTGCTCCTAAGGAGGACAAGGTTTTCTACAACCCAATCCAACAGTTCAACAGAGACTTGTCTGTCATGGCCATTAATGCTTGGGGCCAACTTAGAGAAGAGAAACTAGCATCGAAGAGAAAGGCCAAGAAGGCTACCGAGACCACTGCTGAAACCACCACAGAACCACAAGCGGAAACTGAGGCTGAAACTGCTACCAATGGAGACCAAGAAGAAAGTGCAACCAAAAGAGCCAAGGTAGCCGATGGTTCAGCCATACCGAAAGAGTCAGAGACCAAACATAAATTCGAGTTTGATATTCTCGAAGCCTTGAGTGCCACTGGTTTAAGAGCTATTCGTTATGGACATGAGATACCAGGAGCCCGTCGTATCGTGGCTAACGATTTGTTACCAGATGCCGTGGAAGCCATTGGAAGAAGTATCGAACACAACAAGCTTGAAGATAAAGTGGTTCCTAACTTGGGCGATGCCATCAAATACATGGGAAGTGGTTCTCAGAAGTTTCATGTCATTGATTTGGATCCATACGGAACAGCAGCACCATTTGTAGACGGTGCCATTCAGAGTATTGAAGACGAAGGTTTACTCTTGGTTACCTGTACCGATGCCGGAGTGCTTGCTGGACTGGGATATCCCGAGAAATGTTTTGCATTATACGGTGGTAACAACTTTGGTAATGGAGGGTTTATCAATGGAGAGAGTAACCATGAAGCAGGACTCCGTTTGATACTTCACATGATAGCCACCACCGCCGCAAAGTACAAGAAATCAATCGAGCCCATCTTGAGTTTAAGTATTGATTTCTACATGCGTTGTTTCATCAGAGTTCGTACTGCTCCTATTGAAGTCAAGCAGTTGAGCTCCAAAACCATGATCGCTTATGGATGCAATGGTTGTGGACACAAGGAATTGCAGCCATTGGGCAGAGTTACTGGCAAGAAGTACCAGTACCCCAAACTTGCCCGTAACATGCAAGGAGGATGTGTCTACTGTGATTCTTTCTACACTGTTGCCGGACCTATGTGGTTGGGACCATTGCACAACCACGAGTTTATCGATAGGGTGTTGAAAATCAACTCAGAAGCCGACAAGTCCGTGTATGGAACCACCGAGCGGATCAAGGGAATGTTGACGTTGGCCCGTTCTGAATTACCCGACCAACCATTCTACTTCAACTTAAACCAGCTCTCGTCGATCTTCAAGACGTCTCCTATCTCCATCAACGAATTTGTTAGAGCCTTGGGCGGAATGGGATACCAGGTATCGTTGACTCACGCCAAAACCAACTGTGTCAAGACCGACGCTCCATGGAAGGTGATTTTGCAAATCAAGAGGGAATGGTTGAAGAAAGGCAACCAGGAGCATCTTGAACAGATCGACCTGGGTAAGGTGAAGGTTTCCGAAAAGAACGAAACCAAGGTACAACAGATCAGAGACGATATCTACAGCAGTCCTAACTTGGGAGAAGGTACTGTAGGACATAAATTGCTCCAGAGAGTGACAGACTCGTTAAAGGTAGACTTTGTCAACGACAACGATGTCAGTCGGGAAATCAACCGGTTGAGAAAGGTCAAGATGGTAAGGTACCAGGAGAATCCCACCAAGAACTGGGGACCCAAATCGAGACCAGGAAAATAATACTAGTAGTAATAAAATGTACATAATTTTAGCAAATCGCCCTAGCATTGTTGGAGATACAACTGAAACGAGCCAGCCATGACATCTTGGCAACCGTAGTAAGAGATAGGGGTCGAGGGGGTAGGAACAGATAAGAAAGAATAGCCATTAATCGATAAAGACAATAGGCAGGCCAGTATTTTTTTGCGACCTCGAATTATGACGTATTGCCCTTTATTAAGGTTGCGACTATGGTTTCACTAATGCCCTAGTCGGGATAAGAACAGATCGGGAGAGAAGCACACGAGACATTGACAAGTGACAGGTAGGTTAGGGGCCACAAAGGAAGCCATACGTGGATGGAACACACGAGGGACGCCACTGCGGATGATTTGACCCTAAGGGCCCTATCCTGGCTTATTACGGAGGCGCCTAAATGGGCTTATGACAGGAACTGACCCATTTCCTAAGCAGGGCATGGTCCCCTAAACCACTGCCCAACACTAGTCAGTAACCACGGTAACCAGGCACCACGATGGACCCCAGATAGTCCAAGCAAGTGAAACAGAAATTCATCATTGCCATGGGGTCGAACAAGTGAAACTGGAGCAACCGATACTTTCTGCCCCCGAGGCACTATACAGGCAGGGTATGTTTACTATTTGTTCCGGTGCTGGCTGGATTTACCGGCAGAAAAATTAGGGGCCCAAAACATTTGTCGCGGTAGGATGAGCCCGAGTTTTCCGAAATCAGACCGTGTTCTAGCGAGGTACAGTGGGGCAACATAGTGAGGAAACCACGGTAAAAAAAAAGCCATAGCCATAGCCCTGGTCATAGTTGTCACGATGGCTGTGGTCAAACTCTAAATGGAGGGCGAATTTCTTGTCGTAGTAGTCATCGAAAACGCAACCTCACTGTGGACAGTCTCGGAGAAAAGTTGCTAGGGAAGGCAGATAAGCGTGGTGGCACGATTAATTTCGCCCCACCGCGTGAAAAATTTTAGTGAATTAACTGAGGGGCCCCCGAGTACCAAAAACAGGGTTGCTCATCTCCAACAGAAGAGATATGAGAAGGATATACTCACTTCGAGTACTACATGCTTACAGTTCATTAGCCTTAATAACAGGTGTATTATTAGTAGAAATAGAATAAATTAACAACTAGTGCATAAAGAGCTCCATCTAGTAAATTATTAAGGAAGCCTTAAATTATATTACAAAAACCAACCAAATAGATTTTATGAGAACACCTTGGGAGTACTAGGGGCTTGCCCCCAGCCACCGGACGGTGTCTCGAATGACTGAAAAACCAGAAATCTTCTAGTTAGCTTAGAATAATAAAGCAACACCGGCAGCAGCGGCGACACCAACGACACCAGCAGCACCTAATTGGGCAGCACCGGCAGCGGAGGAGGAGGTCTTGTTGGAACCGTTAGAACCGTTGGAAGCGTTAGCAGCAGAGACGGCGGTGGCAGCGGTTAAAGCGATGGTGATTTGTTTGAATTGCATTGTGAATGTGTATGAGTCTGATGAAAGATGAGGAACCCAAAAAAAACTCAGTGCTGGAAATCCTTCCGTATTTATACCCAGGCTGTGATATTGCCCAACTTGCTGTTTAGAAAAATTTTTGCCGTTATCGTAACATTGGGAGGCCCGCCTGAATTAGGGAGGTTCGTCACCTTATTTAGGAAAGTCTATTGGACATGCGGGCTGTGTGCAGGCATTCTGCGGCGTTTTCGCCTGTGTGCAGGGATTGCTGGTGCGCGCACGCCCACCGTCTCCCAAAGTGTGTACAAAACGCGCGTTTCTTTTTCGCAAGTGGCCCTCGTTACCTTTTCTTTTGTGTTCCACTGGCTTTGTACGATACACGCTGAAACCACAGGGGTTTTGCAGAAAGTCACGGGACGATGTAACCAGATACCAGGTGGCAGCCACAGCAATGCAACGTGTTAGCCATAGGCGTTTAAACAGTAGTCTAGACCTTCGTAATTCAAAAAACCCTCAACAAACATCCACTTCGTCCAACCCATCTACTACCCATCTACTTGTTGCAAATACAACAATCCCGTGGAAACATGAGTCAATCGCACAATTTGCACCTAAATAGGCGCGCCGCGGTTTTGTGGTGGGGGGTTCCCCTTTCTCGATGACGGTGGCTGTGTCCGGGGTCGTGCGGGTTCATAATGGACCGCCTAGTTTGCTGTGCCTCGTTGGCTATCCAGTTACATCCACACGCCTTACACTATTTTTAGGGGCCAGTCAGCCGTGGGTTTCTCGACGCGTATGTATCTCCGGATCCACCTACCTAAGCAACCAAACCTCAGGTGGTTTGCGCCTTTCAGGAACCTGGAACGCGAAATTGCCTCCACATGAAACTGCCCCCCTGTGCTTGGCTGGACGCGTCCCATTTACCGCAACGGGACTATTTCCCGGTATCGCCCTCACGTCAACCGCCTTGGCTGGCCCGCCTAGGCAGAAGTTCCACACTTCACTCGCATTGGTGTCTCGGTGGAGGACAGTGCATGGCGTGGCTAATTTGGCTGTTTTAGGATAAGACTGCTACGCGGTTGACAGTGAATTTACGTTTTAATCTTCTTCTACCAAACGCGCTTGTTATCTCCTATACTCCACCACTCCTATATTCCCAAGTCTTACTCCTAAACCGTCTCCTCACGTCGTCTGCCATTCCTCCTCTGTGCCATACGCGTGTTTGGTTTCGGAAAAATACTCTCCGACTCGTCGCGGAAATTCTCAATCTCACATTGCGCGTTTCTCGTCAACTCAAGCCATTCCCCAGCGCTACATTCCCCTATTCTGGTTCGGGTTCCGGTATACCCATCGTGGTGCTGCTGTGGTGCATTTCCGCATCTCGTTGTCCGCCCCATTCCTACCTCCACTCCACTTCCTTTTCCTCCACGCCACTTCCATCTCCTACATCCTTCCCGTCCTATCTTCCTACCAACCATTTTTGCACCCATGCCATGATTTCGCAGCTATCCAAACTCAAAATATCCCTGCTTAACCAGATAGCGCTTCTATGTGGTCTACCAGTTCCGTCTCCCTCCACTAAAGCGGCCCGTGTTGCCAGTTTGGTCTCGGGTTTATCGCTCGTCAAGTTGGTCCCCTCTGCCAACTGTAATGTCCTTGCCATAGATATAGGCATCAAAAACTTCTCGTTTTGCTCAGCCACTTACCCCAGCTTGGACATACCCTCTCGAGCAAACGTATCGCGGTGGTCCAAACTTGATCTCCATTCGGCTTATGGCCGTGATTATGTTCCCGTCATAGCGCCTGATTCACCTCTCGATTCTCGACGCTATCTTAATCATTTGTGCGTGCTGGTAACGGACGATCTTGTCAAACACATCAGACCAGATATAGTGGTGCTCGAGGTCCAGAGAACAAGGTCAAACAACAACTCCATCACCCTTCCCAATGTCCTTCTCAACTACACGTTTGAGTCTATCCTCCACTCCAACTTAACCAACCGTAACCTTCTCGTTTTACCTATCCATTCTACGTCGATGGCTTCGTTTTGGATCAACCGTTTCTTTAAAAAGGCTTCGTTAGCTCTGAAAAAGTCTGCTGCCTCAGCCAAGGCTATCCGTTCGGTTCTCTTCTTCGACTCCATCTTGCCTGATCCCAATTTGGTATCGGTTCCGGGATTTGCACCTGATCCTTCTCTCTCACTAGCTAAGAAGTCGGCTGCACTCCTAAACCATCTCCAGGTAGACCCCGCATCCACCAAGAAAGTTGACGACTTGATCGACTCCCTCTTATACAACCTCACCATCTCCTCTCAGCTCTACAACCAACAATTACTACTTAAATACTTGGACAACGACCAGGATTTGTCGGAATTTATCTGGGACAGAAACCTCCGCCAATTGTCGCTCCTAAAACCTTTGATAGACCGGTTTGACTTGACGTTAACCGACGACTTCCTCCCTTACGAATCATCCTTATAATAATGTTAATATATACTTACGATAATGCAATCCTATCCTGTTTATTTGCTCTCATATCTATACACTTTGGCACTCAACTTAAGCGAATTGCATAACCCTTCCGGCGACTTTGATGTCGATGAAAACTTCAGCCCTCACAAAATGTTCTTCACTTCGCGTGGAATACTAATCCTTTGTGATTTGGCCTCTTCATTTTCACTAGCAGTGTCATCCTCAAAATCGTCACTGTAGTGTGGTTTTTGGATGTGAACACCCACTTCCCCTTCTTGGTCGGTTATATTAAATATCATTTCATCATTATCATTGTCGTCGTTGGCGTTTTCGGTGATATGCTCGATATCTCCAGTACTTCCATATCCTGTGTGTTCCTCGTCTTCTTCGTGGATGACATGGTGTTCTCTCTTGGTGTTTTCCTCTTCATCTTCGTCGTCATCTTCATCATCTTCGTCATCATCATCATCTTCATCATCGTCGTCATCTTCGTCTTCATCTTCGTCGTCGTCTTCTTCACCTTCACCTTCCTCTTCTTCTTCTTCTTCTTCTTCTTCTTCGTCACGTTTTATTCTTTCTGCATTCAATGTGACATATCTTCTTCTCACGATATCGACTATATCACTCCATTCTCTCATGCCTCCCATTCCTATATCACCACAGACCAATACCTTTTCTACTGGCTTTAAGACTTCGATTCCAAAACCATATTCAGGCAGGGACAATACTGCAATCTGTTTGGCAGTGATTGGATGGATATACATAAAAGTGTTCATGGCTGGAGCCACCAAGATTGGTTTTTTCACATTCTGATTCGAGGTCGTTATGTTAGGACCCCAAGAACGAATAATAGATGTCAACAAGTTGTCGGCAATACCATGTGAGATCTTGGCGAGTGTGTTTGCAGAAAGAGGTGCCACCAACATCATATCGGCCCATCTTCTTAACTCGTTGTGGAGAATCATTTTGTCGAACGGGTTTTTGGGTTTTTTTGGTGTTTGTGGGTTTGATGCTGGGTTCAAATTAGATAAATTTGCACTGCTGTCAGTGGTACCATTGGATTGAAGTGGGTTACTGGTGGTTGCCGTAGTAGTAGTTACTGCATTCCAGCTATGATCAGTATAATTAGCCCATTCGTCTTCGTCTCTCCAGATTTTGACATCGTTATGAATTTTTAAACCTTTCAAGAAATGACTTGCAGATTTTGTCACTACTAACTGGATCGAGACCTTGTTCTTTCCAAATATCTGGAATAATTTGTCAATGATCAAAGGGACTTTTATAGTGGCCACAGATCCAGTACACCCTAAAAGTATATGGAATTTGCCGTCGTCTTCCTTTGATAAATATTGTTGAAACGGCACTGGAGGTCCAACGGGAGAGGCCACAATGGTTTTGTTTGATTTTTTGGTGGAGTTTCTTCTTGACAAACTTCCACTACTGGGAGGAAGGTTGATTTTGATGGGTTGTGCAGAGTTGGAATTTGTGCCGGAGATTGAAGATGATCTTTCCAACGTGGCTGGATTTACAGATGGTGCAGTGGTTGAAGGTGGTTGTACTTGGGGACTGAATGGTGGTGGGGAGGGCGACTTGTGAATTTTGCGGCCAGTCTTCTTGGACATCTCAAACGAGTAGGTTGTAGGCAAATGGGGAGAGGTTTCCAGGTTGGGAGAATTGACCCGTGATGAACCGCTACTGGATATATAGCCATGGTGGGCCGTGGATTGGTTCTGGTTTTGTTTCAACTGGTTTGCAAGTGCCGCAGAGTTGGAGGTGGTCATGAATGACAACACATCGTTGGTGCTGGAGTTCTTTCTGCCTGTCAAGGATGTCTTTCTAGAAGCAGGTACCGAAGGAGCCACCGGATGTTGGGCACCTCCAAACTGAGAAGTATCTTGGGTAGTGACGTTCACAGCTGATGGCTGGGCCGAGATGGTGAACCTTCTAGAACGTTCTTGGGATTCCAAATCGACAAACGACACCGACTGGGTGGGTTTTAACGGGATCACCGAATGGACCTGGTTGGGGGGTTGTTGTACAGGGTTTGGAGGAGGACGGGATCTGGCAGGAGACGCCGAGGAAGTTGGGGCAAGCTGGCTAGCAGGGAAAGGTACTGCTCCCTGGATCGAGGTCTGGATATGGTTGGGGATGTTGAGGTCCCTTTCTCTCTGGGAAGAACTGGAATGACTATGTAAGCTTTGGCTACGAAGGAGCGACAAAGGCACCGGATGGACGGGATACTCGGGAGGAAACCTGTTCTCTTGATCTGCATGCTGGGTCGGCAGAGGCTCTTGGGGTTCGGCAGGAGGGTTCATGGTGGGGTGTAGATGATGGATATGTGTGGGTTTATGTGAATGATCTGGGATATAGATTTATATGAGTGATGTTACTAAAATAGAGAAGAAAAAAGAGCAGGCCAGTGAGTATTTCTAAGGTGAGAAAACCGGTAGTTAGTGAGACAGCGCCTAAAGCTAATCGGGGACAGCTTAACTATGGGGGCTAGCGACAAAAAAAGTCCCGGCACAAACAGGTAACTCCCAGCGACACTAACGCCGTCGATTTGCTGTAGAAAGTGTACACTAACGTGGGTGGGTGGTAGACAAGCGACAGCAACTACTGACCAGAGAGATCCCTGGGCTGGAATGTGTCCCGGATATGTTCCCTATGACTAAGTCAGATGTACCGAGAGCCAAGGCCGAAGATCTTCATGGTGCGAAATAGTGGGACATAGAAGAACAGAGTCGAGGTCTTTAGAACACGGTGGAACACTGCGGTACACCGGAGTAAACCGTAGCACACTGAGTGGGGGTATGGGAGGAGGAGTCTGTGCTCCGACATTCCGAACGGCTCTAATTCGTAGGGACAACCCGTCCCCAATTGGGGTACGGTGTAGTCTATCGCCTATGGCCTATGAGGCTCAAGTGCGACTCAAATCTCACTCATGTGCCGCGAGAAATTAATGTTACAGAGACGAGATTCAAGGCACCTCGGGTTAAACCCCTGGCGATGAGGGTTGACGATGAAGTGCTGGGCTCGGTAATTCCTTCTCCCCCACTGTGCTGGCACCGTTAGGGGCCTCCTCCAATCAGATTTGTTTGCGTGATTTAATTTCTAATATTGTACCTGTGGAAAATTTTTCGCAGCTGTTTCGAGTAGCACCCAGGACGGAATGGGAAAACCTTAGCGGCCAAGGTGGTTGCGGTTTACGAGATGCTTGACTGCATCTTTGGATCGTGGAATTGCTTGGGCGGGAGCAAGGAATATTGTGGTTTCTTCCACACATACACTACTCCCAACACTACTTCCAACGGTGGTGTCTTCCCTAACCCAACTATGTGGTCTGGTAGTACTGTTCTAGATGACGTCAGAGAGTTAAGCTTTAGAGTATCCTATGTACCAGAGGGTATTTTGCAAAATTTATTGTGCCCACTTGAATTTCTGAAACACGCTACACTACACACCCTCTAACATAGTAACTCTCACCCGTAGTTTTGGTGTTGGCTTGATTCTTACACTTGCTCAACATCCCCACATACGAAACCCCAAAATTGTCACGTGTCTGTAGTCACGCGCATCAACTTCGCGTTAACACGCTGGTCAAGTCAAATCAAATCACGTCAACTTCACTCTAGACATATACCCCAAGCTTCAAACATCAACGTTTCAAAACAATCCATCCTGACCTTACCCACTCCAGCATGAATATTCGACAACAATTGACCCAGTTCTTAACCCTTGCATATGTTTTCTCCTCGGCCTTCATACTCTGGAAAACCCTCTCGGTGGTAGCCAACTCCCATTCTCCAATTGTGGTGGTGTTGTCCGGTTCCATGGAACCTGCCTTCCAGAGAGGTGACATCTTGTTCTTGTGGAATAGAGACAAGCAGGCACATGTTGGTGATATAGTGGTGTACGAAATCCAAGGCAAATCCATTCCAATTGTCCACAGAGTGTTGAGAGAACACCACAATTCAGAGAAACAGTTCTTGCTTACCAAGGGTGACAATAATCCCGTGGATGATTTAGCATTATACGCCAAGAAGCAGGCCTATTTGAACCAAAAGACCGACTTGGTAGGAACCGTCAAGGCATATTTGCCAAAACTTGGATACGTAACCATTCTTATAAGTGAAAATGTCTACTTCAAGTATGGGATGTTGGGTCTTATGGCAGTATCGTCCCTCTTGACGAGCGAGTAATCTGTATATTATAGGAAAATAGATGATCAGGATCAAACATGTCTACGTGTAATCGTAAAGTCTGGGGCTGTAAATTTCATTGTGTTCTTAGCGAGAATTCTTTTCGCAATACAAAATCTAAATTTAAGAGACGAAAAACAACGAAGCATGTTTATATCAGAAGCAAAACCACGACGTCAATGCTCTGTTGTATGAACCATGCAAAAAACAATGCCTTCAGCCAGATTCGAACTGACGATCTCCTCATTACTAGTGAGGTGCCTTACCAACTTGGCCATAAAGGCTATGGGAAATTGGACGACCTCGGTGAGGGTCGAACTCACGATCTCAAGATTAACAGTCTTACGCCTTAACCAGCTTGGCCACGAAGTCTAATTCCTGGTTTTCCGAGATTTTAAATTTGCTGGATAAAGTGCGCATATGACCATTTTCGGCCAAATATTACCTGCATATACGCAAAATATAAGAAAACCATCCAGATCTGACATAATTCGAACTAGATCGTATGTTGCATATAGGAGTAGTCTTTGGCTTGATAGAAAATCAAACATTAATTTCCCCTTACCTTTCGTTGACGGATTTTTTGGTGCTGAACTTTTATTTGGTATTAATTAGTATCAATGCTGCATTCTAAACAATAGAGGAGCTGGTAGTATTGGTCAATTCTATTCTTATTCTGTAGAGGCAGTAGCATTTGACCGAATTTTGTGAGAATTTCTAGTTAGAAAGGTCATATTTTTCAAAATACTGAGACTTTCTTTAGATTTTGCGAATTTTTTTACAAATAAATCTGACATTACAAATAATTCAGCATACAAAGACAACTGCAGAAACGCTCAATAGTGCTTTCGAGTTTGAATCCTTTGTAGTGTAACGTCCAAGCATTCTGTCTTCTAGAGGTACTAATCTCGCTCGCATTTTGAAGTAGCCTGTAGTATTTTTGACGATGTAGTCACCTATTGGACGAGGATTACTTCTGGGACAGCCTGCTAATATAAGGCACCTGCATTACGTTACCATTGTGAACTCTCTCAAGTGAATAGATCCAGAATTGCAGTTGGCCTTCCACTAAAAACTTTCGCATTTTGCCACCAGTGTTTGGTAGCGCATCGAATTTAAACAGACTAGACTACTCTATATTGCACTCCTTCAACCATGAGCTTAAAAGGTCATAAGGCTCTCGTTACCGGAGCATCCCGAGGACTAGGAAAGGCAATATCGCATGAACTTGCATCCCGAGGATGTTCTGTATCACTCCTAGCTCGCAATAAGGAATTGCTCGCTCAAACCCTCGAAGAACTTCCAATCATTGAACCACAACAATCACATCTTGCCATCGATTTTGATCTAAGTCAGATTAATTCCAACCCTTTGGATTCCCGAATTGCCGATTCTTTGAATGGTCTCTCTGTACTAGTCAATTGTGCTGGCGTAAGCAATCACGTCCTTCTCCCCAGACTTATGAACAAGTACATCGAGCAGACCATCGGGTTGAATCTAATAGCTCCGATAATCCTTAGTAAACATGCATACAGGCCGATGGTAAAGACATCTAAGACTCTATTAAAGAATAGTGACGGTCCAAAGTCGCCAATAATTCTAAACATCTCGTCGGTCTTATCGCTCACCGATCATAGCGTTTCTGGAACCTCGGTATATGCTGCTAGCAAGGCCGGACTTTTGGGTTTCACTACGTCCTTGGCTGCAGAACTCAAGGGAAAGGTCAGAGTAAATGCATTGTTACCAGGATTAATCAAAGAAACGGATATGGGGGCCTCCGCTACAATACAGGGAGACTTTGGTATAGTTAAGTTGGAGAAAGTTGTTCAAGAGGTCTTACGTATAATTGAGGATGACACAATCAATGGAGAGTGTACTGTTGTTGATGACGGTCATTCAAGACTCCTAAAATAGCACGGGATATATACCCCTCTCAATCATCTATAAAAGTTCTTCACCACGTACCATCTTCAGCTCCCGTTTCAAACAAGGATTTGTTCACTCTTTGAAGTGCTGGTGTTTTCTGCAAAACCAGGGGTTCGTAGTACTTGAGAAAGCACATCTGTGCTGTTTCACGCAAGGAATGTTCTTTTCTGTCAAACAACCAAAACAAAAACTCATTAAACTCGACATTATGAAGGGTTCCTATGTGATCAGTCTCCAGCGCCTTCTTTTCTAGTGAAACCTTTCCTGCTTGGATCCCGATGAATATCTCGCTGATTTCGTCAGAGGTATACGATCCTAATTCTATACTGTCTCCTAGATCAAGGAAGTATACTCGGAGGATTTCGATACATACAAGAAGGCTATCATTTTTGAGTAGTAAGACCTCAAGTTCCTCTTTCGTTTCGTATAGCGATTCTTCAATTTCATCAATGAGATAGTCTTTAATAAATTCAAGGATTTTGGTCACCTTGATGGAAATATACTGACAGGTTTTGAAGATGCCTTCGAAAAGTCTTTCATTTCCGGGAAACAAGGAGTTGTACACCAATGTAGTATCAGCTGAAAATGATATCCAAACGTGAAGAAACTCGATTAGTTCGTTGAATGACTTTTTAAAATGCACCAATGTCTGTCCCGTGGTATTATTGCCTGTTAGTGCCGATCTTGTATTCCAAATAATCTGGGTGATTAAGCAAGCGAGTATCAGATTGTTCTTCGGATGTTGTGGATTCCGTCGTATAATGGAATAGATGTCGTACAATGTGCCACGGGAAATTGGTACATCAGTTTTCAATTTATGATTTGAGGGTAACGTATCCAAGAACAAGGAGTCATAATGGTTTCTTGTCACATTGATACTCGTGAGCTTCAAGTCTGAAGTATATTCCTGCCAGTAGCCAATTCTGTGCAAAACCCAGAACATTTGAGTTTTGGTGCTACTATCAACTTGCCCATTCAAGATGTCTATCGTCTTTTGCCCTATAGTTTCGATATATTTGGAATCGAGCATCCAGAATTCCTGGAAGAGAGTGCGAGATGCTTCTTTCAAGGTATCATTTTGAGTGCTTTCCCCCTCTTCTTGAAGCCATTGTATAATAACTGGAACCAATAGATATAGTATCAGATTCAGATGGAATGTAAGGAGGTGGATCAAGTACCCATAGAAGAAGTTGATTCGGTACCCTTGGATTATCTGGCTCGGCTCTAGAGAGAACCAATGGTCTATTTCGTCGGAAAGGTTGGCCTGGCTTTGTTGCAACTGTTTCGAAATAGACTCTTGATCAAACAAGACCGACTGGTTCGATTTGTAGTAGGTCGATTTTGTTGAAAGGGCGACGAACTTTCCCATCTTGAAAGCGCTCAATGTGGATAGTTTGGGTAATACGTTTGGTCTAGACAAGGGTGGAGACGCTTCACCATTCACTGTCTTTATGATACTCCGAAAAATCTGGAAAATTTCATTATAGGCCTGGAAAACCTCGTTTGAGATATAGGGCTTCAAGGACAAAAGTCGTTTATAGGAGTTTTCAGGCCGTATGAATATGTCAAGGTTGTGGGGATCATTTGGTGAATCAACTGGTTCTTCGTCAATGGAATCAGTAAAGCTGATATCTTCATCTTTTTCACTGGTCTTAGATATTCTAACTCTTTTTCGACTTGGAGAGCCGCTTCTACTGTTCTTTTGAGAAGGCCGCCTAGAACCATTGAAACCTGGAGAGACCTCCTCGGGCAATTTTTCAGTTGGAAAGTTGAAATTGAGGATGGCAGGATATTTTGCATTCAAATCGTTCAATACATGGATCTTGCTGATCAAGGGTCGGGCTATTCTTTTGAGTTTGGAGACACTTAGAGGCTCCCTACTAGAAACAGCTCTTCTTTTACTCATAGCTGCTGCCAATTGTGTTAAGTACAACGGTTAAAGATCTGTGGAAGAACGTCAAAGGAATTAGGCGATAGATCTTCACCGGGGAAGCACCGACCTGAATTTGTATGCATGCACGTGCATTAGTACTTCCGACCAACTAGTTGAGAAATGTGTATATTGAAGACATCTGTAATAGTATTGTCTGAAATTCTATCATATGTCTTTAGAATGTGAGCTCCCTTACTCAAGTGCTTTAGAAGACACTTGCTGACCCCTCTAATCTATCTAAGAATGAATTGGGAGAGCCAGTTTTTTGAAAATTCACGTGACTATCCGGAAATATATCTACGATTTTACGTAACTACAACAAGCACACGTCTTCCTTATCATCAATTCTTACACAATTAAATGATCTCATTTAAAGCATTGGTCCTAATTGTGGGGGCATTGTACCCACAAGTACTGTATGCTTCAGAAACTTCAAACCCCGATATTCCCCAAGTTATAGGTGTTTCTCCATCAGATCAACACCTCTATCAGCCAGTGGTGGAAAATGGAGTGAAAAAGTGGCACTGTCTTGGAGATCCTTCCATAGTGTTAACATACGATCAAATCAACGACGATTTTTGTGATTGTCCCGATGGTTCTGATGAACCCGGTACCAATGCCTGTCCTAGCAGTCCAGATCGATTATTCTACTGTGCTAATATCAAACATATTCCCGGCCATTTAGAGACATTTAAATTGAACGATGGCACCTGTGACTACGAAATTTGCTGTGATGGATCGGACGAGTATCTCAGTGGCAATTGTCCTGACAAATGTATTGAAATACACGAACAGTTCGAAGAATACAGGAATGGGGTTACCGCCGAAGTGGAAGAGTCATTAAAGGTGAAGCAAAAGATGATTGATGAAGCAAAGAAAATAGCACAGATCATGATAAATAAGGTGGTGGACGTAAAACAATCAATTGCGCTGAAAGAACAAGAAGTGGACGAAATCAATCAAAGAATATTGAATGGAGAGGGAGAAGAGGAAGATGAAGAAGCAGGAGAACTGGTACTTGATAAGATTGAGCCGTTCTTGAGTCAATTGTCGAGCAAAATAGAATCGTACAGCACCGAGATAGCTGCCCAAAAGAAAAGAATCGAATATCTCGAAAACAATCTCTCGAAACTTAACCAAAACTATAATCCAAACTTTAACGATGCAGCAGTCAAAGAATCTGTTAAAGGATACCAAGAGTATGTTTCCAACAAAGTTGATTCTGAGTATGAAACCCTGGAGCTGCTGTCAGAAATCTTCAAGGCATTAATTGAAGTGGCCCAAGAATTGTCCTACAATCCAAACGACATTCTTTCAACCCCGCAGCAGAAGCATGTCGAGCCAACTTTCTCCAACATGGCACAATATTATTTTGAAATGTTGACCAAACCTCAAATAAAGAGGGAAGAAGATGTCTCACAAAGTACCAAAAAGAGCTCTTCCGATTTGAACCGTGCATTGGACGAGGCAGAATCAGAAATACGCTCATTGAAAACCGAATTGGACGTATATGAGGAAGATCTTACCAAGGATTATGGACCAGATGGTATTTTACGTGCAGCATCCTCGTCGTGGGTTGATGGTAGTATCGGAGAATACAGGTACAAACTCGGCTTTTTGAATTCTATTTATCAGGACAACATTTTGATCGGTACATACACCAAGTATGAAGATGGCAAATTGTACTATGAAAACGGTCACAAATGCTGGAATGGTCCTCATAGATCGGCAGTCGTCGAATTGATTTGTGGAACCAAGAATCAATTCCTTGCTGTCAATGAGCCAGAGAAATGTGAGTACCACTTTGAGGTTATCAGTCCTATTGCTTGTGAAGAGTTTTCAGACGACGAGTTGCTCGCAAACTTCAAGATCGACTATAGCAAGTTATAAAACTAAAAATTCTACAAATAAATACATCTCATTAGTAAAAGTTCGTAAGGTTATCTATAAATAATAAAATGATGCATGAAAAAAAAAACCTTTCTAGTCAAACTTAATTTTCTTACCTTCGAATTTAACATTTTTGAGTTTGTCTTCTGCCAATCTCTTTGCTTCCCAAGAAGGATGCAACTTTTGACTCACATCTGGAACAAATGCTTGAGCATCTGCGGAAACAGTACCAATAGGTGCAGTAGAATCACCTGTTGGTTTCCTTTCACCCAAAGGTAAGACGTTGGAACCGCTTGGTTGTGCCAACCTGGCTTTCTCTTCTCTTTTACGACATCTTTCTTCGTATTCCTTTTGCCTCTGTTCTCTTTCACTGGCAATAGCTTGTCTTTCAGAAACCACATGCTTTGCTTCCTTACCGTATTTTTGTGCCCAAATCTTTTGTCTGGCTCTTTGACCTCTTCTATTTTTACGTTGGGTTGTAGCTTCTTTTACCACCTTGTCATTATCAGCATCGAAATCGTCTTCATCGTCAGATCCACCCGAAAAATAACCCTGTGCAAGCAGTGGTAAGTTGTGTTCTTTTTTGGCGACCTTGTCAGCCTTCTTAACTGGTTTTGCGGCTTTCTTGGACTCACCGTCATCAAAGAAACTATCATCTGAATCCTCGGCACCCGATTCTTCGGAAACTGATGCTTCTTCGTCGGTGATTTCGTTGTAATTGACAGAGGGGTCGATCTCAAACTTCTCGTCTTCCTCTTCTCCTTCTGAATCACCGACAAGTTTATCGTAGATAGCAAACTTTTCAAGGTCGGCCTCATCCACATCTTGATCTTCAACTTCACTATTGTCTTCATCATCACCTTCACTATCGCTTTCGCTCTCACCTTCGATGTCATTGCCTTCATCATCACCCAATATTTCCTTTCCGGTAATTTTCTTTCTAGCTTCTTTCTCTTGAGTGGTCAAATTTCCTCTGACCAATCTGAATGACCATTCGACCTCTTGAAATGCACTTTTGAGGGCTTTATTGTTCCACAAATTAGAAAAGTAGTTGTTCAAGACCTTATCGTTCTGACAGTAGTTTATGAAGAAACGCGATGGGTTGGATAAGTTTTCTTTGTCAATTACTGGGGTTCGTATTTCATCGGGAATATAACTTGGTGGGTTTGTTTTCAAGTCCTTGGAGACCAAGATAGTAGCAAAGATGCTCTTGACCAATTTAGCAGTTATAAGTTGTTCGATCTTCTCGCTTGAAGACAAGAAGTCTACTATGGATTGTTTCAGAGAGTCCTTCTGAAATTTGGTGAGATCGGTCTTGATGAGTTTCTGTACTTCTTTTTCGAGCTTTTTGTAGGCACCGTAGTATTTTCTGTCAAACAACTCTTTTTTTAATGCAAGTATCTCGTTGTCGGCATCTTCAGCATTGGTGGGGAATTTCTTCAACAACTTGTCGTTGTTTCTAGCTGTGAGAAGCCTTTTGGTATGATGGAATCTGGGTGAAAAATTCTTGAATTTGACCTCAAGAAGGTCAAGTTTCCACGTATTGTTCTTCTTCATGACTATGGCTCTGTGTACGTGTAAACAACGAGACAATATTCCCGTTCGTATAGCGTGTCGTTTAGTTTCTAAAGTGTAGTAGTGAACTTGTCTTCAATAATTTATTAGATACAGTCGTGCGAGATGAGGTCAAATTTTGGACCAAATCATTTCAATTGATTCTCACTAACTGCAAAATTCATTAGCCAAGAAGCCTACGAGGGTGTACAGAATGACTACAGAAACAAAAAGAAGAAAGGTGAAGAAGTCAGAGGACGAAACAAAATCAAATCATATACGATGTGGCTACTTCATTCTTAAAAAACAAAGACACTGCGCTATGCAAAGAAAGGCCGATCAACAATACTGTTCTGAGCATATGATCTATGCTGGAACCTCACAACAAAACGGAGACCTGGCTGATAAAAGAATCCCATGTCCTTTGGATGGTAATCATACGCTTTGGGAAAAAGACTTGAAAAGTCATTTGAAACGGTGCAATGCCAAACCAAAGAAAGAGCATGATATGTGGTACGACGAAGACTTGAACTTAAAGACGAACAAGCATAAGGAAGTGATAGACTTGCTGGGCAAGAGCGAAGATGATGGTCTTGACGAAAAAGCGTTGTTTGATAAGTACTTTCCTTTATTGGACAAGTTAAATTTCGAACCTTTGAAAACCCAGATCAGTCAACATTCCGGGTTGAATAGTCGGATATCAGAACTCAAGCGTCCAAAACACGCTCTTCAGCAATCATCGCTTATTGGACATATGAGAGACCGTGGTTTGTTACAACCTGAAAACTACTACCTTGAATTTGGTTGTGGTAAGGCCGAATTGTCGAGATTTGTAAATATTTGTGTCATTGAAGATTTAAAACTGAACAACAAGACATCAGAAGGCAAGAACTATGGATTTGGTCTTATTGACAGAGGATTGAATAGAATGAAGATGGATCCAAAAATTCGCAAAGACGCAACGAATTCCCCAATTGAAGCAGTTCCTAATGTCAGAAGAACCAGAATCGATATCAAAGATTTGAGTCTTGATAAATTTGTGGAAACTACCACGGGTGATAAATTTGTTGGAATATCGAAGCATTTGTGTGGAGTGGCCACTGACCTTACACTTTCGCTGATTTTGAACTCGGAACTTTTGGGTGCAAAATTCGGAGGATTACTTATTGCAATGTGTTGCAGACACGTTTGTTCCTACGATCAATTACTTCCGTTATCGAAGGTCTATTTACAGAAGAAGGGCTTTGGAACCCGCGAGTCATTCGCGGTTTTGAAAAAGATGGTCTCTTGGGCCGTATGTGGAACAGGCAGATCAGGTCAAGATTCCAAGGATGAAGACAACGAAAGCGAAAACGAAAACGAAGAAAATGGAGCAGAAGACAAAGAATCTGACGATAAAAATGATACAGAAGACGGTGATTCGAAGTCGGATCCACTTGATTTAGGATTGAACTTTGAAGAAAGAGAGGAATACGGGTTAATTGCTAGAAGACTCGTGGATGAGAGTAGGGTCTATGCTCTTCGAGAATACCTCGAGGGATATGATGTGGAGATTTTCCATTACACAGAGCGGGATGTTACTTTAGAGAACGTGTGTTTATGTATCAAACCATCTACCAAGTAATAGACAGTACAACGTGTGGCAAATATGTGTTTGTCATTCAAACCCTACAATCTAAGGTTCAGTATAGGTTGGCTACGATTCAAATGCAGAAATACACAATATTATTAACTATCTTTTAAGAACTAAAGAGATCTACCCGTTTAACACTTGTATTCGTAGACAGCGTGCTTCCAGATAGCAACGTATGGGGTGGTACCATCTTCACGGTAGTTCAACAAGATGACCATTCCATCTGGGTCCATGGACTCACCGGTGTAGAAGTCCCAGTCGTTGAAAGAACCAATGACCTTCTTGACGTAGGCGGCGGCACCCTTTTCGAAAGCTTCAATGGCATCTGGGTTCTTTTCAGCTAAGTGAGCCTTGACTCTCTTCATGTAACCCTTGATGTAGGCAACAAAGGACTTCTTGTCGAATTGGGTTTGTTGTAATCTGAAAGAGTTGACGACGTTGTTGACGGTGGCAGCACCGGATTCCAAGTCTTCTTCAGCATCTTCAGCAGATGGGTTGGCACCAATGTCAATGTTGTCGTCACCGACCTTGATCATGGCACAGTCGGCTTCGTAGATAGCACCGTCAACTTCAACCAAGTCGTAGGCATCGGACAACAATTCGTCGTCAGTGAAGATATCTTTGAAAATAAGCATTGTGAATGTGTATACTATGTGATGATAAGGTGGGTGTAAAAGTTTTTGATTTGAGGTGATATTCGTATAAATTTATATTGTCACGGGGGAAAATTTTTTCAGGTGGCGCACGTGACCGCGGTTGGTATTTTTCTCTTAGTTAATTGGGCTTGAGATGAGATGGCCTGGGCGGCGCCGCGACCTTGTGGGCCTATCTCAATTAGGCCTAGGTTACCCTACCTACAAGTGCAGGTAATTTCTCAACGCTTACACGTCGCACTTCCCAAAGTAGTGCTGAATGGTTATGTTGCAAATAAAGTTTCTTTTTCGCAGAGTTGCAAGTGTCTATAAGGAGTAAGCATGAGAGATATTAGTGAACAAGAAGGACTTGTCGGGGAAATTCAAGATCTACTCGAACTCTCCGTTGAATGCCCTCTTGAAGAAGTCTAGTATTCTATCGTACACGATTCTGCTTCCATTGTGGTATCTAATTCCATGATCACTGTCGGGGAAGATCATGAATTCGAAGTTTTCCACTCCAGCAATGTTCAATTCGTCGATAAGCTTCAACGAGTTCTGGACATGAACATTGTCATCACCGGACCCATGGCCTACGAAAAATTTCTTGACTGGAAGGAAGTTGGTGGCATTCTGGATAGAGGCAGTTCTGTAACCCTCGGGGTTTTTCTGTGGGGTATTCAAATAACGCTCGGTATAAACTGAGTCGTATAATTTCCATTTGGTGACAGGTGCAATGGCAGTACCGAACGAGAAAACACGGTCCTTGTAGTCGGTTTCCAATGTCTTCAACGTAAGGAATCCACCGTAAGACCATCCCCAGATTGCGATTCTCTCAGAATCCACGTAGTCTCTTTGTGACCATTCTTTCGCAGCCGCAATCTGATCTAAAGGCTCGTAATGTCCCAACTTATCTCTGACGATAAACTTGTACTGAGCACCAAGTTCAGGGTTAAGGTTGTTGAAACCGGTACCACGTCCATCAACTGTAACCACGACTGCATCCAACTCGGCAGCAACCACGGAACTGAACTGAACACTAAATGCCTTCAGTACAAGCTGGGATCCTGGACCTCCGTACACGAAGAACAATACTGGGTACTTACGGGAACTGTCGAAGTTCAAGGGACGGGTTTCAACGGCATTGGCCTTGAATTTCTTGCCGGTTTCTTCGTCAATCAAAGTAACTTCCTCATAAACGACCTCTGGAATAACATACTTGTCCAAATTTTCTGCCAACTTTTCGTTAGCTTCCAAGACCTTGATTGTCTTATCTTCATATAAATCAATCAACTTCTGGTATGGGATTTTAGGGCCATCGTAGTTCAATAACAAGTATCTCGAACCGGAAGAAAACGATCCGGTATAGACACCTTCACCGTGAGTGATGTCATCAATCACAGGCAAGCCATTCTTACCCTTCTTGTTAAGGATGTCAACGGCGTGAATGTGCCTTTCAATAGATGACTTCAAAGTACTGCGGAAATAGAGCTTGTTAGTGTTCAAGTCAAAAGAATCAACCTTGGTGACTTCCCAGAGACCCTTCGTCAACAAGTGTCCTTTTTCACTGTTAGCAGGGGAGAAGTATGCCAAGTGGTTGTAACCTTCGATGTAGACGAAATCGACGTAACCATCGTGCTCACGTCCTAAGGACTCATTCTTTGGAATGTAGATTGGGTTAGTGATCTCAAACCATGCATTTTCGGCAGTGTAGGATCTAACCAAATCAATAGAATTGGTTGCTGTATCGAGTAAGAAAATTTCCAACAAATCACTGGCACGGTTTGAGGTTTTAACAACTAAAGATTCGCCAACCCAAGTAACAGTAGTAATTAATCTCTCGGTGGCTTCAATTTTGTCGGACTTCAATTTCAAGAGTTGATCCTTTCCAGTCGACAAGTCATATACAACGACGTCAACAAGCGGGTTAGGGTAACCTGCCTTTGGATACTTGATTTTAACAATCTCAGGATAGTCAGCATAGCCATCTTGAACATAGTAAGGGATGGTGTATTCTGGAACGTTGGTGTCGTCAGATTTTAAAAAGGTTACCTTCTTTCCATCAGGAGACCACCATAACGCAATGTCACTACCGAACACTTCCTCTTCGTATACCCAATCTGGCTTACCGTTGAACACCTCCTCACTTCCATCGAAGGAGACTTGGGCAGTTGTGCCCAGAATAATGTTCTTCACATATACATTATTTTTGTAGATATAAGCAATATCAGTGGACTTGGGAGACCACGAAGTAACCGATACCTTGTTTTCGGTGTCCAAGACCGGACAAATGGCATGAGTGTTCAAGTCCAAAACCCAGTACAAAGAGAAGGATGAGTGTCTCCAGTTCTGAGTGCTGTTGGTTTTCAAAAGTGCGTGCTGCAAGTCTGGGGAAGCGATCAAACTCTCGATATCGTAGGTGAAACCATCGAAATTGAAGGTAGACTGGTTGTACAAAACAAACTGGTATGAGTCATCCACTACGGACTTGATGACATATTCTACCTTGTCGTCTTCATCGACTTTCAAAACATAGGTTCCCTTGTCGTTGCTGATGGATTCAGGTTCACGAATCCACTGCAATTCATGGTTCTTGGCAGAAAAGGTGCCTGCTCTGACAGCAGAGAAGTTCAAGGGGAGTTTGCCATTATAGTCGACATTTTGTTGTGTTTGGGGTCCAGTAGACTTCAAGATAGAATGAAGTTCTCCACTGGACAATTGGCCACTAAAAGTGGTGACTTCATGTAATAACAAGGACGAGCCCCAGATTAAAATTGCCACCAAGGTTCCGCTGAAGAAGAAGTTCTTGAAGTTGAACCCCGACCTGGGTCTGAGGTCGTACTTCTCGTCAGAGTTCTTTCTCCTCAAACTGGTATACGACATCTTTGCTGTGGCGTCGGCTCTTTAAAAGACGTAGAAAGATTGACTTTTTGGATAAGCTGTAGATATCGCCTTAATGTAACGAGTGTTGACTTGTGTGCCAAAGGTTCTGAATATATATGGACGAGGCTAGGCGAGATTCGTAATTTAACTTCCTCAACCACCACAATTTAGCCTATTAGAGTTTTGTGCTGGTTGATAAATGAGAAAAAGGGTGTGTATGACGTACGGCACCGTTTACTGTGTGCAGGATTTGTTTTGCAGGCGAAAATACGGTGAGAATTCTAAAAGATATGGAGGTAATGTATAGAGGTGATTTTGAAGAAAGACCTCAACCTGTCAAGACGAAAATGATTTATAAGATATCAAAGAAAATTGAAGCATTGAAAGGCCGAATCAAATTAAGAGGCTGTAGGTCCATCAACAAAATTTAGAGTATATCTACACTTTTTAATATTAATTATTCTTTTGGACGATGTAACGTACGTCTAAAATGCATATATAACCATCCGGACTCTATTTTTCCGGGCTATATCCCAATCTTTTTTCCTCTCCAGAATTTGTTTGTGGAGTTGTAACTATCTCACTTAATAAAACAGGACTAAACTTAACAATAGTTTTTCGCAAATTGGCTCTACGAATTGGCTTGGCCAAAAATCCACTCATACCACTGTTCAAGCATTCACGGACGTTGCTTTCGTCGGCAAAGGCAGTAAGGGCGATAATTGGTTTCTCGTAACGAAGGTTGTTTCTAATCATCTTTGTTGCCAATAAACCGTCGATCTTAGGCATCTGCACATCCATTAAGATCAAATCGTATGGATGCAGTTTTTCGATAGATTCTTTGACTAATTCAACAGCCTCAGCACCATTGCAGGCCATAGTAACGTTCATGAACCCTTCCAAATGTAACATTCTCTTGATGACCTCCTGGTTAACCATATTGTCTTCCGCTACCAAGATGTGTAGCTCCGACAAATCATCAAGCAAGTTATGCAGAGATTCATTCCCGCTAATATTGGCACTATTGGCTGTTCCAGTTGAGGACCTGGCAACTAATCTGGGTTTTTCTAACTTGGGCCGGGCAGGAATGTCAATAGTCATGTCTGGCTTCTTCCGAGTAGAATTTTCAGAATTGTCTGAGGTCAATTCTTCTCCAGGTCTGGAATCTTGCTTGCTTGCGCTGTGAGAAGAAGTGGAGGAGCCCGTACTATTGCCATACTCGTAATGATCATCTGTGTGTGCTTCATAGCCTGTGTCAGTTTCAGTCTGGGTTTGTTCGAAAGCTACCTTTCTGTTTACACGCGAGTTTGGATTATACTCATCATCGCAGAATTCTGCCATTTCGTCTTCTCCAACCATAATCTCACCCGTTTGAGGCAACGGAACAGTAAAGGTAAATGTCGAACCTTGGCCAAAAGTAGATTTCAATGTCAAAGTACCTTTCATCATGGCAGCCAACTGTCTACAAATAGAAAGCCCCAACCCTGTACCTCCATAACTTCTCGACAAAGTTTGATCTCCTTGAATGAACGGCTCGAATACCTTCTCTTGCAATGCGGGTTCGATTCCCGGACCAGTATCTGTAACTTCAATTTGAATGGCCCACGATTTAGGTTTGTACATGCTTCTAATTTTGAAAGCCTTATTATTCTTGACAAGTTCATGTCTAGCCATGTTAGATGACAAACTGCGCGTTCTTGAATGTTCGGCACTGAACGTACCTTGGGTAAGATTCTTACGTTTGTGGTGTGCAGGCAATAATGCTGACCGTGGAAGCGCAGCCTTCAAATTCTTGCTATCCGACGAGGTATCAGTGGAAGTGTTGGCTTTCTCATCAATTTCTCTTTCGTCAGCGGTATCACTACTCTTCTTTTCTTCTTCAATTTCACTCTGACTGGTATCGCTTTTATTAGCTGCGCTGGGTTCATCAGTGACCTCTTCAATCTTATTGGCGGGATCCCGGTTTTCGGGAAGAGACTTCACTGAGCTGGTACTTGAAGGCAATTTAGGTAATGGCTTCATATGATTGAACTGTGATTCGAATATGTTATTTTCGTATTCAGCGGTGGACAATGTGATCACACTGATGTTGTCGTTGTCAATCTCAGTATCGATCTTTCTAGAACTAGGAGGGGCTTCGGTATGTTCACCAACTACGTCAAGTTCCGGTTCCGGACCTGAACCATTTTTAGGAGTTTGAGGTGTTGTGAATAATCCTTCGGATAAATTCGACGTTTTGTTGAGTAACGTAGTATCACCATTGGAAGATGCGGGTGAGTCTTTTTTCACACGAGTATGCGGCAACACATGTACTTTTTTAAAGTCATCTTGTTGTGATTTCACAAAATCGTACTCTCCCAAGAGCTTAAATGTTACTCCCACTGATCCATCAACAGGTGTAAACTTTAGTGAGTTCGAAACAAGATTCATCACAACTTGAATAATTCTATTGGAGTCTCCGTAGAGAATCAATTTTCTAAGCACATTTGGCTTAAGCAAGATTTTGAAATTCACCCTTTGATCTAATGCAAGCTTCGTAAAAATAGACTTCACTTGATACACAACCTCCAAGATCTGGAAATTGGACTTTTCAAGTTTGGAACGGTTCAACGTGTTTTTGGAGTAAGTCAATAATTCAGTCAAGATATGCAATAATAATTCCCCTGATCTATGGATTAACTTTAAGGAATCCTGTATTCTTGTGTGATCCTCTTCATCCATGGCAATAGATGTCATTCCTAAGATACCGTTCAACGGAGTTCTTAATTCGTGGGAAATATTAGCAATAAATACTGTTTTAGCTTCGTTGGCCGCCTCTGCCTCTATTTTTGAGGCCTCTAATTCTTTTGTTCTCAGCTTGACTCTGTCTTCTAAATGAGTGTATTGCTTATCCAATTCATCAGTCATGATGTTAAATGCTTCGGTAAGCTCGGTTAATTCATCTTTGAATAACTTTTTCGAGTTGGGAATTTTCCCTGGCAATCTAATTGCCGTGGAATGTGCTGAAGTGTTACCAGTGCTTACAGAGTTTACACTGTTTCTCTTGCTTAATTCGATGGCCCCATTATTAGGGTCGTGATTCCCTTTTTTAGAATGAGGTGATGCGCTCGCGCTAAGTGCAGATGAGCTTGCCTGGTTCAACTTCTTGAGTTTTAATTTAGATTGTGCAATTGAATCAGTTGCGTTCTTTAACTTCGTGATCGGTCTGATAAACCAAACCGCTAATGGAAATGTCAAAAGACACATGAATACACCAGTACCTATCACGACCCCAATAATTATATCCACCAATTTATTTACCGGGGCGTAGAAAGCGGATCGAGGTTGTTCGATAATGATGGTCCACACAGTGTTGTCATTCAACAGAATCTGGTCAAAACCAATTGCTACCAGGTTTCCTGCGAAATCCTTAACATTTGTTTGGGAACCCGAGCCTCTGGTTAAGGCGGTCTTTACCAGTGGCGAGGTGTCTATATCGTAAAAAGTATTCGGCAATAGCTGGTCACTCACAGGAAATATAGTTTCGAAACCTGCAAGCTTGTGTCCACCATTGGAATAGGTGATCAGAGTATCGTAAACCGGTCGCACGGCAATAACAGCATAGTCTCTGTCTTTGGCTTTGGTTGTTGTGTTTGTTGATGAGCTTCCAAAAGTAGAAGTGTCGTTGATGGCATCTTGGATGTTGCTGGCGCTGGCGAGAATGGACAAGTATCCAGCGAGGGTTGGTTCGGGGAAAATGATCGATGTGTTGGCAAACACCGGTAATGTTATTCCCATGAAATACAGACTATTAATGTCAGTCGAATTGCTCACTGGGCCAGTGTAGTATGCGTCAGCATCGGAGGCCGGTTGCTGAAGAGCTGCGGGTACGGTGGCATTTTTGGCAAACGGGTATAATGCATCCATGGTTGGTTGTGAAATTGCTGTGAGGTTGTTGTAACTTTCTGCCACCACATCGAGATCAAGATTGTATAATCTGGCAGCGGCAAATAACTCAGATGAGGTTAAGAGTTGGTCTAAGGTGGTCTGGGCTTGGGCAAAAACTGCCTTGGAGTAGTTTCCGGCTCTGTAAGATGAGAGGGCCAGGTTGATGGTATCTCTAGTGGTTAACCCGTATATCTGATAGTATGTGTATTGTAGGGCCTGACCAACCTGAGTGGACTTGAGTTCGGAGATCACCTCTAATCTTTCAGCCCGCAGGTTACTAAGACTGCTTGAAAAGTAGACGGTGGTGACTAGGGCAAGGATCAACAACGAAAACAATGATGAAAAGCACACAAGGATGATGAGCTGGGGAGTAATCCCAATCTTCAATCGTCTCATTGTTATGTGTTGTAAAGTTTGAATACTAGTGTTTTGGAGGAAGACGGATAGTGGTTTTCATTAGCCGTATGTGGTGGTAAAGTGAGTGGAAAATAGGTGACGGAAGGGAAGAAAGTGGTTGATTAAGAAGCCTAAAGAGGCCTGGAATGGATATAGTAGCCTGTTAATGGTCTATTAGGCGAGTATTTTCGGGTAAGGCTTTTCGGAAGGCAGGTTTGGTTCAAACGTAGATCAAGCCGGGAGGTGCTAAGCCCGAGTCGCCAAGATGGTGCAAGGCGTAGAAGATGCAGCTGAATAGGCAGGTGCAAGCGGACGAGAAGCAAGATCTGTTTCGGTAAGCCAAGGGGCTATCTAACAAGCAAAGGCTAGGTTATAAAAGGTGGTGGTGGATAAAAATGGCTGGAGCGAGGTGTTTATTGTATTCTTTTTCGCACAGTCAATTATCGCAGTACGCAAAGGAGAGCCTCATTAGTAGAACAGAATTCTGATGAGACGCTTACGTAACGACAATAGGAGCGGTAAAAGCTGTTAGAGATGCAACAAAAGCAATACGGGGCAGAAAAGATGGGGAATACGATACACTACGATGTCACCTAGGCCGACACTGAAAACCATCCCCGAGTGGCTCGAGCAAACTCATCACAGGAGGGAGAGTTTTCATAACTGGTTACGGTTAGAAGACCTCTTCCAACATCCGATATGCCAAGGAAGCAGACAGCAGTCTAGAAGCCCCGTATGACACTACAGCGGAGTCTATGCGGGCAGTTTCCGTAACGATCCGAAGGTTCTCCGAGAATCAGTGTCGTGTAAGTTTGCACAAACTAAGGTGAGTCTAGCCACAAACGAGTACATTAGCGAGCGTAGTAAATAATGACTAAGGGTTACAGGCGCCGACTTCGGTGGTTGAGGATCGGACAAGGACTCTGGTAGAGGCTTTGGAAGTTAGTGCCATGTCCGCACGACGAGATATGAGCGGCTTAATTACGTCCTAATCCGTCGAAGCGTATAGTTTCTTTGCTAAGCCACTTTCACCACTTTTTAGCGTCTCCACTGCGCTTTTGTGGAGGTCCACGCTGTCTTTGCTAGAGGGGTAGAAGAAGACTAGACAGATTAAGGGCATTGGTATCTCAAGGCTACTACAAAACTCTATTACGTACGCAGCAATGTGTCTAGGTGGTTTATATATAGGTACGATCTCGTGTGATGTATTTTGTTGGCATTGTTGGGCTATGGTTGCATCAACTCGCTTTGTTTTTCCGTGTTGAGTCTAGTTCTTATAGAGTTGTTTTTCCGCTCAAATCGATTGATCTTGAATCGCTTTGCTGCGCTTCTTATCTGATGATCTGGGTATTGAACCCTTGGGTGTACCGCAGCAGCATCAACGTTTTCAGTGACAGTATAGTAACCTTTGCTACCATCAAAGCCTCTTCATACATCTCCACCAAAACTATATCACTTAACTCCCACTGATCGCATGTTGCACCCTCCAGTACTATCAACAGATTCAACACTCTCCAATCCTGTTCATACCCGCCTTCCCCAATCTGGCAAGATCCCCGGATTCCGCCCAACTGCACATCAACATGTCCTCCGCGCTAGCGCTTAGCGGCACCCTGGAATCTGTTGACAAAGGCCCATCACATGATTGGCTGCGCATTGGTGCACCTTGCTATCGCAGTGCATATACAAGATGTCAATCTGAACAGTTTGGGACCCGCGCCTTCGGGCTGAAATTCCGGCTTTTGACGTGCTATTGCTGAAGACTATATATTCAGCCGATTGTCCTTCGCTTTTGCCCAAACGATTTTGATAATTCACCGCCATGTTGAGATCTTTAACAAAAGGAAACCTTGCCAAAGTTGCAAATGGCCAAAGAAGTCTGATATTCTTCAGGGCCCTTTCTACCAAACCCGTGTCAACCAGATCTAATGCCCGAGGCAGAAACTACCAGGTCTATGTGTGGCCCTCTGTAGCCATTGTGGCTGCAGCTTTGCTACTGTCTCAAGATCATATCTCCCTTGATACCTCCAAGAACTCGGGTATCACCGTCGAAGAACTACAGAAACACACCACCATAGAAGACGGTGTATGGGTATGCATCAACGGTGAAGTATATGACTTGACTGCCTTCTTACAGAAACATCCTGGTGGCAGCAAGATCATCATGAAATATGCCGGTAAGAACGCCAGCAAGATCTTCAACAAGTTCCACGCCAAAAACGTCTTTGAACAGTTCTTGATTCCAGAACAACACCTTGGTCCCTTGATAGGAGATCTCGAACCTGCTGATGATATAACCGTAGAGGACGGAGAAGAGGAAAGAATCGAGCTTAGAAAGAGAATGCCTCCACTTTCCAAGATGTTCAATGTCTCTGATTTTGAACAGGTAAGCAAGCAAATCCTTACACCTAGTGCTTGGGCCTACTATTGCAGTGCTTCTGATGACGAAATCTCCCTTAGAGAGAACCACTACGCATACCAGCGGGTGTTCTTCAATCCAAGGGTGTTAGTCAACGTACAAAGTGTCGACATCTCAACCAAAATGTTGGGAAGCGAAGTCGATGCTCCATTCTACTGTTCTGCAGCTGCATTGGCCAAGTTGGGACAGGAACAAGGAGAATTGTCTATTGCCCGTGGTTGTGGTTCTGAAAACATTATCCAGATGATCTCCAACAGTGCCTCATACACGTTTGACGAAATCTTGGATGCTGCGCAACCCGACCAGCCTCAGTGGTTCCAGATGTACGTCAAGGAAAACAGAGACTTAAACTTCAAGTCAATTGAAGATTGTATCAAGAGAGGGATCAAAGGAATCTTCGTAACTGTCGACTCCGCTCAGTTTGGAAATAGAGAGAAAGACAAGAGATTCCATGTTATAGAGGACGATGAAGGAGGAGAAAGCTTGAGTGAAAGTGGACAGATCTTAGCAGTAGATGATCCTGGCTTGACCTGGGATGACATCAAGAAGTTCAAAGAGGCAACAGATATTCCCATAGTCTTGAAGGGAGTTCAATCTGTAGCTGATGTGATATTGGCAGCAGAAAACAAGGTCCAAGGAGTAGTGTTGTCTAATCACGGAGGTAGACAATTGGACTATTCCAGACCACCCCTTGAGATCCTTGCAGAAGTTATGCCTATCTTGAAAGAAAAGCAACTTGATGACAAGTTCGAAGTTTACATTGATGGAGGAATCAGACGTGGAACAGATATCATAAAGGCCCTCTGTTTGGGTGCAAAGGGTGTCGGTTTAGGCAGACCTTTCTTGTATGCCAACTCAGCATATGGAGAAGAGGGTGTACAAAAATTGATTCAAATACTCAAACAAGAGCTCGTGGTAAATATGAGTTTGTTGGGTGTCAGTCGAATTGAGGACTTGAATCGGGATTACGTGGACCTCAGAAACTTGTACTCCAGACACACACTTCCTGATGGAATGTACGATTTGGGGTACGACTCCTTACTGCCTCCAAAATTCCTGAAGGATAAAAATCGCAAGTAAGCAAATTGGGAGATGGAATATATTATCTTGAATGTCCAAACCTACATGACTCCGATGACTCAAAAAGACATGTTGAGGGTAGACGCAATTGACCCCTCAACTTACTCCACAGAGATCAACAAGTTCTCGATTGTTTGTTGATTTCTCCCAACAAATTTAGACAAACTTTTCATTAAAGTACAGTTAACTACATTAATAATTAGAATAACTCTAGATTCAGCGGCGCAGTATGACTTTGGTGTATGTATAGAATTAAAACAACAAGAAAACAAATATAAACGAAGAATTCAAATAGCTGACGAAAGCGGAAAGACAATTAAAGAGTGGGGGGTCGAGGGCCTGATTATGTGGATTGGTCTGGAGGAGGGGCGGAATTGCCTCTCAACGTCAATGGGTAAGGCGCATGAACGTCGTTGTCGTTGTCGTCGAAGCCATTGTTGTCTTCATCGTCTTCGTCTTCTCCTTCACCCAACTTGAATCCAACGTAATCGTCGGTGTTCAATGACTGTTGAGCTTCTTGTAAGGATCCCAAATCACCTGGAGTCATGATCCCAATCTTTCCACGAGGGGAACCAGGAACCGAAAGTGGTCTGGTAAGCTTCAAGTTCAGTTGGTTGTTGAATGGGTTGGCACCGTTCTTGAACTTGTCAGGGTAAGCACGCTTTAATGACAATTGACGGGCCTTGATGTATTCCAAACCCATTCTCTTCCAATCCAACAAATCAGACAAACGTTCAGTTCTGTTTCTCTGGTTAATTCTTTGACGTCTGGTCTTTTCAGCAAAGTCGTACATGTAGTTGGTCAATTGGTTGATAGACTCATCGACAGACTTCATTCTTCTGTCAACGATGTAGATACCGTAGTCGGAAGTGTTTTCGATCAAATCTTCCATGTAACATCCGAAACCAGACAAGTTAGTAGTGATGGATGGAACACCCATAACAGTACATTCGGCTGGAGTGTAACCCCAAGGTTCATAGTATGAAGGGAAGACACCCAAGTGACAACCACGAACGAACTCTTCGTAGTCCAACGACAAGATTGGGTTGTTGGCGTTCAAGAATTCTGGGTGGAAAATGATTTTAACTCTGTCCTCTGGCTTGTTGAACAATTGGACACGTCTAATCTGGTTCAAAATAGGGTCAGTGGAGTCGTCGGCCATGTTGTGGGTAACAATAGGAGGCAAGCCATCTCTCTTAAGAGCAAAGATTCTTCTCTTAAGCAAAACTCTATCAGCTGGCTTGATCAACTCGTCGATGGAAGGAACCTCCTGGTTCTTTTGGTGGTGGTTTCCCTCATTAGGGAAACGAGCA
Organism: Kodamaea sp. yHQL451; assembly: GCA_030578635.1. NCBI lineage: Eukaryota > Fungi > Ascomycota > Pichiomycetes > Serinales > Debaryomycetaceae > Kodamaea > Kodamaea sp. yHQL451. The sequence continues at coordinate 133,502 of JAKTXX010000021.1, forward strand.
CAATGCTCGAACAAACGTTCACCCACCTTCTTTTGAACCTCTTCAATGGTGCTTTCCAATTGCTTGATAACGGCCTGTCCCTTCAAGGTTTCAACAGTGTAGGAATGTGTCTTACCTGGCATGATGATAAAAGCCACGATTGTCATCTTGGAACCAGCTTCCTTAAGACGGTGGTTAAGTCTGGCAAGGGCCTCGATGAAGAAGTCACAACCCTTGTTTCTAAATTCGTATCTACCTGCAATGAAGAAGTATAAGGTGTTGTCCAAATCGAAATCGTAGTTACCGTAGAAATGACCTTTAATGAACTCATTGATCTTGGCCTTCTTAATGGCGTGCAAGTTCTGGAATTCGTGAACGGCCTGGAACTTGACCACGTTCAAACCATTTGGCAAGACTCCGTCGGGCTTACGCTTAAGCAAATGTTCCGCTTCGTAGGCAGTGATATGAGACACTGTGGTGAACACGTCTGCGGAGTGGGTGGCCGAACGTTCGATACAGTAACGGTGGTAGATTCCTCTCTTTCCAGCCTCGGCATCAACATCGAAGTTGGCCAAGTTGTTGTAGAAATCAGTCGAGCCCGCACAAAGGTAACGACCTAATAAAGTAGCATGAGTGGTGAAGATGGTTGTGACGTCAATACGTCTCTTTCTACAAAGAGGTAAGGCGATACCGGCCAACCATTCGTGGAAATGGGCAATGACAGCTCTGTCACGGTCGTGGTAGACCAATTCTCCAAGGAACCAAGCGACCAAGTAACCCAACAAAATGGCGTCGTTGGATTCCTGGTCATGGTCTGGAGTGGGGATACCGGCGATGTTCCACAAGTCGGACTTCCACTCGTTCAAGTTGTGTGCGGCGGACTGGATGTCGAAAAGAAGCACACGAGGAGCACCTTCGATCAACCAACGACCGTAGAGCCACTGGATACCACGCTCGGACATAGAGTCCAAGGCGAGCTTGATCAATGGGTCCTTAACTGGAAGCTCTTCCACCTCGATCTGGGCCGAGGCATAGTTGAGTGGTCCGATAAGAGTGTATCTTTCACGGTACTCGGCCACGGTAATTGGGGCCTTGGATTTAAGCACGGAATAGATACCTCCGACCTTGTGGGCCACTTCGGTGGCCACTTCGAAAAGAAGGTGGTTTTTGATGTCTCTGGTCATTGTAATTTAAGTGTGGTGAATGGGAGTTTTGGGAAGCACTGGACGGTAAGAACAGTGACTATGGAGAGATACCGTTGGACTGCTGGTGTATATGGGAGCAGAAGCAAACGGGGTAAGACAATTGAGTACGAAAGTAAATCAATTGGCTAAAACGACAGGAAGGAGACAACAATAGAGTCTGGAGCACAAGGTGGTGGTGGTGGTGTGTGTGTCAGGACCAAGGAAAGTGGCAGGAACCAGGTGGGAACGGTGCAATGGAAAAGATGGAGATAGCACGGAAGGTCGGGAACAGTGGAGTGCCTCGGAAGATTATGCCCTGAGTCGGAGAATGGACTTTAGTACTGGAAGTGATGTAGAAAACGGAGTTTTTACTACTTACCAGCAACCAGGTACTCTTATATAGAGCCCCCAATTTTGTAGATAGTGGCCCGGAAATGTCGACCGGAAGTGAGAAATGATCATGCTGCAGGTCACCCCTGGGTAGAAGTGGGGAGATGGTCACATGATGGTGGGGTGGTTGGACGATGAGGTTAAGAATGTGGGGCAGGTCATTTGGGACTACAGGTAGAGTTTAGGAGAACAGCATAGAAACAACACGGGGTTGGGCAGATATAGGGGCTTGTACAGGGGATGACTAGATATGCTTAGTAAGAAGGGCCAATTGGGTCTCCTGTTCAAGTTATACCTCCAATGCAACCCATTTTTTCGCTCGAGTCCCACCCAGTCCAATTTGAAATTTCGACTAGGTTCGGAGTTCAACAAAAACCGTGCGACAGTTTCCAGATCCGAAGGCTGGCAAAGAGAAGCCTAACCATTTGCGGAAGTACCTGGCAGGGGTAGCCCCATTGGTAAGGGAATGGAGGGGCTAATACTTCACTACTACAGATCTGGCGAGAGGGGCTAATGCCCATCCAGACCATTCTTTTGATCTGTACAGTTCCATTGATCCAGTCTTCCCCATTACTAACTAGACAACTCTGCAGTGAACTATGCAGTGAACGGCACAGATTTTCCTTCCCCCCCATTAGACCCCAGATGTGTCGCAAATGTGAGTGAAAAGTTCGGCTGGGGGTATGCCGGTTTCGGACACACTTGTTTGGGTTTCGGCACTAATAAGGTTTGTGTGGAAGATTCGCCCATTGTCAGGCTGGCATGCTTTTTCCGAAATCCTCGTCGAAACTGGGCCCATTCTCGATCTGGATCTGGCGGCTCGCTAAACCCTGGACCTGTTCGAGAACCTTCGTTCACGTCAATCAGGTGGTGTTCTACGTCCTGCTGTATCTGACCGTGACTGTATTTACTTGTTTCTTCTACCAATGTCTGACTATGACTGTGTTTACTGGTTGGTCTCTCTGGCCCTAAGTGCCCTTCTTTTGTGTCCCCGTCATGCTCGTATGTCCATGGCGTGTTCGGAAATTCGCGCCAATTCCGGTGGATGCCTCGCTTTTGTTCCCATTTCAATGCACCTAATTTCCCCAACCTTGTGCCATGTTCCCCACTGTATCTCGACGAACCCCGATCCATGAGTCGTCCTCGTTACAACCTGCCTCTGTTGGTCTCCTCAACTAATAGACCTTCGCTATGACTAGGTCCCTGGCCGAATGTGGCTCGGTTGATATTTCGGAGCTCCAAGGTGTCATTTTCCCGACTGCTAATCCTGGGTTGTGAGACGTGCCATTTCCTGTCTTTATTGCGCCGGAACATTCCGATGTTTACTACGGCCACGCTCTGGTGTGGTGGTTTTTGCACCTATTATTTCTATTAACTAGTATACATTGATATTTACTCGAACGCTGGCACCTGCGTCTTCTTTGCTTGGGGGACCATCCACTCGCCTTCGTCGTCCGACCCCATGTCTTCGTCTTCATCTTCTTCATCCTCTTCGTCGTCGTCATCTTGTTCTTCACCGTGTGTAAGCTCTACCTCTTCACTGCGTTCAGCAGACTCCAAGTACTTCAACACGTATCCGTTACGGGTACCCACGCTAACCACATCCTTGGCTACTCTGCTCAAGAATCTCTGGATCAACTTGAGCGAACCAAATTCCTGTTTGTGTGTACTGATGTACTTTCCGTGTGCTCCTAAAAGACGGCGCACCCATACCAAATGGTATTCCATATGGGCACTGTCTTCTCTGACCAAAAGGCCACCGATGAACAGCAACAATCTTTCCACGTATACTTGTGGAAGATCAGCACTCACTAACTGGACATCGCCCAATGGAATGCTCTCGTAAACCTTCTGGATCAACCACTTCTCGTTCAAACGGAACGACATCACCAACGCAGTCAAGTATTCACGTTCTTGTAACACCTCCAAGGTAGCCTCTGGAGTGATATCCACGTCCAAGTCAAATGGATCGAACACCACGTCATGGCCTATAGAAAATATTAACAATCCCTCGGAAACGGTAGCCGCTGCAAATGCTGACAGGGTAGGTGAAAATTCTACTGCAGTGACACCAATGGCTGCACGCACACTACGTGCCAGCGGGTCACCTCTGTGAGAGCCTGGAAGCGATGTGTCGATACGATCAGCCTTGTCAACACTTTCTCCGGTTCTGTCGATAGCATCGATAGATGTTCCGGCTGCTGTGATCTTTCCACTATTGAGCAATTCTTGAGTACCATCCAATCCAATATTTTGCGACACTTCGAATCTCTTCACTAACACCTCGTTGGTGACGTCGTACATGCAGATGGTATTGTTGTTACCAGCAGCCACAATGGCGGTTCCATCTCGCGAATACGAAATGGTGGTGAAGTGCTTGGATCTGGCGGAGTTTTTAGATGTGAAACGGTCTTCCAAGTATCTTCCTCCACGGACATCCTTTCTACCATCAATAAGATGGAGCTGGCGTGCATCCTCGACATCATAGACTGCAATGTGTCCGTCCAATGTACTGACTGCCAACTCCTTGGAGTCGGGTCTCATCACCAAACTCAACACATCACTGGTAACCTCGATAGGCTCCACCAGCTGGGTTCTGCCAAAGATGCTCCACACCCTGACGGTTCCATCCCATGATGCGGAAGCCAACACCGAGTTCTCTGATCCGAAGGCAAGACACGAAACGGGACCTTCGTGGCCAGCTAAAGTGTCAAGCAATTGTGCTGTCTGGACAGACCACACATAGATCTCGAACGAGTCCTGGGAACCGGCTACCACCACTTCTCCACTGGGGTCTACAGCCAACGAGTTGAACTGGAGTCTCTTATCGGCGGTAAACGTTCTGAAGTTACGGAAACGGATCAAATCCCAGGCACGGACTGTACCATCCATGGAACTGGAAAAGAGAACATGTCCTCGTTTGGCAAACTGGACTCCTGTAACAGCACCCTGGTGCTCACTGAATGTGTATAAACAGAATCCACTGGCCACGTCCCAGACCTTGATTTTTCCATCATCAGAAGCAGTCACAAGCCTCGATCCGTCAGGGGAGTAGCACAAAGCATTAGGTCTGTCAAAGTGACCCTGCTGTTTTAATACATAGGACTCAGATTGCCATTCATATACCAATAACTGGCCAAGTTTACCCAGGCCAAATGCCAACCATTCTCCACTTTCGTTGATGCTTACGGTGTCTACCGCGTTCTGACCCATACTGAGCTGTTGGATCAATGTAAAGTCTGGAAGCTCGTACATACGGAACTCTCCGTTGTAGAAACCCACTACCAACATGTTGCTTTTGGCGTGGAATGTAGCACACTTGACCTTGGTATCAGAGTGAAAGAAGTTCTTGGCAGCAATTCTCCAACTCATAGGACGCTCTTCACCCTCTATTATTTCTTCCCCTTCTTCTTCTGGTTTTTCGGTATACTCCCAACGGAACAATGCCCCGTCTTTACTCAAGGTATATATCACGTCCTGGGTCTCGTTAAAAAATGCTTTGATGACGTAGTCACGGTGGCCAGCAAGGGTCATTGCCACATCTTTGTCGCTGGAATGCAACGAGAATATTCTCGAAGTCATGTCTTGAGAAGTGGATATGAAGAACCGGGAATCGCCAGACCAGGTCACAGAGGTGACGTCCGCAAAATGTCCAGCGTAGACACGGTGACGGACAAATGGTGCAAACTGACGGTCTTCACCAGCATCAGGAGTTGTCCACACTTGCACAAATCTACCTACGGCAAGGGCAAAGTACTGTCCATCGGGACTGAAACTGATATCTTGAACTGAGTCGTTGAAGTTAAAATGGTGTAACACCGTACGTGCTACCACATTGACCAAGATGGCTCTTCCGGTTTCATCCACACTCATCATCAATGTCCCTTGACGGTTCAATGCTATGCGGGCGATGTTCCGCCTGTGTTCGTAGTTGAAGGTAAACGACCTGCTGTTGACTAGATCAAAACTGCTGACACGGTTTCCTACCGGCAGGAGGAGTCTGGTTCCTCCCTCGGCAAAGACCAAGTTTCCTTGTCTATATACTGTTCCAAGAAGGTTCAGTAACTTGAAATCGGTCTTCATGGTATAGTTTTGCCTTTCAAGTAAGTATGGTACTATATTGTCTCACCTCTATATAGAAGAGATGAGCCTGAAAAATTTATGGAACATCAGACCTGCAGGCAGATGTCGCATCGCTTCCTAGTAAATCTTGCCCAACGAAATGTCGCACGATCATCTTGAAATGTCCCAATATGATTCTACCCATCTCTACATATATAACCAACCCCATCTTAAAGCCACACCAAACCAAATCACATCATGAGCGGTCTTTCAAGCAGAGTCATGAACATGAAGTTCATGCAAAAGGCAGATGCACTGGATACCCAAAAGAAAGACGAAGAAAACCAAAAGAAAATCAAAGATTTGTCCGAATGGGTACTGCCATACCTGGATTCTATGATTGCAAAGGCCCGTAAGGCCAACAACATCGAGGCAGTGGGGTACGGTAGTATCAGTACTTTTGGAGACAATGATGACGATGATGACCAAGAAAACGATTTTTACGAGACACAACCTTCTGCCAGAAGAACTTGGGGTGCACCTAAAAAGCCCGAACTTGATGAGTTGAAGGTGACGAAACCCACAACTAAGGAAGTTGAAACTCCGGAAGATACCAGTCTAGTATTGTCCAAAGCATTACGCCCCGAAAATGGATCTACAAGAAAGAATTCCTTTAAACTTAAGAATAAAGTATGTATATTTACAGATAGTCCCGACCATCCAATTACTAACCAAGAACAGTCCAATAACAAACCTCAGGAGGAGCCTATTGAAACAGGTGGATCGTTGGACGAGTTATGGAAGTCTCTTTCGGGTAAAAAGAACTCCAGTGCCGCGGAAAAGCCTCAGAATAAAAGACCCACCGAAGATGAATATGTGCCGAAGATTGATAAGAGGAGAAAAAGATTCAACTAAGTCCATTATTTCTTTTTCTTCTTCCCTGTATTATTGCTTTCATCGATGAACCCTGCTCGAATAACGCCCTCTCTTGCAACTGAATTAATATGTTTGAATCGGTCGGGTCCAAGATGCGTTCCTCCAAACCAACGACTCACTACAACCACCACATTCCATACTTCCATCATCTATCATAGTTAGTATTTCCCCTGCATAATTTTTTAATAGAAAGATACGTACTGTTAATAAGTGTAGAAGCCTTCCACCGGCTGCTGTTTCTCCGTCATCATCACAGTCCTGATATTGTACTCCATTTTCTCCCTTTATTCTCCAGCTGCTAATGTTATGTGTTGCTCTTGATATCTTTCTGTCTGTAATAAGAAGACTCACATACTTTTCAGCCTCTTCAACCGAGTCGACTTGTCTAACAAATGCAATGAACGTGGACCCCCGGTCTAAGAGTGGATCTGATTGTATCCATCCTGCCAAAGCGTCTATCACTACTTTAGGTTCAGATTTGTCTATCGACTTGACATTAATCGTGGTTTCTTCTCGGGCTTTTGCTGCAATTTGTAAGTCTAGCTGTTCTTTTTCTTTCTTTAATTTGAGATTCTTAAGGCTTTCCTCGAGTTCGTGCTCTTTATCGTATTCCTCTAAGAATTCTTCAAGCTCCGCTATCAATTCAAAGACGCATACCTCATCAGGCTGAAAAATCCTCTCGAGTACCTTCTCCACATGTCTCTCAAAGTATGACACATCCGGATACTTGCGTGAATCTTCGCTTATCACTTGTAGTAACTCTGGCTTAGTTTCGGGGTATGTAGATGGAAAGTTCAACTGAATCTTGAGCTGTTCATGTGGAGGGATTGCAAAATTGTATATTTGAGGAGCTATATTTCCCACAGACCCCGGAAAAATCGCATCAATAGCACTGATTTCATCCTGAAGCTCCTCGACCGTCATTGCATTGTCTAGAATCTAATGTACACTGCTTAGCTTGAAGTATATCCGCTACTTAGTGATATTCATGCACTACAAGATTTGATGAGCATACACGACCAAATAGGTTCCAAAAGATTTCCGTGCACCTTTTCTATCACCTTTAACGGAACGTTCAGCGCGTTTCCTAGACTTATAACATGAATATTCTGGCAGACGAGCTCAAAGCCGAAGGCAACAAGGCATTTGGAAACCAGGAATACAAAAAGGCGGCAAAAATATATCGCGATGCCATAAAATTGGATCCTTCGAATCCAGTACTATATTCCAACAGAGCACAATGCTTCATCAAGCTCCAAGATTTCGAACGTGCAGTACGAGACTGTACTGCTGGATTGAACTTGACACCTCCAAAACCACTCCAAACCAAATTGAACTTTAGAAAAGGTTTGGCACACAAGAACTTGGGTGACTTCAAAAATGCCGAGACCTCTTTTCGCGAAGCATTGCAACTTGATCCATCCAACAGTTTGGCACAGGAAGAATTGAAAGCACTTTCGGAGTCCAATGCCCAATCTAGAAAGAAGGCCAAAATCGGTTCATCCGGTTTTGAAATCCCAATTGAAGATGTATCCGAATTGCCGCAACACTTTCGTCATATTCTTGATCCCCTTGCGGATGGAAAGCCTCCTAGCAATAAAATTGAAGAGATCACTCCTTCTTCACAAGAAGCGGATAAGATTGCTGACGAAATTTTCAAGGATAGAAAGAGAAAGACAAAACCTCAACCCAGCCCGATCCCTGAGACTCCTTTCGTAGAGAGGCTGTCCATGCACTTTCTAGCAGGTTTGAAATCATTGCCTTATTCCCAGAAATCAAAGGGCTATCAATACGTAATCCAATTGAACACTTCGGAATTGAAATCAACTTTCGCGTCTACTGGCATCGATGCTGAATTTTTAAACTTCTATTTAGAAGCAGTGGCAGATTGTTTGTCCCAGGATGCTGATAAATGGAAACATGAAGTCTTGGAAAAATTGCAATTTCTTTCTACATTGAAAAGATTTGCTCTATCGTTAGATTTTTGTCGTGATGAAATCATAGCGAGCATAATATCATATATTGGGAATCTTCATGACCCTTACTTGTTGCAAAACTATAGAGCTATTCTAAACGGGTGATTTTTATTCCCGCGGTCTAGACCTAATATGGTCTTCTTTCTAGACCCTTATGCAACCCTTTCCGGCTATTATTCATACCATAAGGTTGTATCAATTCAATGATAAAATTGGGTGCATATTGTTCTAGATCGATATTCAACAAATCTTCGAGAATGAACGGTAAAGCAAAAACACTGATAAGGAGAACAAGTGCAAACAAAAATATGAACACATAGGCAGTTACCGCTGCTCTCATCTTCTTCTTTTGTTTGGCATTCAACACTCTTGGTCTCATTTGGTTCCCCGGTTTTAGCCAAAACAACATGAGAGTATGCCCTCTGTCTGCATAAGGTATGAGCAAAATGGGAATTTGAACGAACAAGATAATATGACCCAATATCAAGTCTCCAACGAAGTAACTAAGCTCGGTTGTCTTACAGATATATTCTCTGACAGGTTGGGTCAACGTATTCCATCCGAGCGAAGCAGATATCCACTTTCCTGACCACCATGATCTATTACTCCTATCATGTCTAAACTCTCTGGACACAAGGGTTATTGTGATGACATTTAATATCCACGTTTGTATAAGCATTGATAAAAGGATTCCTAGCAATGTTTTCGCTACCTGCCACCTTTGCATAAACCATAGAAGCTCAAAGAAAATGACGTAATTGATGGTAGCCAAAATGCGAGAAGCTGAGGCCATGAACGAGGGAAACTTTTTAATGATGGCGGTGAAGAGTGGACCAACTATGAGAGAAACAACGAAGAAGATCAACGTTATGGCCATATTGATTACCAATGGGAAAATGGTGACAAGCAAGATTCTTAAGATACTGTTCACTGGTGGTTGCATTCTCGTTTCATTTTGCGAGTTCGCAAACAAGTACGCAAACCCGACTACCGCAATAACTGAAGGACCGATGATCAATTCATGCATCAATAGGCGAAGCTTGGATGGTTTTAATTCACTGATTGCTCTGAATTCCTCATTCGTATTTTGTCTAGTTTTTTTTACCCCCACTATTCTGCTTCTGCCCAACCTTGCGAAACTGATCCAAGACAAAATTCTTGGACGACTGTTTCCTCTATTCAACCATTTCAAGTACTCTTTATAGTCAAGGAAGAATTCATTCCACAGAAACTGATAAGGATTAAATATGAAAGGACAAAGAAGTAACCCCAACGTTGTTATCCAGAAATAGATGAGCGAATACTTCCACATGGTGATGGTACAATATAGAATCAATATCCCGGCAAATGCACCGTAGTACAAGCTCTCTGAAGCATATCTGGAGTAAAGAATTGAAAAAGGCACCCTCGTGGTTGCAAATCCTCTACCTGTGGCAATATACCTTGCCCCACCAAGTGACATATCACTTACCAATGCATGCGAGTAAATTTTACAAACAAACACCTCGAACAATGGAGAAAGAGAAGCGAAATGTTTGAGTATTCTCGTTGTGGCTTTGTAAATACCTCGCTCGGTCAATTCTTGAACCATCAATGGAACGAATGATATAAGAAAGACTAGGAAAATGGATAGGATACATCTTTCTAACCACTGGAAAACGGGAATCAAATTGAAACATCCAACGGGTCTCTTTGGATCCGTGATTGGTCTAAATCTATCGTATTCACATATGACAGAATCATTAGTTAATGCTGCAAGATTAAGGGCTCCCAACAAAAACAATTCGATCGATAAGATAATGAAGACATTGTTCAAATGAAATCCAGGATGGGCATAATAAAATGACAAAAATCTGTCTAAAGGAAGCTGAGAGCTCAAGTAGAAGTATTCCCGAGAAAGCATTTGCTCACCCATACCGGCTCCAATCTTTGTGGTAAAGTTTAAGATAGAACCAAAACCAAGATCTCTTCCCTTACCACATTGCATGTACTCACAGTGCTTTATTCTTCCTCCCCGTAAAATTGCATTCATACCCGCATAAATGTCTTCATTCAAGTGCAACCCCTTCTGTGCTTTTGAGACACCACCACGAGTTAACATGAAGATTGCATTCAAGAAGTCTGGATGACCATAATGAAGTTTTCCTCCTATGTGGGTTAATGTTCTGGCAAACAAAGTTCCAAACGTCTGCTCCTTTCCTGCCGCAACATCACCTAATATTCCGATATTTTCTGAGAAAATGTATTCTCTCGTTCCAATTATTGCAACAGGGCTTGCGTATTCCGCGTTGGTTATATCTGTAGCATATGGATCTGCTGGAGTAGTAAACTCTTCGAATTCGGCAAGAACACTACGAATTTTTAAACACTCTTCAAGGTAGTTGTCTTGGTTAGCATCAACGAGTTGTAAATATTCCCCTCGGCAAAATATAACGGCATGATTCTGGTTATCTGATTTTCCGTCACCCAAGATTGGATTTCCAGATAATCTGATACGGTATTTAGGTTTTCTTTGCCCATTCTCCAAAATAGGACAACTTCCGTCGATCAATACAGAATAATAGATGATATTTCCGGTTAGAGGGTCACTTTCTTCGTCAAGATAACTAATTTGAAGTTCGGGGTAAGCTCGAAGTAAAAAATCTTTGTTCTCATGTTCTTCTGGCGTGAAATCCTTCACTCTTTGCATTGAAGCAATAATTCGAAATTTTCGAAGCGACATTATAGAAGACTCCTCGAGTCTGGATATTTTATCATCATAATCTTCAATTGCAGGGGCCTCGACGTCGTGGAGCATCTTGATGGCACGAGAATAATTCATAAAACCAGATATTGTTCGATACAAAGTTTGCGATCTTAGCGAAGCCCAAATTCTAGTTCGCAAAACGTACTCTGGAGTGGCTACTTTATATCCAACTGAGTAGTATGGTAAGTCTTCATGCTTACTGTCCTTGAAATTATACTCGGGAGAAGATATTTCAGAATCGAAGTCTTCAGCCAACTACTTAGTATCTCTTACAAAGCAAGCCCATTCTAAAGGATGGAGTTCCTTCAAATACTCTAACATTGTTAAATTTGAATATCTATCCTCTTCTCTGATTATGTCCTTCAATGAAAGCGTAATCTTTTCATTATAGTGAGGAACCAATACTGTGAATGAAGGCATATTCCCTAATGGACAAGATTCGGGCATTGGGGTAGAAAGAGATTGTGCAAAGAATGTAATTCTTCTCTGCGCTTCAGATTGTTGGTAAAAGAGAGCAGACTTTGTTGATTGATCTTCCAGAGACATGAAGAAAGCGGATTCCTTAAGGATAGATCCTTCTGTACCATCTGGCATGGCAACTTCCTTGTAGATCAACTTTTGAACATGATCTAAAGAGAGCAAATGCTCCCTATACATGGAAATTATAATTGCATTCCATATTTGTGATACATTAAATTTTGCATTTAATCCCCGATCAGTTGAGGCTGCAATAATCTTTGAATGGATTCTTTTGGGTAGTCTGGAGAATATATTTCTCCAAGGTGTCCAAATTGAAACTCCAATATTGAATGAACGGCAGACTGAGAAGACAGTATTCCACACAATGTACCAGAGATATGTATCAAGAAAAAAGAGAACCAAATCAGTGATATAAATCAAAACCAACACTATTTTAGGTTGGCGAGAACACAACCAACGACCAATCCAGACATCACCACTACATCTAGTGATTTTTATTGAGCTCAATTCCCTCACTGGATCCCTAAGTGAAAGTGTTAAGTAGAAATATGATTCAACAAACTTTGAAGTAAAGATGAGAGCCCACAAACTGTAAGAGCTGATCTTATTGGAACCTTTCAATGAATAGAACGAGGCTGCAAAAAATTTTGAAGGTAAATATTTTCGGTCATTTGTGCTCAAATATGTTGCGAAAACTCTTCCCAAAGGGACAAACGATAAATACGCGACAACGATCAATGAAAAAGCCAATTGAAGCAAGGCAATAATAACTCCACTTTTGGATTGAGTATCTAACTCATAAGCCCAGAAAAGAAACACTGACGGTGCAATATTAATCATTAGCAAAAGGATCAATAGGATAATTCTAGTGAAAAGTGGTTGAGCACCGGTCCATTTTCTAGGTACAAAAGAAAGCTCGAAAAAGCTACTAACCAAGCAAATTAAAATTGCGATTACACCAGCAAAGGACATTATTGACATCTTCGCCTGAAGAGTAGGATGATTATTTGTACTGGGATTATAATTTTTTGTGTACAAAGTAGGCGAATTGTATGAGGTGTAGTACCAAAAAACTGAAATATGAATGATCCAAATTCGGTTGAAATTAGAGACTACATGTTTCCATGTTCTTTTCTCTTTAAAGGTTTTATAGAATGCCTGCTTCCACAATACATTGTTCAACTGAGAATACCTATCGGAAGGATTTAAACTCATAAGTTTTGTTTTCTTATCTTGGAGTACCATTTTCTTCAACCCTTTCGAATACCAAAAGAGTTGATTCATATCGTCGTACCCGATAATCGAATCATGGTCCTTATCGTTATGGTAGTGAAAAGCATCGTACGATTGCGACCGATAAAACTCATAAAGTGGAGTGATGATATGATCTAAGAAGCTAGGGGTAATATTAGTGACAGGAAGATCGATATCAAGGGAATAATAGTAATCGTTGCAACATTTGAAGATAAAGCAGAGACATTCTGGCATGAATCTTACTATGTTAGCTTCACCCCAACACAAAAGGAATAAAGTTACTTGAATCGTACAGTCAGTTGGAGTTAGTGTGTTCATATTTACGTACCATTGATTCTCTGCTTGCTCCATCGAAGGGATGTACTGATCTGAATTCTTCATTTTTCCATTAGATGTGACATTCTCGAATCCTGTCGAGTCATCAACATCCAATTGAGCCGCAAAGTACCATTTCTTGAAGTTAGAGTTGATACCTCCAATATAATCTGCATGCAAAGATCTCAATGCTTGGAACGGTGACATTCTTGAGGCCCGAGAGTCAAGTAATCTCAACAAATAATCGAACATATTCTTGGTGTTATCATACTGGAATCCAAAAATTTCTTTGAGTTGCAAGAAAATGGCCTCAATTTCCTCACGGGTAATTGGGAGGTCTAAGTCATTACTCCAAGCTGGATATGGATCATACAGCTTACTGAAAATATCATAAAATTCGGTTTCAGCAAATACCTCACCAGGAAGCTTTCTCTTCGACGATTCAGGTCCATAAGTATCCCCAATTCTACCAACATCTGCCCACTTCCCGGAATTTACATAGGGAGTAGCAAAGCCGCTGAAGGGTAGAGGTGCGGTGTACGCATCTTTGTAGGATCCATTAAAATCTAGGATGTTAGTATCGGGGAGTCGTTGTCTAGAGTGGGGTGGTAGCCCATACTATTCGAATTAGCAGCAGTGTGATTTCTTCTCTGTTCAGTTGAGCCTGACTCTCTATCTGATAGAACACCAGCTGGAACAAGGGATCTAGATCGAGCCATGACAGTTTGGTGTCGTTATGTTACTTGATAGAGGATAAAAAGACAGTTGGGTGTAAAAAAGTTGCCCCCTAAAATTGATCAAGAAGGACGCGACTGCAAAATACACATTTCAATTCGAATAAATAGGCTATGGCTAAATTTAAAGACCAACACTAGAAGTATGAAATCCATGAAATCTCTTCTCACCCTCCATAATTGCTTTAATCATCATCATTATTATCATCTACTTTCTCGACGCCATTATAGGCGATTCTGTTGGGAGTTTGCCATTTAAAGAACAATGAGGCTCGAGATATGGCACCGTTGGTACTAAGTCTGATAATTTCCTCCTTAATATCTTTTGGTTTGATTCCATCACTCAAGAGATTTGCAATAAGACCAGTAACCACCGGCGATGCCATTGATGTTCCTGAAAGAGTGTGGGGGTATTTCAAGTCTCGTGGATTCAAGCTTTCCACCTGTACTCCACTTGCAAAGATGTCAACACATTTGCCCCAGTTTGAAAACGAAGCGATCGCGTCTGAGAAGTCATCAATGGCTCCAACTGTTATTGCCTCAAGAGCACTGGCGGGACTTGTATAGCATGCATCTGTATTTGAATTTCCGGCAGCAACGACAACCACCAACCCAGTCTTTACAGCAGCACTTACTGCTCTGTTGAGAACCAAATTTCTGGCAGACCCTAAGGAAAGATTGGCCACGCCAGGTTTGCGCTTTCTTATACGGTGCTGAACAACATACTCGAGTGCTGCAATGACTGTACTCAAAGAGCCTTCCCCACGACTAGCTAGCGCCTTTATTTCCATAATCTCAACATTCTTCGAGACTCCGTATGTTGACGATCCAATTACACCTGCAACGTGAGTACCATGTCCGTTCCAGTCACCGAACCCTTCTCCCGTAAGATCAATTCCAGGTTTAGCTCTACCTTCAAATTCTGGGTGGTTAGTCGCGACACCCGAATCGATCACATAGGCTGTTACTCCAGCACCGCTAGCTTCACTATCGTAGAGGTACTCAGTGTCGTCTGAAGATAATCTTGACCTTTGCGAAAGCCTGACCAAGTGGCTAGGTGCGTGTTCTTGTGTTGTAGTCTCAAACGCTTTCACAATGATATCTTCAGTAATTTCACTAACAAGAGGACAACGTCTCAATCTTTCCAAGACTTTGTTCAGGAATTTTCCGCTAAACCCACTAAAGCTTCCGATGGAGAAAGACTGTTTGATCAAAGCCTTGACTTGTTGACTCGTCGGATAATTGATGTCATAATTTAAAAAGGATTCAAGGCTTTCAGTTGGTTTCAATGATACAAAGTAGGACCCATCACCTAGCACTAAGGGAACTAGTATAGGTAAAATCAAGAATTTAAAGAGCATGTTGTTTGAGATCAAGTAGAGTTTGCGTTGAAGTTGCAAAAAGAATATTGGCGCTAATTATTTCGCGCTTTAGTACATTATTATTCAATTTTCAACATATAATAAATACAACATAAATAAAAACAATAAATAAGTCTAAAATAAAATTTTTTAAAATGATCTAGATCATTTAAGAGAGCTTAATAACTTTGACTTGTCCTCTTCGGATAAAGTAGTAAAAAGTTCTTTCAAAATCGAAGCGGTGTTAGATGGGTCCTTGTTGATAATGCTGTGAATCTTTTGACGAGCAGCTTCTTGTTTCAACTCTTCGATGTTGTTTTGCAATTTAGAGTGGTTTTCTTCAATCCAGGTACTGACAGCTTCATCATTCTCATAATCAACCGCTGGCATCCAACTCTTCAATCTAGCGACCTTTTCCAATTTAGTAGGAGTCTTTAATTGTTCACCAATAAGCTTCAACAAGTACTCTTCGTTCAAACGACGACGTAAACGCCAGAAGAAGATACGTCTGGCATCAACCCACTTGATTTCTTGTCTGATCGCACCTTTAGCCAACATACGACCCGATCTATCGTGCAAATCAGCAAACTGAACTGAAATCTGCGCATAGATTGGCAATAAGAGTTTTTCACGAGCGACCAATTGAGAAGAAATCTTGGTGTGTTCCTCGGTACTCAAGCCTGGTACGGCTAACTGAGCCTTCAATTCGGCATACTTTGGATCCAATCTATGAATTGTGGCCAACAACTTATCACGTCTGTATTTGATTCCAACCATTCCTTCCGGTTCCATAACACCACCTCTGGAATCGACATCAGCATACATTTCCATCATTTCAGCGTTGATGGTTGGGTCTACAACGACCCAAGAACCCCCTCTCAATTCACCATTTGGTGGAATGTAAGTGAAGATAGGTTGTTTGAAATCAACCAAAGCGTCAACAATGAACGAACCATACTTAAGGACCTCGTTGTACATGTCTCTTTGACCACCTGAGAAACCTCTCCAGTTAGCCAAGATCATCAATGGCAACTGTTCACCATTGTTGAAATCGTTGATAGCTTGAGCAGTCTTGAATGCAGAATTTGGGTACCAAACCTGACCGGCTTCTTGAATCATAACTTCGGTAGAGTCTGGGTTAGCAGGGTCGGCAGGAATCAAGTTTTCAACAGCTCTGTTTTCAACCCCAATAACACCGATAGGAATACCACCAAGACGAGCTCTACCAACAACAACACCCTTTGCCCATCCGGACAAAGTCTCCTGGAAAGATCCCTTGTCAAATAAACCAGATTCGAATTCAGAACCATTTTCGCGGCCTTCAATCATCCAACGGACATCAAATGCTTCATTCTTTGGAGGGTAGTACTCGATGTCTCTATCCCAAGTATCTTCAGATGGAAGAGTTGGAACTGGCATACCACGTTTGGCTGGAACGTAAGATAACCATTCGAGAATTTTTTCAACACCAGCCAAATCGTCGGTAGCAGTCAAATGAGAAACACCATTACGGTACATAATTTGAGTACCACCCAATTGCAAGTTAGACGAGTAAACCTCTCTACCCAAAATCTTGTTGATAGCTGGGGCACCAGTTAAGATGATAGGTTGGCCTTCAATTTGAATAGCTCTTTGGCCTAATCTGACCAAGTAAGCACCAATACCAACAGATCTACAAGTGACCAAGGTAATAGTAAAAATGTCCTTGTATGCCCTCGAAGTGGCACCGGCAATTAAACCGGAACCTCTAAGACACTCAACACCCAAACCATCTTCAGCACCAATAATCGACTTGATGACATAACGTTCTTGACCAGCTTCAACTGTTCTTTCTGCAACAACGGTATCGTCCTTACCAGTTTCCTTGATAGTCTTCATGTCTTCAGGAGTCAAGTATAAGTATTTGAACCCCTTATCTGGAGAACCTTCAACATTCCAAGCAACCTTGAATAATGGAACTAATTCATCAGCAATACCAATTCTGGCACCAGAGTTAGCAGAAAGGTAAATTCTTGGGATTCCTAATTCACGGGCCAACTCAGTACATTGATTGAAGTACTTGTCTTCTTCAGGACCAAAGGATCCAATCTTGTGAGTAATATCATTGGCAACAATAACAAATTGACGGCCACGAGGGTATTCTGGAGTCTTGGCAATAACCTT
Source organism: Kodamaea sp. yHQL451 (assembly GCA_030578635.1). NCBI lineage: Eukaryota > Fungi > Ascomycota > Pichiomycetes > Serinales > Debaryomycetaceae > Kodamaea > Kodamaea sp. yHQL451. Next base: position 151,082 of record JAKTXX010000021.1, read on the forward strand.
GAAACCAACCATACCAATCTTGTTGGCACCTGGTTCTCTTTCGACAGCAATCAACTTTTCGTTCTCATCGTTGATCAACTCGAAGGTTGTGAAGATGTCCTTTGGAACCTTCAACTTAGGATGCTTCTTCCATTGCGAAAGGGTAGCTTGACGGAACAATTCAGGGAAATCGTACACATAAGTAGTACCCATGTTGTGAGCCTTGTAACGCTTAGGCTGCAAAGATTCTTTAGCAGGGTATGGGGTAGATATAGATCTGTAATGCATAGAGCCTGGTTGACCCATGGACTTGAAGACCCATTCACCCTTAGTGTTCTTGACTTCCATGTACAACTCTGACTTAACCACATAACCAGAAACATTGTTGATAATAGCACGCAATGGGAAAGAGTTGCCAGTGGTTGGATCGATGCAAACAATACGGATTTCTGCACCTGTAACTCTCAATCTCCATAATCTTCTTCCGAATCTTTCCAAGAAAGAGCCGAAAGCAGCTTCAACTTCTTCAGGCAAAATGTTGAAAACATTGGAAAAGTTAATGAAAATGTGATTCAAATCGGAGTTGGAGGTATCGATGATCTCTAAAGCATCCAAAATGTTGTTCATCAATCTGTTCGATTCGGCGATCAAGTACTCACTGATGCTAATTTCATCACGAAGAATACCAGTTCTGACGATACCTCTCGTAAAGAATCTCTTATCAGAAGGAGCGTTCTTACCAACAGCTTCATAAACATGAATGTTTCTGTTGTCGGTGAAGATAGGCTTGATATCGAAGTTATCCAATCTAGCCAATTCCAACTGGAAGGCCAAGGCAGGTTCGATGTGACGAATGACCTTGTTTTCAACGTACTCTGGAGCAGTGAAAGTGTAGTATTGTGGATAGGAACCAACTTTACTAGCAATCACAAATGTGATACGACGAATAGCGACAGAGGTCAAGTCCTCTTTGAATTCAGCAAGGACTTCGTGAAGTTTACTCAAGACTTCTTCTTCAGTGTCATAGCCGTCAACATTAGTGATAACAACATTGAACACATTGGTAAAGGTTGGCTTTTCTCCCTTGGCTTCGAAAGTAATAGCGTCAGAAGGTTGGAATCTTTCCAAAGCAGCACTGATCATTTCCTCGACATCATCCAAGTGTCTTGAAGGAACCAAAATACCAGTTCTAGTCTTTTGTTCAGTGTTTGGATCAATTACAAACGACAAATCCGAAACAGATGCGGCTCTGTTCATGGAGTTAGATTGTTCACCACCCTTGAGGTTTTGGATCGAGTTGAACTGCGAGGTAGTCATACTTGGTAACTGGAACTTCCACTCCAAAATAGGTAATCTGTCATGGAAATGGTAACTAATTGGTCCCAAGGAATAGGCTCTGTACGAACGTCTAATGTAGACTTCAGAAGCAGCAATAGCAACCCACTCATCAGGGTTAACCAAGAACTGAGCCAATACATCAAAAACAATGTGCTTGGAATCAACCACCTCCTGAATAACATCCAATCTTGGCTCTCTGTGCTTGGCATAGATCTCACCATAAGAAGTTTGGAGAACAGCAGATCTCAAGATATGCTCTAATTGATCAGATCTTTCTTGGATCGAAGGCAAAGAACATTGAATCAAAATTTCTCTAGCCTTCAATGCGACCTTAGCGGTACCTCTTGTGTCTAAGTCAACAATGTTCTTCAAAGCTTGTCTGATAGCACCTGCAATTGAAGAAGAGGACTGTAAGATAGGTTGATACTCGTCCAAAATAGCCAAGATCAAATTGTTCTTAGCACTAACTCTGGAGTGAGACAAGCATGTGCTGATAACAATGTTCAAATCCGATTTGTTTTCATCTCTCAACTTCAAGATAACATCATCCTCTCTGACATTGTCACCAGAGAACAACTTTTCAACCTCGTAGTATTCCAGAATCAACTTAGCAAAGAAGTCGAACTCGTGTTCCTCCAAACCATTGGCGTACTTGTTGGCAATTTCAACCAAAGGCGCAACCACAGATTCGAACAAACTATCGGTTTCTGGGTCATTAGCAGATTTTTGAATTAACTTCAAAATTTGACGGGCTGGGAAATCAGATCCTCTAGATCTAGCTCTATCGACCAAGGCAGATAAAGCTTCGTCTAATTTGAGAGGGATTCTGGAATGTAAAGCAGACAGTTGCTGGTTCCATTCGGAGAATGGTAAGTCCTTGTCTTTCAAAACAGTGATTAAGTCCTTCAAAGTAGCGTTCATGATGACTTGGTTATCGAATCCAGCCAAGATATTTCTCAAGATACTAGCACAGAGTTCGAACTTGTGAACCGGCTTAGTACCTTGAACAATTGGATCACCCATTTCAGGCAAAGTACCTTCGAAAGGCAAAGCATGCTTGACCTTCGAAGGATCATCCAAAGCTAAAATAGCCAATATATCACCAGCACTAACAGTGGAACCCGGTTGTTTGATTAATTGAACCACACCGTTTTCTTGTGCGATCAAAGGCATAACCATCTTCATGACTTCGACTTCAGCATAAGCCTGGCCGGACACAACGTGCTCACCAGATTCAAGCAAAAACTTGACCAATTTACCTGGGGAAGGAGTTCTCAATTGTGTTGGATCATTTTCAACTTCCAACAAGCAAGTCTTACTGTCAACAGACAATCTGGTAGCAGAGGTTTCTTCCTTCCAGTAGACTGAATGAGATTTACCACTGATTGCGCATAACAACCCACCATCGGATAAAGGACGGACACCAACAATACATCTGGTACCATTCAAAAACAATGTGTAACTGTCGTTAGAAGATTTTGTTGCAGTGAACTTGTATCTCTGACCCTCATAAATAAACTCGACGGGGAAGATGGTTCTTAACAAGGCGGAATTTGGTACCTGACCCTTTTCTAAGGACTGAACATAAGTCTTCTTGTCTTCTTCCGACTGAATGTGGGCCTTGGTGGCAGCACCACAAACAACAGCAATGATGGGGTCAGGTCTTTCAGCAGTCAACTTCTTGCTGATCAATTCATCTAACCAGCCAGTAGTGATGGTATTGTCTTCGAAATCAGGAGTTTCCAATAATTTAATTAAGTACTCGACCGTGGTTCTGAAATCACCTCTGATGGACAATTCCTTCAAGGCAACTACCATATGCTTTCTCGAGGCCTGACGGTTTTCACCGAAAGCAAAAATGTGACCGAATTGAGAATCGGAAAACGAATGGATCGACGATTGGTTACCAACTGAGAAGTAACCCCAGACGTTGGAAGACGATCTGAAGTTCAACTCGTGCAAAGAACCACCGGAAGGCTTAAAACCCTCACCGGGATCTTCGGAGGTAATACGACAGGCTGTGGTATGACCTTTTGGAACCGGTCTTCTCTGACTAACAAGAGAGCTTTCGGTCTTGAATTCAAAGTCGATTTCAGTTGCAACATGAGGATCGACACCGTACATCAATCTGATATCTCTGATACGGTGCATAGGAATACCCATAGCAATCTGTAATTGGGCAGCTGGCAAGTTGACACCGGTGACCATTTCGGTGGTTGGATGTTCAACTTGCAATCTTGGGTTCAATTCCAAAAAGTAGAACTTGTCTTCGGCGTAAGAGTACAAGTACTCGACGGTACCGGCTGAGACGTAACCGACCAATTTACCCAATCTAACAGCGGCGTTTTCCATTTGGTGGAAGGTGTCCTTCCTAGCAATGGTGACTGGGGCTTCTTCAATAATTTTCTGATGTCTTCTCTGGACAGAACAATCTCTTCCGAACAATGAGATGTTGGTACCGTATTGATCAGCCAACAATTGCACTTCCAAGTGTCTGGCATCACCAGCCAACTTCATGATAAAGATAGGAGAACCTGGGATTTCATTAGCAGCCTGCTTGTATAATGCGATGAAATCCTTTTCGTTGTCGACCTTTCTGATACCTTTACCACCACCACCTTCGGAGGCCTTGATCATGACAGGGAAACCAATTTCTTTGGCTTTCACTAAACCGTCTTCAGGAGAGGTACAACAACCCTTTTGGTAGACTCTGTCTTCGACGGAGACCAAGTTGGTTTCTGGGTCTACCAAAACCTCGTCAACACCAGTACCGGACCATGGGATACATGGAACGTCCGCGTGTTGAGCAACAATAGTGGACGAGATCTTGTCACCCAAGGATCTCATGGCGGAACCAGGAGGTCCAATAAAGATGATCTTTTTGGGCGAAGCAGCCAATCTTTCAGGCAATAATGGGTTCTCGGAGGCATGGCCCCAACCAGCCCAGACGGCATGGACATTGGTTCTTTCGGCGATTTCTACAATCAAATCGACGTTGGCGTAGTTATTGTTGTTGGTTCCACCTGGAACCTCAACGAACTGGTCAGCCATACGGATGTAGTCGGCGTTGGCTTCCAAATCTTCTGGGGTAGCCATCACGGTGAATTGCACCGCACGTTCGTCACCAAAGACCTCATAGGCCCATTTTCTGACGGAACGGATCTCCTTAACGGCAGCAATACCGTTGTTGGCAATCAACACCTTGGAAATGACGGTGTGACCCTGGTGGGACCTGACAAATTCGGTTATCTTGCCGCTCTCGGCAGTGTGTACGGAGTTCAACCCCTTGAAGTGGTCGGCCAAGGAGGCATGTAAGTGGGAGTAGTCGGGGGTATCTTTGGACTCGGGCATGTTGAATATTAGGTTGTTGAAATTGTGACGGAGTCTATTAAGGAACGATCCAGATCGGGATGTGGATTGGTATCGATGAGGTGTATATACAAAGGGACGTAAGTATGGGGAGCGAGGATGAGGAGGGTGGAGGCGATTGACTAGGGAGATGTGTGTATTTCTGCGTCGTATATTCAATGCACGCATACACTAGGGTTCAGACGGTGGATTTGCACGGAGTATATATGGCAATTTTGTACGCTGCAACTACACAACAAAATTTGGGTTTGGATAAGCCTAAAATTTTGTTCGTTATGTAATGCCCGCTTGGTATGGATATACTGTTGGGCTGGTATGTTTGTGTGCAGGACGGCGCGGTCGGCTCGGCCAACACAATCTGTTTGTACACTGACAGACTAGCGGTTTCTACCAAAGTTGGTAGGTGAAACACCCGACAATTGGTTCGTTTCAATCGGAAGTATACCAGCGAACCAATGACGGTGATGATGTTGGCAATGAGAAATGCTCGGGCGAACCGAATGGCACCACCAATTGTTGGAATGGATTTATAGTTCCGTGATCTCGCACTTATAACTGCGTTTGTTTTGACACAGCAAAACTTTTCAACAGTTCCGCTATCAAGGTTTAGAACCTACACAACGGGGTCTACACTGCACGTACCCAACCAACCTTGTTTCAGGCACAGCCTCTGACGGGTTTAACGGTCGTAACAGGTCTCGTCTTTGCACCAGTACCAAAGTATAAATGTCCTCAGCCATCGCCTTTATCTGCTTTGCCTCCTACGCTTGTAAGGCTTCTATTATAGGGGAAACCCCGGACTGGGGAATTCGCAGCCTAGGCCATATGGGGCGGTCTGAAACCGTTTATTTCCCACTATGTCGTGCGCCCGCCAAAATCGCGTCTCCCAACAAACTTATGTTGGCCTGTAGAGTGGGCCAACCCAAAATGTGTGTGCTGCAGTCGCACTGACGTAACTCCAGCTTGGTAACGGCTTAAGTAAGGTGAAAAGTTTGTGTAGTTCAACAACATAGGGGCTCCAGGATGTAGGGGGTTAGGCGTGGGCAATGGTCGTGCGTACTGCAAGGAGGGTCTTTGTCCTTCAGAGCAACCTTGTTTGAAGTGTGTTAAAATTGGGCCAAAATCCGTCAATGCATCACGTGTGTAACCTGCGTTCGGATACTATGTAACACCACAAGAATATCCAACACTATTGATGGAAAACTACAATATGGGAGAACGTGTTCCAGAAAATAGCATTTTGCAATTCCGCCTTTCTAAAACTTTTGGTTCAAAAATATTGTGCACGCTCATGTATTTGTTCTATCCTGTAGGCTACGCTCATATATATTTAGATTACCCCATAATTACAAAAGTGGTTGGAATTTGGGACCAGGAGGAATTGCAGGATTGTTAGAAACCACATCATCTGAATTGGAAAGAAAATGGAAACCAGGCTTCTTGTTTGGACCGTCCAAAAGTCGAGAATGTGACAATGGAGGCAAGTGGAGAGGAGGAGGCAACACGATCTTGGGAGTATCCACTATTGGCTGTGAACTCGGATATCTGTCATTGGAATTGGGTACCACCGTAGAAGTAATCTCGTAAATCGGTATATCCTTCGACCGCTGGGTAATGATCTCCAACTCAATCTGTTCCTGAGTCTTGAAAATCCGCTCCAAGTCAAAGTCAGACCGTAACATGCTGCCGTCCTTGACGTTTTTCACAAAAATTATCGAATCTTTACCATTGAGCTTGAACGCACTGCGAGCATTCTCAAGTATCTCCACGAGTCGAGGAGGAGCAGAGTTTTTGGTGGGATAAGTAAATTCCAACACCGACGAATGGAACCGGAGAAGGACTTCTTTCTTGCCATGTAAATTGTGATGAGGTGATAATGGTTTGGTCACCGAGTGAAGTTTTGTAGGTTGGGCTTCTCTAACATGGACTTCGGGAGAAAGAGATCTGCTTAACGTATGGCCTGCAATGGGAGATGAATACTGTGAAAGTTCGATTGTGTTGGTTTGGGTAAGGGGTGGAGGAAATGAAGGATGATGTTCTCGCATTTGCATGTCTGTAGCTACTGCAGCCAATGAGCTGAGCGAGTTATTACTGGTATATACTGACTCTGATTGTGGCCGCAAATAATCCGCACTGCGAAACGGTGTGGAGTTTTTCGCAATCAATGGATAGTCGCGTAACACTGACACATATAAAATCTCGCACAATGGAAAAACGATGATCTCGAACCCAAAATCTTTGACACAACCTCCGAGTAATGTATAGAGCGATATCACCGCAATTTCATCATTGACCTCTGTGATGGCATTGGGGTCCAATTCGCGAAAGAAACGAGCGAGAAAGAGCTCGTTGTTCAACTTATTACGGAGGTACTCCATTGACACCTCGTTAACGTTCTCAAATGATTTTTCAAAAATGTAGGCTATGCTCGAGGACACAATTGCTTTCCCTAGCGCTTGAATGTTTTCTGATTTTTTGGACACGCTTTCTGAGCATGATTTTGATCTCTCAATGTAATTTATTAAAGTCGTCTTGGCTCCAGAAGCATCTCGAACAGGACTGGGATTGGTATGAAAAGATGTGATGGGAGGAAGTTTAGGTGGCTTCGTTCCGTTAGAATTGTAACCCGTATATGATGCAGTTGCGCTAAAAGAGCCGGTAGAGCGGGGCAATACCGATGACGACGAAGTGTTCGATTTGTTTTCTTCCGCCTTGATTGTGCTGTTGTGGATCAGAGCTAGCCTTGGTCTGATCATCGAGTCGATTGTGGCCTTAGCCTTATCGTCTGGCGAAAAATGTTTCTTTCTTGAGTAGTTCAAGTCGTAGATCTCGTCTTGACCGTCAGTATTGATTTTGGCAATCTCAGAGAGGAACCTCCTCAGTGATCCGTTGTCGCTTAGTTCGGTTTCCTCTTCAGGTTTGGAAAGTCCCAAAGACTCGGCCCGGCTATAAGATAAAAAGTCCTGCACTGTTTCCAGCAGGCTCGACCCTTTCAACCGCTTCTTGACCTCATCTTGCGACTCTTGTTCTGTTCCGTGCTTCGATTTGGAAGACCGTTTACGATTCCGCCGCACACTCTGGACAGCTGCTCGCACCAACTTATCGAAGTCCTGCTCGTAGTCTTCATTGTAGCCGAACTCTTCCCTCAACCCTTCCGCCACCTTGCGGATTTCGTAGTCTTGTTCACTCGCCTTTCGAGAACTGAGGTCCATAGTATCTATTAACTCCAATCTTCGGGCAGAAAACCGCTTCCAGAGTCGCTCATCGAGAAAATTGAGTTTTGTCCGTATGGCATGTGTCACACCCAATCGTCTGGGTTCTGTATGTCCCTCGTCTTCACCCATTTTGACGTGGTGTCGTAATGTTTGGTTTGGATGACTACAATGACTGATGACTACGAATCAGCAAAATGGAGAATATTACTTTTTCAGGGCGTGCACAGCCCAAACACTGCGGGTATACACGGTAAGCACGGCACCAACTGGGATTTCCCATAACGCAATGGCAAACGGCACCAGATTGCATCGACGTGTGGGAGCCGTTTTTCGGTAAAAGAAGCAGGATTGTGCTATAGAAACACGACACTACTGAAACGCAGTACTGGACAACGTTCTGGAGCGTTTCCACTGTTCTCGATGCCCTTGTGTGACAGGGTAGTCGTGAGTCATGGTGACTAAGACTCATCACGAGGTGTGCTGTCACGAGACACAAATGTCGTGCCTCTGCGTGTCGCGGTTTGACACAGTTTATGTCGCAGCCCGTTTCAACTATTGTCCATGTGGCCGCACTTCCTCAGCCAATTGTGGGGCAGGGTAGAATTCTGCGGCTTATGTAATTCATTTTCGATTCAACTCTTTCTATCCAATACATCCACATAATATGCATGGTTTACCCGAAGGAGTCGGCGCGCAATTGAATCGAAGCGATTGTGTTTAGTATAGTAAAGGATCAAACTTATGAATTTTTACAAAAGATTGTTAGATATCTCGAATTTCAAAAAAATTGTGTTTAAAAAGGTGGGCTAATTCTTGAAGAGTTACGACTTGTACAAATCGAAACACCAAACCTTAACACACCAATCCAAATCTTTATTTGAAATGATCACATAGCACGGGGCAGACAAATTTCACACTTCTCTAAACCTTATTAGTCAAGTTCATGGGGTGCAAAATTTTCAATCCGGTCGTGCATGGTGGCTAAATTGGCCTCAGTATGAGTCACTCCTAATTCGGTAATAGAAAATTAAGCGCGCTTCGTTATCGTTGGTTGAAAAATTGTGTGGGCTAGCCCCGAATATAAAAAGGGTGAAAAATCTTCCTTTCGAAAACTTTTTCACTTCCTCTTTTAACTACACATCGTTGTACTAATTAAATACACTACTAGCAAATCAATATGTCTAAAGGAAAAGTTTGTTTAGCCTACTCTGGTGGTTTAGATACCTCCGTTATCTTAGCCTGGCTCTTGGAAGAAGGCTATGAAGTTATCGCTTTCTTGGCCAACATTGGTCAGGAAGAAGACTTCGAAGCTGCTGAAAAGAAGGCTTTGGCTATCGGTGCCACCAAGTTTGTGGTCGCTGATGTCAGAAAGGAATTCGTGGAACAGGTTTGTTTCCCTGCCATCCAGACCAACGCTATCTACGAAAACGTCTACTTGTTAGGTACTTCGTTGGCCAGACCTGTTATTGCTCAAGCTCAAATCAAGGTTGCTGAAGAATACGGTTGTTTCGCTGTTTCTCACGGTTGTACTGGTAAGGGTAACGATCAAGTCAGATTCGAATTGTCGTTCTACGCCTTGAAGCCAGACGTCGTTGTCATTGCTCCTTGGAGAGACCCAGCTTTCTTCAACAGATTTGCCGGTAGAAACGATTTGTTGGAATACGCTGCCTCTAAGGATATCCCAGTTGCTCAAACCAAGGCCAAACCATGGTCCACCGACGAAAACATGGCTCACATCTCGTTTGAGGCTGGTATCTTGGAAAACCCAGACACCACCCCACCAAAGGATATGTGGAAATTGACTGTCGACCCTACTGATGCTCCAGACACTCCTGAAGACTTCTCCGTTGTGTTCGAAAAGGGTTTACCTGTCAAGTTGGTTCTTGAAGGTGGTAAGAAGACTATCACTGACCCAGTCGAATTATTCATTGAAGCCAACGCTTTGGCAAGAAGAAACGGTGTCGGTAGAATCGATATTGTGGAAAACAGATTCATCGGTATCAAGTCCAGAGGATGTTACGAGACTCCAGGTTTGACTATCTTGAGAACTACCCACATCGATTTGGAAGGTTTAACCTTGGATCGTGAAGTCAGAGCTATCAGAGACCAGTTCGTCACAACCACTTACTCCAAGTTGTTGTACAACGGTATGTACTTTACTCCAGAATGTGAGTACGTCAGATCTATGATCGACCCATCGCAAAAGACCGTTAACGGTGTTGTCAGAGCCAGAGCCTACAAAGGAAGTTTGACTATCTTAGGTAGATCTTCTGACACCGAAAAGTTATATGACGAAACCGAGTCTTCTATGGACGAATTGACCGGTTTCTCTCCAGAGGACACCTCCGGATTCATTGCTGTTCAATCTATCAGAATCAAGAAGTACGGTGAGGCTGCTAGAGAAAAGGGTACCACTTTGTCTTTATAAGCACATTGGGGCTCTATCTACCTCTGGTGTTTGAATTTTAATCGGGATTAATATCTACACAACAAATCAATAAATAATGTAAATAATGAAATCTACTGTAGTTCTTCCTTGTCTGATAAAAGAGTGCTAAGTTCACCGGAGTCCTCGAGGATGTTTTGATCAAAATCGAATTTCTCTCCCACCAAAGACTTAATTATAACCATCATTTGGTCAAATCTTTCATACAACATATGCGCCAATACCAATGAATTTGTAGACAATTGTCCATCTGTACTGAATATTTTATGAAAATCAAGATTATCCATCATAGAGCGATGTATTTCTCCATCTCTTTCTGGAGCTTCATGGTTTTCAGTATTAGATTTAGAGATAGATCCCTTCTCTGCGATTTCACCAGAATCTCTCTGCTCCGGGGTAGTTCTATTAGATGAATTCTCAGATAATGATCTCACAGATCCGATTTTATACATGCCCTCATTCAGTCTATTGTGGGTCAATCCCCAACGTCTTGTCAATATGTCCATGTGTTTCACCGAAAGATTTGACTCTGTTATTTTGGGGAGTTCGTTCTTGGTCAACATCGAATCTCCCATCATGTGAATTACTGCAAAGAGATCTCCATTGAGAGATGAATCGGTCCATCCCATTTTACGGAACATGATTGGGATCCATGTCTCGGGATCTCTTACTTGATCCAAAATCGACATGATCAAAAAGTATAACAGTGTAATGTCATACAATGTCTCCTGTAACTTTTTGTACTTCTGTTTAGGCCATGCCCCAACAATAGCAAACTCATGAGTCAATGCCACGGTTAAGCTACCAATTTTGTATACTCTGGCAAAGTTGTCCTTTATAGCTTTGATTATTTTGTCATTTTTGACTAGAGCGTGATACTCCGGATTTTCTAATCGATGCATACCGAATCTCGAAACATAACAATGTATATTACCTGTTTCCGAAATAATTTTTGCCAAAATCATCCTTAGGTCATGTCTAGATGAGTGTGGTTTTGGGACCAAGCACGCCAAAAAGCCAATGCATAGTCCGACCATCACACTTATAAATCTGGTGTATGCAACCCTGAATCCCTCTCCCACATTCGCTGTATGATTATACTTGAGATCAACCCAGCTTGTACCTAGAACTAACACAGCCGTAACTGTGAACAATGTCCCTGGCACCAAAGAGAGATGTGACGAGAAATGGCGGTAGAAAACCATGTACAAATAAATTACTCCACACACAGTGGCATAACCATAGTAATTTCCTCGACAGATGTACCAACCTACCATACCAACAATTGCCCCTAAAAATGAGTATACCAATTTTGATCCAAACACATAGGCTGTTTGACCCGTTGTTTGATTCATAGATAAGCCAGTCATGATGACCACCCATACCAATCTCTGAGAAAAATACCAGTGTGCGGTGGTTCTAACAAAGTACGGTGTAGCTGCAATACATACCAAACCTCCTGCTCTTATAAGAAACCAAAGTTTCGGATCTAAAAGAAGTTTGTAAAGCCGTATGAAGTAGATGCCAATTATATGTCCTACGGAGCTTGGTGCATCTGCATCAGGGTTCCTTCCCTGGATGTTGGATTCAAGGAAGTTTGTATCGGAAACAGATGGCTTTTTTTGAGGTGAACTGGCATGTGCTTGAAAGGTATGAAACCCATACTCAATTCTCGTAGTCTTTTTGCCTAATTTTGACGTGAGATAGCATACTATTTGAGGAGTGGAGAAATCTTTATCAACTGCCAAAAACAAATCTATCACTCTAAGAATATGTCTGCCATGATTTATAGATAAATGGAGAAACAAGCTGAGTTCATTGATGAGGCACAACAACGTTTCTTCATTCAATGACGAACCCTTGGCGAAATCTTCCAAGATGTTAGGATCCTGAAACGCCTCGATCTGTCCAATAATCTTATTCTTGATCTGTTGCAATTCCTGATTTCGTTTCTTCTGAAGCTCCTTATGTGTACTCCATATTCCCGGAATTAAAGAATATACTCGGAACTCATTGGCAGCTTCAAGCCACGAAATCAAGCCCGCCAAACCCTCATCTGTAACCTCAAGCAACGTACTGAATTTATCCCGAATCAAGACTGTTATGTAGTCTAGTTCATGTAGAGTAAGTCCATTTTGAAATCCCAGGTTTAAAATTCTTTGCTTCAAAAGCTTTGATCTTTTATACTTTTCGTACTCGCCTACGGTTTTGTATGATTCGTGGATTGTGGTGAAGAACTTAGAATCCCCATGAGATATTGAATTTTGATCTCTTGAAACCACACTCATTCTCCGAGATAGGTTGTTTTGTGCCCAGTCCTTGCGTTCTTGTATGAACTCATAGAGAGCATCGAACCCCGAGAAAATGTGGAGCATACTTCTGAAAAGAGATCTAAACGCATCAACATGATCCAAATTAAGCCTACCATACGAGACCTCTTTAGGTATGATAGGCAATAAAATTTCCAGGGCATTGAGCAGTTGCTTCAATGCCTGAACTTTTTGTTTGAAAACTCTGTAGTTATCGAAGTTTTCCTCGGAAGGCTTCATGGATCCGAAGAACCGAAGGTTATTTGTACTCTCTGTTTTGATGCCCTTAAGGATTTTGAGCGAAGTGTTCCAGTATTGAAAGCTGGTTGTATGTGGAAATATTAATACAGCACAAACAAAGCCGAGGGAACAAGAGACTCCCGTTGGCTTCAATATTGAGAGACCGACGATTAATGGCTCAAAGTAAGGAAAAAAGACGGTGTAGCAGATATTGATCACCAAGCTGATGATTCCCGATATAAAGAGGAGCCTTGAGTAGCGCTCCAAGTATCCGATGGTGACCACTCCTATTATCAATGCTACTATAGAGATCACCGTTGTTCTCGTCTCTAGGTACCTTCCAGTGTAGACCTGAGTAGATACACAAGTATTAATATTTTCTAAGGTGCAAGCACCCTCCTGGATGAGAGCTGCCAGTACCTGCTGGACAGTGATCCCTCCTCTAATTCTATCTGCTATTTTCAGGGTTAGCACCTGGAAGAGCCATCCTATCAAACTCCCAATCACCGCATAGGAATTGTCCATGAAAGCTGCTTGGATCAGCTTTCCTCCTGAAATCAAGATAAACCCAAACACCTGTAACAAGTATGCCGGGTTCCCCAACCAGTGACTGGTTCTAGGTAAGGTACATAGTATCACCCCCACAAAGATCTGGATCCAAGATCGAAACACCACTTTGAAATCTGTATATGTCAAGTGATCTAAGATATAGTCTGGCCGAAGACGTGCCCATACATCTCTCCAGAACGGGATCTTCTTGCTGGTCAGGCATTGTGTATTCGAGGGTTCAGTATAGTTATTGTAGGACTCCGTACCCAACTCCGGCTCAATTGGAGCATCTCCTGAATATGCCAAAGCCGGCTCTGCAACCAAGCTGTTCAAAGACGAGTCGTCATCATTATAGCTCTCATGATCGCGTAGTGACATAGTAGAATCTATGGCTAGACATAGACGACACTAGCGGAAAAGAAGGAAATGATGCCACAAATAAAGAAGTGATCTAGGCTCATATATAAACATACATTTTTTTGCGGTGCTTTTCTGTCAAAAATAGGCTTAGTGACAGATGCGTCATGAATTAATTGTAAATCCGAATCGTCAAGTGCGTTTGAATGATAAGGGTATCGGTGGATCACAAGATCATGAGGCAAGTGCGGATGGTCATTTTAGAAGAAGATAGCTACTTTTGTCTCTAAGTGTCATTTCGTTATCGTCTCTTCTATATACAGAATGTTTAATCAGAATTATCTCGTTAATCTAAATCTGATAAGTATCAGCCCAGGCACGCAAAGTTGCAATATATAAGGGCACATCTTTTCCTATGAGATTGGTTGGGATACTACGACGTGCAGTGGGGTTAGTTTTACTGGTTTCGTAGTGGGCAGAAAGATGGTTGATGAGTGAGTTTAGTATCTCAAGTTCTGGAACGGCTTTTTCGGACCCGTTTTTTGGAGTTTCGTCTAAGCCTACTATCGGGATACTCAAGTTTTGAGGCCTGGAACCATCACTCCCCGCTCTCAATACTTCTTTAGTGTCTTCCTTGATTTCAACTTTGATGGTTCCATCAACTGAACTGGTAGACTTCTCTGATTTCACTTTGGTTGATCCGACGTCTCTCAAGAACTCGTCCCTATGGTTAAGGTAATACCAACTTGTGAGCCAAAGCACTTTGTTGAACATGGGAAATCGGAATTTCGACGGAACATTTGTACTTTTCTCTATTGCACTTATCTTGAGTTGAGTTTGCATATCCCGAAGGGTAAGGAAATTTCCTCCAATAACAATAGAGTCTTCCGGAGTATACACTGCATGAATCCAGCCACTTGGAATTATAAATACATCTCCTGCAGTTAGGGTAACTTTGAACCCATTGGATGGCAGAACTCGTTTACCTTTAATTGCTTTCTGATAGTCAACAAACCAGATAAAATTCTGGTTTTGTTCTAAACACCATGATTCGTAAAGTTCCAAATTTTCTTCTGATGGAGGGAACATCAAGAAGGTTTTGGATCCGGAGCATACAGTGTAGTAAACCGAAGTGCCACCAAAATCAATATGGAAATCAGTGAACGACTCTTTGACTGACATCAAGCAATACTTGGTGACCTTGGACCTCGGCTGTTCATCCTGGTGGTCCCATACCTTATCAACCAAGTCCAATTCTCTAACCAATTTGGGCCGTACAAACTGCTTACCCAACTTATCTATCAGTGAAATCTCCAAGGAGATGACATTCCGGATTCTGTCACGATTTTTCTCCTCGGTATTAAAGTAGTCCCTCCATCTACCCATGTTCCAGGCAGGCAGTACACCTTGTTGCGATAGTACGTCCATAACCTCGATGGAAGTCTCCTCACCCACCTTTTCCGTTATGTAGTTCAAGGTCAAAGTTTTTGGGGGAGTAGCAAAACTCATTCCTACTACCTCGAGATCTGCTTGTGGTACCAAAATCGGTTTTATCATTTGTGTCGCAAATGCGTAGTCTTTGGTAAGAACATGGCTAGTATTTATGTAAGTGGGAGTTTCCAGTGCATTTGGTTCGAAAGCATGGAAGTTAGCAACATGTGGATGTGACGACTTGTCAACTGCAAACGCATCGCCATCGTTCAATGCAACATAGTCGATCTGGATCTTACTTCGTTTGGATTTCCTTTTGTATGTTGATGGACCGTGCAGTTTAGCGCAATTGTCACAGTGGTACGAGTGTAAATTGTTTAGTTCGAGTGTTCCAAGATTGACACACTTGCTGTGGTACCACTGATCGCAATGCTCACACTGTATCCACGAGACATTAGACACAGACTTGGACTTTTCGAGAGGAGCCTTGATACAAATCGGACAGATATCTCGCGAGTGCATTGTAAAGACACTAGACTGTGATTGTGACTCTTTTGTTCGCCAATTGCTTGAGTATACCGATAGTTTCGGATTGTTGAGGCAGCTTTTGTTGATATTAACTATGACAGGTTTGGCAACCTAGGTAAGATAATTGAAATTAGATTCGTTGGATTTCGATAATACTCGAAGCGTCTTCACGAATGTGTGTAAGAGCTCTTATTGGGACAATAATTTTACCTCGAGAGGTCAATCTTATGAAATTTTGTAGAACTTGTGAAACTGGTTTCAGGTAAATGTAGAATCTCTCGTATGTTTTTGTGAAGTCTCACGATCTTTTGATTGTGCTGATAACTCGAAAAACAAAATCAGCAACAGATTTGATAATCTATCAATTAGCTCTAGCCCAAAAAAATGATAAGCGTCCGATATCTAAGAACACCTAGAATTGTCCAGTATGGGTCTCATCTCAAAAAGACTAAACCAAGCACTCTCAATCCTTATTTAAGGTGCTTTTCATCCGGTGCATCCTTGGCTGGCCCAAGTGCAACGAACCATTCTAGAGAAGAACAGGAAGAGTTCTTGGAACAGTACAAGATCAGAACCATGTTGGAAAGGCCGATATATCACTATGCGAACAAGACCCTTCCCAAGTTTTCCATACAAAGATTGTACGAGCAATCGGAAAACTTGTCAGAAGAGTTCATTCTACAACATGCATCCGAAACAGTTGAACATTTATTGGCTTACAACGCTCGCAGATTGAAGGAGTTCCGCAACCTTCCGTACTTGGTGGTACTCAATCCGTCTATATCTGAATCATACAACACCTATCTCCAGACCATGTCTTCCTTGATTACGGCATCACTTGAAACGCCCACTACCTTGGAGGAAAATAAGCGGTTCACCCAAGAAGTACTTGGGGAATTCATAGACATTCATGCTGACACACTTCCAAGTCTTTCTAAAGGATTCAACGAAGTATCTCATTTGTTAAATGTTAGCCAGATCAAGGATTTTTTGGATAAGCACCTCAAAGAAAGAATCAGTATGAGACTCATTGCTCATCAGCATATCAAGCTCACGGAATCCTTAGGAAGTGATCAATTCGAGCAAGGAGGAAAGTTCAATGGTGTGATCAAACAGCTCGATATTCCTGAGGTAATCAAGAAGAACGCCGAGTTGGTTAACGACATCTTTCTCATGAAGTATGACCAGTCAGTCAAAGTGGTTATAGACCACAATCTTTATCCCAAGAATTACTGGAGTCAGCGAGAACCAGACTTGAAAAAGGGATTAGATGAGGATTACCTCCTTCACTTTCCATACATAGAGTACCACCTTGACTACATACTTATGGAGGTATTCAAGAATTCATTTAGAGCTCACATCGAAAATAATATCGAGGATCCAGTACAGGTCACAATATCCACATCCTCGGACCCTTCATACCTTGAACTCAGAATCCGTGACAAGGGTAAGGGTATACCTCCAAAAGTATTGCTGCATATTTTCGATTACTCTTTTACGACCTTTGAATCTGGAGAAGGTGAGAGTTACAAGACTTTAAATGTTCCACCCGGTGCTGGTGGCAACGTGGTAGCAGGAATGGGTTACGGATTGCCTCTACTGAAAAATTACGTTGAAATATTCAACGATACGATACCTGATGAAAAGGGACTTTTACCTGATACAAAGGGGCTGTTAACGATTCAAAGTTATTATGGATGGGGAACTGATATATATTTAAAGACTGTGGGAAACTAAAATGAATTGCCACATAAGATAATAATTATCTGCTTAAAGATCAGGAATAAATCTATATACGAATAAGAAAAACAGAAAAAATTACTGTACCCTTTGAAGATCAGTTTCATTTGTGTAGCGACGAGTTGCAAACGAGATTGTTTGATCATCGATATTGAACACGGAGTAAACATTTTTAAGGAATGCCGATCCAAACGCAATGTCATCACCCCCTGTTATCTGTAAATTAGTATCGAATCCATCGAAGAGCGCGAGGTCACTAAGATGTATAGTCAAGTTTGTTCCTCCTATCTGGAAAATCAACTTTTCGTCGTCTGTAAACTGATGATCACCATCATAAGTTATGGGGGTTCCATCTCCTCCATTATAAGTCGACCCAGGAAGCGCCTTCTGGATACTGCGTAAATCATCATATGGAATAGTAATATAGAAGTTTCCAGTATCAAAGACTGGAGTCTGACCTTCAAAATGTTTGACCCCATCCGGGGTGAAAATTCCGTCAACAGGAGCTGTCCACAATGTTCCCGGATTGGTAACGTTTACGGTTCCAATGGGACCCTCAAACTTTGCTTGATCATAACCTCCAATCACAAGCTGTCCTTGACGGCTTCCTTGAGGATTGTACCGCTTCACATTCTCATCGGTGTCATACCAAAATGAGAATACGGCTTTGTCAGTTAAATTTTGTTGTTTCAACACTTGAAAGTAATTCAATGCATCACCAGCATAGCTGGCTCCGATTATTCCAGTTCCGTCACCTACTGCTTGATGGGACACACCATATTCCAACCTAACCTTAGGTGCTCCGCCGAACAGAACATAGTCAGACACCTCACTTATGGCATACCCCCAGACGGCTTCTCCTTCATACTCATAATCAACAGTGCTAGAAGCATTAAAGTCAAAGTTAGGGGTGTAGAAATCAAAACTTCCAGTATCAATTTGTGGTGGAAATGAAATATTTTGGCTGCCAAGCTCGACGGGAATATAGAAGGGGCTTCTGTCTGTACCAATTAACGGTGCAGTATAAACTATAGTAGTACCTCTGGTTGCAAAATTGTCCAAATTTTCGATTGGAATTGCGATACCCGCAACCCCTAAAGAAATAGCTAAGACGGTGAAAACTGCTTGAGTAAACATTGTCTAATAGCTATCGTCAAAAATCATAGAATACATACATGGTGTTCGTCTCACTACTTATACTCACTTCTTCAGTTGTCGTCACAATAGTGGCAATCTTTCCGAGATGAATTTCATGTCGCCACTCATCCAGTCTAATCTGGGAATGAAATTTTCGAACTAACATAACTTATATGCCAGTGAGGCCACATAGGTTGGAATACATCGCTGGATATACAAGGACTCGCTATTTGTAACCAGATGAGTATAGTGTCTCTTCAAAGAATCAGTAATTGACAAAAAGTAGTGTCAATGCGGTGACCGATCGCTTAGTTTTGACACAGAATTCCGCATTTTGACACAACTTGACTGGCGGCCGGAATTGCGAATTATAGTTAGGAATATACACCATAATTATTGCGGGGTTGCCTGAACCATATAATGATATGTTCGAAAGGATTTCTGCATGTTTAGGTGAACCTAGTGTTCTGGAACAAAGATGAATTCTCGGTTACTTTGCGACTCTTCCACATATACGGCACTCACAAATGCGGACTTAACATTCATTCTGACCCCTTGCTTTCCACCCTTAAGGAAGAAGGTTTAAGCCGTGCAGCGTATTGCCTAAACGCATAAACAAATCCAATATTGACTCTTACACGGTCTTACACGGTAGTATGTATTTGTCAATATTGTTGAATTAGTTTGTGCATGGGCATTTTCATACTGAACACTAGCATGGAGTAAAAGTTTCGATACACCCCATTTTAACGGAATAAACGCCTAAAACCGGAGAGGAAACTGTACAAAGGTTGATACTAGGACAATTGCTGGTAGAGAGGAGGAATTGAAAAGTCTACGCCTTATACTTTCCTCTATCACCTGCATATGGCGGTTGTAGACATGATCAAGGCTGATCCTTTCAAAGTCTCAGCCTTTTGAACGTCATCCCAGCGCAATTTACATCGCACTTCCACGCTTGGCTTGCCAATAACTTTTGTTCGAACTTCCTCTAGTGTATTGCGTCTAGTTGTAATTGGATAGAACCAAATTCCAAGCGTCCCCTCGTTCTATTTCTTATGGAAATATTCCTTTTGGAACGAATCCTCTAAGTCAACATCTGATACCCCAGAAACCCCAGAAACCCCAATCTGCTGATCGCTGGTTGTGATCCATTGTCTCTTGGCTGTGCAGTAGTGATCATAAGATCTTGTTTAAGATCCACGTGACGGTTCAGCCTGATTCTACCACCTGACAGTGCTGCGTTATCAGAAAAAAGCGAAAGCTTATCCACAGTCGTAGCGGTTTTTCACCCCAATAACCCCCTCAATGGTAGAACGAGAAACAGACGGATGGGCCAGGATGTCGGGAGCCCCCAGAACTTCGTTTCCCGGCATGAAAGACGTTTCGGGAACCGTACCGTCTCAAATTACCGTGTCTGAAGTGGAGGTGGATCCTGACAGTGAGTTGTGGTCGATTCTCATAAACAGCGACGCTTTGGAGTGCAACGAAAACCTCTCGATATACCTCAAGTTCATAATCGACAACATCTACAACGAGGAGGTCAGCGACAAGGAAAGGACTTACCATGCGTTGTCTATCCATGCCCTTAAATTGTTGACGCTGAATATGTTCGTCAAGAACTATGAGTTCTGTATAGGCAAAATCATTGCGTTTTTGAGTACTTTCACGGCGTTGGCAGAAGCACGATACGAGGAGTCTAATAACAACAGCGGGCTGGCCTCTCCTGAAGAATCGAGCACTCCCCAGTCCAATATTTCCATGGACCAAGTCAATTACGAAACCGACTGTCTTAAAGAGTTTCTCTGCATAATCTTATTGTTACTCCTCAAAATCAAAAATGACACTCCCTCCAAAGAAACCCAACTGCTCAACAGTATCGACGACTCCGCCATATTCCAAACCTTAAGAAAGTACAACTTTGTTACAGTGATATCTGATTTCATCACTTGCAACGTCATTCATATGCATGTCCCAGAACTAGGTCACAAACAAAAGTCATCATCCATATTGCTCAAATTTAGCTGTGACATCCTTTTTGAATATTTTTACCATACGGAATTACTTACCGACACCGAGTTCGAGGATCTTACAAACAAGACCAGGTTAATCCCTACCCTAATCAAGTATCTTTTGTCAAATGAAAGATTTAACCAGTATGATATTGACGGGGACGAACTTGAGGACGAGGATAAATTGAACGCATACGAGGAGTTCAAACTCCTTTTGTTCATCAACGAACAATACTTAATGAAATCTTACTCATGTTCTGTCAGAAACAAAGTTTTTGAAGGGTTGATGTATCCAGACGAAGATCAGAATACCCCTGATAGTAATGATGAGAATAACGCCTCTAAAATCACCGGTTTCATCAATCTCCTTATCTATAACCTAAACAGAGAGGATTCCAGAATTATCAAAATCCTCATCTTAAAGTTTCTTTATTTGATATTCACCACTTCCTACACTACCAAGTTGATTTACATGAACGATTTAAGAATCTTGGTGGAAATTTTTATTCGCGATATGAACAATTTAGACTATACGGATGAGATAGAGAATGTGATACTCATTTTAACTTATTTAAAAGTTCTATTTCCAATGTTAAGCTTCTCCCAATTGAGTGAAGATGAATCGGGATACAAGAAGCAGGAATTGGTAGAGTTGCTCGGAAACATAGTGATGAACATGAAAAGTGATCTTGAAGACGAGAATACTCTAATCAGTGAGTCCCAAAGGAAACAAAAGGAGACGATATCGAAATTGGCAACGAAGTGCATGTCAATTAACTGGTTAGTTGAAAACACGAATGGCGATCTCAAGGTAGTTGAACAAGAGAATATTCAAGACCATGCCTCTTCTGAAGACGAGGATAAACCTCACAACGATTCAACGGTATCCCTTGAAAGTCTTGATATTTCCCTCACTAGAGTTGCCTCAGTTAGAACATCTACCAGAAGTGATTTTTATAACCATACAACTACCCAGACTGGCAGACGTATGACTTCACTTGTTGAAGAGAATAATAATAATGTCTTCATGTCAAAAAATCTAAATTCATTGACTATATCTGAGACGTCAGAATACGGCCCGAGCCCATGGATCACATCAGATTCAAATAGACTTGAACAGCCGTTGAAAACTAACTTGTTGGATCTTTCTACTGATTATCTCAACGCAAAGCCTCTTCCCAAGGTCCCTATTCCTAAACATTCAAGACAAACCCCTCAATTTTATAAGAACGATGCTTCATCATCATCTTCTGTCAATTCTGCCTCCCTGTTAGTTAGAAAGGCATTGAAGAAAAAAGCTCCTCCACCACCGCCGGTATCTAATCTGAAATATTCCCCAGTTACGCCACCACCTCAAATAGTTCCCATGAGCAAACATTCGTCACCAGGGAAATGTACACCGCCCCCACCTCCCCCGCCGAGAAGAAGGCGTTAATGTCAAAAAAATCATTTAGAGTCGGCCGGACTTTCTCTTAGCTTCATTTAATCGTATTCAACAGATTGTCCAGATTCATCATTAATTACGATACCCTATTGTGGTCTTGACAAATCCCTTGTTATACGAAACATCAACTGTTTCACTTCTAGTCATCATTGCGTGTTTTTCATAATTCGTCATCTATTCATCCAACACCATGCTTGAATTTAGCCCATGTCTAGACTTCGATGTAATACTATCTACTACTAATAGTTAATAATAATTCATAATACAAGCATTTTATTTCCGAAAAAAAAATTATCTCCCCGGTTCGGATCGTAAAGATACAGAACAGTTCAAGTACTTTCTAACTTCAAGCCCTATGCATTTTTATAAACTTACCTAGCTAATTTGGAACCTTACATCGTTATATCCTCCTTGAAGCTTAGCACATCATCAAAGCGTAACCCATTAATTTCTGTTCTGGTGTAAGAATCCAAATCCTTGCCAAGGCTTTCATCGTTGTCATTCTCATCAACAATATCACTTGAAGCGACCAAAACTAACCCCCGCGACCTAATCAAGGGGATAAGTTTAGGAACTAGATTCAACAAATGAATGGAAGTTATCAACCCGATAAGATTGTTGCTAATAGTGAAATCCACTGCTTCCTTAATAGAGCGAATGGTAACCTCTTGATAGCTGACATCACGAGCCTTGGAACTCTGACTTGGAGTATCAACCCCACTAGACTTCTTTTTGATGTCATCGATCAACAATCCATTAGTAGTTCTCGATTCAAATTTCTTCTTCAGCGTGTTGTAAGTTATGCCGTTCATGATCAAGAATACTGGAAAGTTTGGCTGTTTCCAATTGAGGATTTTACAAATCAAAGAGTTTGAGGACAAAAATATTATGGAACGTCCAGTTCCGTGACCGTTAGAGTTTGCCGAACTAGCACCAAAGCCAACCTGGCCCCCAGAAACTCCTGCTTTCGAGTTTCTGATATGGTTAAACACATCATTCAATGTGAAGTCGATAAAGTTGTTCAAATTCAGTTGGATATTGCCAATGAATGGAAGATTGTCCAATTCGTATAACGAAGGGAATATTAATTCTAAGTTCAAATTGATATCAACACTGAGGATTTCCAAGAGTATGTCCAAAGGCAAGAAAATGATGCGGAGTAATTTTTTGATCAATCCTATATCTTTGTAAGTCATTCTGGAAAGATCATGAATGACCTTGTTGTAGTCAAACAAATTGTTCGTGATGGAACTCAATTGATCTAATGAAAGGTTTGGCAAGTAAAGGTCAATGTCTTCAGTGATAGAGATAGACCAGTGCGGGCAAACTATTGGGGTACCGTCATTGAGAAGACATATTTTTATTCTGAGATATTCTCCAGATAATGAAGTTGCGGTAACAACAGATGAGGTTGTATCGGAAGATGCAATTGGTGCAATCAAACTGGTGCCAACATTAGAATTTGCATTGCTGTTGTGCCCATTTGTAGTTGCACCAGTCCCTGAAGTATTCATTGCGGGCGACAAGAAGTTATTTGGACTCAAACCTCCAGCAGCATTCAACTTCAAGGTTTGTCTGTTTTTCACAAAACAAGTTGAAGACTTCCAGTATGTATCGAACTTAGAAGTTTCTAACAAGGTACCTGAAAAAGGGAAAATTATCTGGTAGTTGAACCTCAACTCTCCGATATTCCTCAACCTCAAATCGAAGAGAGGTAATTGGATCGAGTTGATTTCCGGAGAGGATGTATCAATCTGAGAGAATGACAATGCCGTAGTCTTGGCTATCAATCTAGTGCCGAATTTTGGGAAGATTTCGAAATCAATTCTAAACTCGTTCAACGAATCGATGTCCGTCTGAAACACACAATTATGAATAGAGTTCGTTTCATTAGACAATGGCAAAAGGATGTTTCTAGGAACAATGTCAGTGATATTGGACGTTAATGTCAATCTACCAGGCTTCAAATCGGTCATGGATGAGTCAAATAAATTAATGAACTGTGTGTCATTCGAGAAAATTAATTCAATCAATACCTTCTGCTCCAAAAAGTTATGGCCGTATCTTCTCAATGGTAAAATAGGGGGAGGCAATTTGAGATCTGGAATATTATCGACATTTTCTCCCTTGTTTATGCTGCCACTATCTTCAGAGTCGTCTTCATTATCTAAAATCGATGGGAAAGTGGTTTGGAATGCACCATCATTGGGTGATGATTTCTTCGAAGAGGGTTCCGAATTAGAACCCTTCTTAGTTAATATTGTATTAGAGTACTTAAGTAACTCATTCAAGACCTCGATATGTCCTTCGATGACACAGTAATATAATACATTGTAACCATCCTGATCCACCATGTCAACTTTGGCTCCAAATTTAACCAACTCCTGCGTTGTCTTTACGTGACCTTCCAATGAAGAATAGAAAATAGGAGTCCACTTATTCAAGCCATCATGTTTGTTTATATCGGCCCCATATTGGATCAACAACTTAATTAATTTGTAGTGACCAGACCTCGAGACCACGTGAATAGGATTTAAGCCTTCAACATCTTGCTGGTTGGTCAACTCCTTTGACTTGTTATGCGACAAAAGGTACTCCAATGTCCTGTAGTCCCCAAATTTACACGTATAGTTAATGGGCAAATATTGTAATTTGCTCTCTTCCGACTTGGGGAAACAATTACTTCCAGACTGTACGAGCTTTTTGATCACATTGAAATTTCCGTGTTTAATCGCGAGCAATAACGGAGACATGGAATCGTTGTCTAAGTCATCGATGTTAGAAATCGGAAAGTGAGGTAGGATGATTTCAAGGAGGTCTAATCTATTATTTTGAGATGCATAATGTAATCCACTTCTTCCATTGAAGTCTTTACAAATGAGCAATGCTGTGGTTGATTCTAAAGACAAATTCTTCATAATGTACTCGATAATAAAGGTTCTTGAATGATCGATGGAATCCGACGAGTTGATTACTTTGACTCCATTATTGATTACCACATGTTGGTTAGTTTCCTGAGTGGATGAAGAAGGAGATGAGGGTATAGAACAACACTCATGAATGACGTTTTTGTTATTATTGTTGAACTCGTCGCTGACAAATGTGAAGTCAACCTGATAGTCAATGAGCTTGAGAAACGACTTTAAGAACGTATCAGAAATTTTGAGATTGGAGATTGAAAGGATAAAGATCTTGGAAAGTTTACTTATGGCAGATGAGTCCAATTTCGGAACTGGTTGGTTGGAAAATTTTGATGGAGTTGCTGGCGACTGAGAGTTCTTGGATACCTTGTCAATCCATCTCGACAACAAAGATAAGTCGAGGTCCTTTGTGGTTGCAATATTAACAAACGAAGAGTAGAACTCATCGATCTCATTATTTTGGAGATTGAAAATGGATGGACGATGTTGGGTACTGTTGGAAGTGGTTACAGTGGTTTCTGGCTTACCCATCGCAAGAATATCGGGTCTCTTTCCAGATTCACCATCAAGCAAGTCGCTTAAAACAGCGGCACCAGGAGAAGGAGTGAACCCACCTGCAGCACTGCGGGCCGAAGTCAAATCTTTCCCCGAAGAAGTGGAAATACTAGAAGGTACAGCGGACGAGCCCGAAACAGGGTAGCCCAAAGACGAATAATCACCATCCATGATTGACTCCAAGTCAAATAAACTCTGCGTGACCAAATCACTCAAGTCGTTAATTTCATTTTTGTGGAACACAGGTTGAACACTGACAGCAGTCAGAATAAATAGTTCCTTGGTATGAGACTTGGATCTTTTATCCCATTTTTTCACTACTTTCGAGAATCCCGTTTCGTTCAATTCAATGAACTGTTGTAATCTGATGAGATCCTGATGAATCTTTTTGAAATTCTGGTACAAGTTGAGATATGAGATGGAGTTTCTGAAGTTAGATACTTGGCCGGAACCTTGGCCCTGGTGGCCCTGATCGTATCGTAAGAGCTCATTCTTTTTCATGATCAACAAGTCGAGGTTTATAGCAAGATTGGCCTGTTTCTCAAGATAAAACGAGTTAACTTTGTCCAATTCTCTTTCTACTCTAAAGAAAAAGGAAGCCTTGTTCTCCTTGAGACGCTGTTGGATTTCAATCTGAGTAGTAGGGCCATTTGTATCATCTCGAGTAGGGATTGCCAACTGCTTGATCAATTTCTTAAGCGATTTGTAGTCAATGAAATGTCCAGAGTATTCTGGAAGCTGTAGCTGCCTCGAGGCAAGATACTTTCCGAATTTCATAGTGAAGTCAGAATTCTAGCAGCTTGGGAATGGTATGTTATGAGGAAAGACTGAACCGAGTGGATGTGAAATGAGGTAGTGGTGATGTCTTTTCAAAAAATCAGAGTCTCGGAGTTCTTGATCCTAGAGATGCCAGGACCTGTGTTGAAGGACCTGTGTTGGATGTGAATTACAAACGTGGGATGATGACACGATTGTAGAAGACTTTGGGAGCGTTAGAACCGTTAGTCTTTCGAGTATCGAATGCCACTAGTGAATCCAGAAGGCAATTTCTCGAGAATACAAGACAGTTCACGTTGCAGTTGGTTAGTCCAAAAATTCCTACATACACCGCGATAACCGCTTGGATAATCCAGGGCAATTATCGGGGCACGTGGATGAAGTTGAATTCGTAGGGCATACGCGACTCACTAATAATGTGCGACAGCGTGGGTCCAACGAGGCTGAAAACGTAGGAGTGGAGGAACAACCGTGCGGCAAAACTTGAAGTTAACCGTGGATGGAGGGGAAGTTTCTGGGGTGGGTATTAGCTAATATAGGTAAAAGTTAGAAGCCTCGTGTGTCTACTAAATTGTAACGGAAATTAGACGTTCTAGGATCTATAACTATTAGGCTCAGCAGAACAAGAACGTGAGCTAGAGGTGCAAAAAGGGCGCCTCGTATTTTATAAATTAGATGTCTTGTGAGATAACGTTGCCTGTGGTGATTTTGCGTGAGACTATGCGAGTGAAAGTAGCAGAGGAGAAGGAAAATTCAGGCATTCCACGAGTTTGTATTGTTTAAATTACCTTTCCGATCTAGTTACTTATTAGATATATATTTTTTGGCAGCTATAGCTATAATTTTGAACACCTAGCCGGATCGGGTCCACCTTAGCTCCACTGTTCTGCGTTACTTTGCTGTTTACTATCCCGTTATTTTTTAAAATTTATTTCAGCTGGATCATCTAGCCTTTCAATCTGTCCATTTGCCCTTCTACATTCACAGTAAGTGCTCTCATTTATATTCTTCGTATACTATATATATTAACCTAGGCTTCCTTGGCTGCATCAAAGTATTCCTTGAAGATGTCAGCGTTTTCCTTGTTACCGAATCTGATAGCCAAAGTCTGGGCTTCTGGTTCACCTTCAGAGATATCAGCAGTGACGGTGTACACCCAGGACTTGTCAGAACCGATATTTGGCTTCAAGTCGTACGATGGGGAGATCAAGTGGTTGGCACAAATCTTCAAGGTCTTGTCTCTTCTCATTAAGATTCTGGTCTTCTTGGTCTGCTTGTGCTTCAAGAACTTGACATCTCCAGTTCCTCTTTCCTTCCATTCCTTGGTGTCAGCATGGAATCTGAACAACTTGGCTCTGACCTTGTATAAAACTTCTTCTTCTTCTTCGTTGGTCTTGACTTCGACCTTTTCTAATTGAACTAATGGTTCGAAGTGAACATCAGCTTCTTCTTCATCAGCAGCATCTCCTTCCTTGGATTCCTCCTTTGGTTCGTCTTTCTTGGACTCTTCCTTGGTGTCTTCTTCCTTGGTTTCCTTTTTACCTCCAAACATGGCAAATATGTCGGAAGAAGGAACTTTTGGAGCTGGAGCAGTCTCCTCAGTCTTAGGCTTGGTATCTTCGGCAGACATTCTCTAGTTTTCTATTGGATTCCTGAATGTGTGGGAAATCGTCAATAGATGTTTTGGCTCACGTTAAATTTTTCTGACACTTTTTTTACGGTGGCCGACGAGCCTAGACTTCCTAATTGGGAAGTATGTGAAAGGGTGGATGAACTCAAACATAATAGAAGCTTTGAAAATTTAGGTAATCTCTCTGGCACAATATCAGTTTATTCTGAAGATGTATACTTTCATTGTCGTAATATTTGTTTATTCTATTCAATAAATATCTGTACAGTATATACAAGAATCATGAAAGTGACTGCTCACTTGTTACGAGTCAAGACCGAGTTGGTCAAGAGTTCCAACGCACTTCTGGCATCAGAAGGAGGTAATACACTCAAGTTCTTTAAAGCCTTGTGACAGTACTCCTGTGCCATTTGTCTCGTCTTTTCAACTCCGTCGAACTGATCGACTGCTCTACGTGCAATTTCCACATCGCCTGGTTCACTGAACTTGCGGCCGATCAACTCTCCCAATTCGGGTCTTTCTCTCCATGCAAATAAAATGGGTGCTGTAGCCAATCCCAACTTCAAGTCAGCCTGACTCGGTTTGCCTATAGCATCATTACTCGAGGTGTAGTCCAACATGTCATCAACAATCTGGAAACACAATCCCAAGTTTCTTCCAAACTGGTAGCAGTTTTCCACCACATCATCCTGGGAACCACTCAATACCGCAGCAGCACGCGACAGCTTCGACATCAATGAGGCGGTTTTAAGGTATGTCTTATGCAAATAGTACTCAAAAGCAGCATCGACGTTGGTAGTGTGGTCTACTGATTGGGGTGGTTTCACGGCGTACTCGTGGAGCTCAGTGGGTACTTTTCCAGTTGGGGATGGGATGATTTTGGAATCTCCATCATTGTTAATGACTTGTGGTTCCGAGCTCATCACGGTATTCTTTAATTGCATAAATTCACCTTCGACCAAGTTAGCAATAGTGGTAGACAAGAGCTCAATGACTTCGGGATTTCTTAATCTGGCAATGGCCACCGAGGCTCTTCCCAAAAGGAAATCTCCTGCCAAGACAGCCATTTTGTTGGTGAAGGCAATGTTGCCACTAGGACGACCTCTCCTTGCATCTGACAAGTCGATCACGTCGTCGTGTAAAAGAGATGCAGTGTGGATCATTTCCACGATTTCCGCCAATCGTCTTTGCTTGGGTAATATTCCATTCACGCTGTCGAATTGTGGGAGTTTGTCCATGGGTTTGGACAAAGGGTCCAAGATGACCTTGGGGTTGATCCCGTGCAAGACGGCAAGGGGAGAGATTGAATCATCTACGGTCTTGCCTGCCACAGATGTGGTTGTAGGCGTGCCCACGAAGTGTTTCTGTTCCGTCACATCTTGCTCATCGATCTGTATTCTATTACGCTGTTCCACTGGAATCTTCAGCAAGGCCTTCGATAGCAACAACACGATTAACGGTCTGACATTCTTTCCCTCAGCTTCAAAGTAGTAGCTCGACACTCTGTTCAATGTAGGGTGTCCGGATCCAATAAGACTGGCGATAGACTTGG
Organism: Kodamaea sp. yHQL451; assembly: GCA_030578635.1. Lineage (NCBI taxonomy): Eukaryota > Fungi > Ascomycota > Pichiomycetes > Serinales > Debaryomycetaceae > Kodamaea > Kodamaea sp. yHQL451. Next base: position 180,611 of record JAKTXX010000021.1, read on the forward strand.
CCAAATTGGACATTTCATGGCTGACGATCGAAAACGGATCACTGAAAGCCTTGCCTGATTGAGGTTGAACCAATTTCTCTGCAGTTTCCACAGCAGTCACGAAACTATTCAATTCACGCTGCACTTGGGCAGACAACGAGAATCCTCGGTGCTTTAGAATACCGGGTGCCAATCTCGGCAATGACCTCCTCATTATGCTCTTCATTGTTGGGTATAATCTGTGTATCGTATTTTCGGTAGATATGGGTAACTGTATTTGGTTGCGCCAACCAATTTTTCAATGCTACATGACTCTCGCATTGCTATGATAGTCAACCTACCACACGACCTTTTGTAAATCCGACTACATGTGATGTGGAAGGGTCTAGCTAAATTGTAAGTACTTTAGCTGCAACAAGCAACCTCAAAAGTGTCTATTCCAAATCCTTACACATCTGTGGTCGTCTGATTATGTGTGAAGTTTTTCTTTGACTCTAATTAAGGCAGTCTACAAAATTTGTTTTAAATACGTAATCGTCGTCAATCTAGTATATACTACTATATAAAAAGGTCAGTATGATCGAAGCATAACCCAAACATTAAGCATTTTTAGCTGGGATCTCATGACTTTCACTTTTAATGCTCCTCAAGTATACTTCTGGAGGAGTCAATGTTCCCAAACATCTCTTTGCGTGGAGATTTAAATACGTGAGCCCAAGCAAGTAACTGGCATTGACCCACCCAAAGCCTTCGGTAGCCACTCCCTTGAAATCCAATCCTTGGTTTCCATACTCGGCATCGACCTTATGTGGAACAGCGCCTTGGGTGACATTGTACTTCTCGACAACCACTCCATTGTAGTCAACGAAAGCACGAGTCATCATGAACAACCACCGGTACGCCAACCTGCTAGCCACATCTTTGTAGCCGTAATTCCACAACCCGATCCAAGCTAAGATCTGCTGAGGAGCCCATCCGAATGGGAAATCCCATTGTCTGGATGGACGGTTCAAGTTGACATCACCACGAGAACGAAGGGTACCTGCAACAAGACCACCAAACTCCTCAAACTTACTCACTGAGTTTTTGACAAGCTTTTCCGCCTGTTGCTTGGTGGCAACCTGGGACCAAAGTGGCCAGAAGGTGGTTGCTGATTCATAACCAGTCTGTTCTTCAGTCTTAATGTTGTAATCGTAGTAAATTGACTCCTCTTCGTTCCACAAGTACTTGGTCATATTCTTTCTTCTATTGGAAGCACGTTCAACCCACTCTGATGCGGTGTGTTTGAGGCCATCCAAACCTTTGACTTCTCCACCAAAGTAAGTAGTAAGAATAGAAGCAATATCGACCTCATATTTGTACAACAAAGAGTTCAAATCCACAGTTGCCAAATATGCACACTTTCCTTCCAATCTGTACGAGGTATCGTGTCCAGATTCTCTGACAGCTCTGTCATGAAGGAAATATTCATCCAAATCCGGTTCCTTTATTTCCTGGTTGTTGTACTTTTCAATAAATTCTGCCTGAGGCAACTTGTGCTTTTCGACATAAGGTTTCAAGATAGCATCGAAATGAGTCGCTTCAGTTTCGGGAGGAATTCCGACACCTTCTGGGTGATAGCAAGATAACCCAGTCTTTTCATCTAGTCTAGGTGTAGTGCACCATACAGTGAGGTACTCCTTTATGGCTGCTAAGGTAGCTCTCTTCAAGAAATCAATCGACTCAGGCAATTTCTCAGGGTAAAGTTCCTTTGTCTTTTCAAAGACCCGTAATGCCATATCTGTTAAGAAGGGAGGTTGGGATCTACCGAGATAGTATGATCTATTAGCATTCAAAATTTTGCCGTAATGGTGAATCTCGTAAATAAAGTTTTCAGTCATACCCCGCGCCAACCTTAAATGGTCAGGGTTGGTATTTTCACTAACGTCGGTCAACAATCCAATAGTTTCCATATACGAGTCCCATCCATAGAGCTCATTAAATCTACCACCTGGTACAACGTAGGGCTCATTAAGTAAGTTTCCTTTATTATCAGGATCAGGTCTAGCACTGAGCGCCAATAACCCTGGTTTTTTGTTGATGGACTTGATGTATTGAGCATCTATCTTTTCAGGCAAATAGACGATATCAAGAGAGATGTCGGGGTTCGCCTTCTTTATGGAGTTAAAGTAGTCGTACTGGTCTTTTCTATTGTGAGGGATATAAATTCTGTGACTCTCTGTATGTACTTGAAGCACACCGTTTTCATCATGGTATTCCTCCTTGATCTTGGTATCCTTGGACATTTCGACAATGTTGTCCTTGGTGATTTCACGTGTCAAGTGTTTCCAGAACTGGGTGGAGATCAACCGCTTCATTCTGGCAACCGGATTCTCGTTAAGTCTTTGCTCATCCAAAATCATCTGGTCTCTTCCGAATCTTTTGGCGATAGTTAACTCTTGTAAAAGGTTACTAAGCATGTATGTTCCTCTAATGGGTGCCTTGGTAAAACCGTTGGAATTGGCAGTACCCAACTTTAACACCTTAGGGCCGGTATCCTCAATAGTAATCTGGAAATTGTGATCGGTATCTTCGTTATCGAGAAGTTCTTTGAGGGTAAGGTCGATATCATTGATGTAGAACTTCTTGGGTCTCAAGTAGGAATCATCAACAGAAGCACGGCGTCTATTGGAGAACCGTTTTTGTTTTATGGCAAGGTCTATCTTGGAGTCACTGAGATCAGACATGGAGTCCGATTCAAGCTCATGATAAATAGGCACAATGGAAGGTCTGCGTCCTCCCAAGGCAGCGGCATGTGCATCGGCCGTGGTGCCTGGAATGGCAGCTGTGCCGAGGTGGTTCACACTGGGAGTAGACGAAATATCACTGGTGGAAGCGTTGGGAGAAGGAGACTGTTCGGCACTGGAATCCTGAGGGGAAGGACTAGGAGTTCCTTCTTCCTTGATGGTTTCTGGGGCAGGACAACGGAAGTTCTTGAACAACTGGGTGTCAGTACCTGAACCGTTCTCCTTAATAGTTGGATCCTCCGGAACAGGAGTCACATCATCTAAAGCGGCCATGGAATCGATCTTGGAGTAGTCGAGCTTTTCGTGGGTATTGTCCTGGAAGTCCTTGATGATGTCCTTTCTGAAATCGTCGTAGACCGACGACTTGGTTTCAAACACCGAAAAGGTTCTGACTCGGCCGATTTTTGACGACTTGTTGGCTTTGGATGGATTAGTCTTGACCCCATAGTAGTTTTCGGGGTTATCGTAAGGGTCACTTTCGGTGGACGACACCGACTCTTTTCTGCGATGAGAACTCATTATGTCCAGTTCTCAGGTGGGGGTAAAGAAAGAAAGAGGGAAATATTTCAGGAGTATAAACAACTCCGACCGAATGTGACTTTATATAAATTGCACCAATTCTTTATCGCAATCGAATAGGAACCATTTTGCGGGTAAAAGTGCGTCATGGGACGTTGGGAGATGGGGGTCACACGTGACCGCCCGAATCCAGATTTGTATGTTTGATAAACAAACCACGGTTAGACGAACAAGTACACGAAGGGTCCACGGGGTAGCAGAAAGTCGTGACTAGCTGATAACAACAGGACCGCCTAGAACCGGTTGTATTATAATGGAGAGGGGAGCGTTTTGCAATTCTGGGAGGAAACTCGACCGTCGCGAATCGACCTGAGGGGGAGATCACGTGCGCACTAAGTATGAGGTGGACGATGTCATCGAATCGCACTGGACTAATTACCAGCGCTGGAAATAGTGAGACACAGAACAGAAAAGGCCTGAGCAGAAATGCTTGAACAGCAATGTAAGAGCAAAAAAGTGTGGGTTGCAGCAGTGCTCATATACAGGCAGCGAGGAGCTGAAGTAGCAGACCAATTGCACTCCAGCAGTAGTAACTCCAGCAGTAGTTATTGCAACAGTTACCCGACGTTCCGCTTTCAGGGCTATTTTTCAGAATCTCACCGATTTCACTATTTCACTATTTCAGCAATTCACTCATTTCTGATTTCACAGTACATTGACCTCTATATATTTACACCGAAGACCTAGCACTTTCTACACCACTTCTATTGCCCCACTGTAGTGGTCAATTCGTTGACACCTCCACGTGATCCGGCCAGGCTTAATCCCGGTACTGCCATCTGCCACTCCTATCTCTTAGCTCCTTTCTCCTCCCCCACACAGGCAAAAGCCGTTGTTACCTAAGCAGGACCAGAGTGCCCCGGAACTATTCTCGGAACACCAGGAGCTAAACATCCACACTCTTCAATCACGTCCTAACATGCCCGAGCCATCGTGGATGTCTGTGGTTTCAACACCTCTGGCTCTCCGAGGCTAAACGTCATAGTAGAACCCCAGATCATAGGCTACCCGGAGACCCGGAAGGGCTCGGATTGTGGTTTCTGGTGGTGTTCTCCACTCGCCCGGACATTGCACCACGATCACGTGCCCGTGTCCCACTACACTTTCACTCCGAAAACCCCTACCCCATACTACCAACCGCGGATTGAGGCCTATATAAATAACCAGTTTTCCATTTTCTGGGGACTGGTTTCAAATCCAATTCGTTTTCAAACAAACAATTTTTCACATCAATCTCACATCCCAAGTATAATCATGGTTAAAGTTACAGTTGCAGGTGCTGCCGGTGGTATCGGACAGCCATTGTCGTTATTGTTGAAGATCAACCCTAATGTCGATGAGTTGGCCCTTTTCGATGTCGTCAACGTGCCAGGTGTCGGTGCCGATTTATCCCACATAAATTCCAACTCCTCCACCTCCTCCCACTTGCCTTCTTCCAGAGAAGACAAGACTGCCTTGGCTGAATCCCTCAAGGGTACCGATCTTGTCATCATCCCAGCTGGTGTGCCAAGAAAGCCTGGTATGACCAGAGACGACTTGTTCAACATCAATGCCGGAATCATCAAGGGACTTGCCGAAGGAATTGCCGAACACGCTCCAAAGGCCTTTGTCCTCGTGATCTCCAACCCAGTCAACTCCACCGTGCCAATTGTCGCTGAAACCTTGAAGGCAAAGGGTGTCTACGACCCAAAGAAGTTGTTTGGTGTCACCACCTTGGACATTGTCAGAGCCAACACATTCATTGCCCAGGCTGGTAATGCCAAGGCCTCCGAATTCAACATCAACGTTGTTGGAGGTCACTCCGGTGAAACCATTGTGCCATTGTACTCTCTCGGTGCCTCCAAGCCATACTACGAAAAGTTGTCTGCTGAAGAAAAGAAGGCTTTGATCCACAGAGTCCAATTCGGTGGTGACGAAGTTGTCCAGGCCAAGAACGGTGCTGGTTCCGCCACCTTGTCCATGGCCTACGCCGGTTACAGATTGGCCGAATCCATCTTGAAGGCTATCAGCTCTTCCGAAGAAATCGTCGAATGTACTTTCTTGGACTTGGACTCCTCCATCAAGGGTGCTGCCGAAGCCAAGAAGTTGGTTAAGGGCTTGTCCTTTTTCTCCTTGCCTGTCAAGTTGGGCAAGGCTGGTATCGAAGAAGTCAAGTACGACATCCTTAACCAGATCAGTGACGACGAAAAGAAGTTGTTGGAAGTGGCCATTGAGCAATTGTCAGGAAACATCGAAAAGGGTGTTGCTTTCGCTCAAAAGTAGATAATAATACGGTCATACTATTGAGAAACAATAAAAATAGTGTAGATGTTTATATATCTTAATATACTAAGTTAACATTTGCCCCACCTTCACCAGTACTGTACCAATTATCTCGGTTATGTAAGGATCTAGGGTCGATTGCAATATATGCCGAAGTCTGCAGCCCAGGGACTACCAACGTGCATTCTCAATAATTCGAACAATAGCCTCCATAGCACATTAGAGATCTTCCTCCACGTGAGGACCTTTCACCTATACGGCTCCAAGCTACAGTATACTACTCCATTCCTACCTGTCCTATAACATCACTCGCTTCAGCTTGCGCACATCCACCCCACTCTTGACTAACAATATAATATTTCCGCACATATGTAACACCCCAATTACACCCATTATCAGGATGTATCTATAACTAGCCGACATGCCTAAAACCCCATCATTTGGAATACTTGGCTAAACCGAATAAGGTGTACGCATTTCGGTTTATATATACCCTTAACTGGTAACTATATCACTCCTATTGTTCAATTATCCAATGTCAAGCACGATATACGAAGTTTTTTCTCCCTAAATTGCTACGACATGGCGGTATTTCTTTGTTCTGTTCTCCCTACTCCTTTCTACTCTGGCCCTGAGGTAAACTCTCCCATCCGGCGTGCGCCGCCCAATTCCGAAAAAAAACGCTCCCGCTCTCAGTGGAAAATTCGATAGAATCACCAACACCACTAAAAAAACAAAAGCCTACGCTCAGACATTGTTAGTGATAAGTGCTGGTCTTTAAACACACACAGGCGCCTGATCATATATACTTCGCAATTGTTACTCCATAGTGATCTGATTACCCATAGTGTCAACTCTGGTCCTACGTCTATTATTCTGAACCCCTTCAGCAGACGTCCCCTTCCCTCCATTGAACATTAGAGAGGTGTTGACATATCTTAATTAGGGAACCATTGGTCTACCAAATACTTCAGAACATCTCTGCGGAACACGCCTGTACATTTGAAACCGACCCACGCTTCCAAGTTAGAACGATCCCTCCCAGATATCAATAGATTCAAGTTGCAAGGAGCCATTCCTATATAAACCGTCGAAGATATCGAATTCCCGTTTGCCTCTAATCTAGAATCGCGACTTACGTTCCACGAACTGTCTTAAGCTCCAAAAAGACCCAATATATCGAGTTTTGCTACCATGGAAGACATCTTAGATTTCTCCAAAGAGCTCAACATTGAGTTGTTCGACCAAATTGTTACCACCTTCTACACCGGATCGGGTGCCGAACAACAAAAGGCTCAGAGAATCATCAATGAGTTCCAAGAGAACCCAGAGTCCTGGACTAGATCTGACCAGATTTTGTCTAACTCATCGAACTCGCAGTCAAAATACATCGCCCTTTCATGTTTGAATAAACTTATTCAATACCGTTGGAAGACTATTCCTGATACTGAAAGAATCGGTATCAGAAACTTCATTGTCAACATGATCATCTCTTTGTGTGACAACGAGGATGTATTCACACACCAAAGGGCTCTTATCAACAAGATTGATTTGACATTGGTATCTGTGTTGAAGCAAGAATGGCCTCACAATTGGCCACAATTCATACCAGAAATCATAACCTCGTCACGCTCCTCTTTCAATGTCTGTGAGAACAATATGATCATTCTTAAATTATTGAGTGAAGAGGTGTTCGACTACAGTCAGGACCAGCTTACTCAAAGAAAGGCACAGAACTTGAAATTGAGCATGAAGGCCGAATTTGAAGAGATCTTCAAATTGTGCTACGAAGTGTTAGACAAAACCACCAAGCCTTCATTAATCATTTCTACTTTGAACGCCTTGTTGAAATACATCCATTGGATCCCTTCTTCTTACATTTTCCAAACCAATTTATTGGACCTCTTATCAACCAAGTTCTTAGCTCCAGCCGATACCAGGGCCATTGCATTGAAGTGTCTTACTGAAGTTTCAAGTTTGTCGTCACCAGCTGATGAAGACAAATTCATCCAGATGTTCAAGTCCGCATTGGAACAAATTTACTTGATTATACCAATTTCAACTAACTTGAGGTCAACTTACGAAGTGGCAAACTCTGGAGATCAGTCTTTCCTTCAAGATTTAGCTATGTTCTTAAGTTCATTCTTAGCAAACCATATGATTCCCTTGGAACAAAATGATGGACTCTTGGACCTTTTATTGAACTCGTTATATTACTTACTAGAATTATCTCGTATTGACGAAAGAGAATTATTCAAGACCTGTTTAGACTTCTGGAGTATTTTTGTCAACGGGTTGTATGTTGAAATTCAAAACTTACCCCAAAATGAATTGTCTCCATTGATGCAACTAACTCATGGTAATGCTATCCGAGGAGGTACTAGTGGAGGAGCACCAAACCCCGCAATTTTAGCGGAGTTCCCTCTTCGTCAACACAGATATGCTAGAATCTTATCTAAGTTGAGATCAGTAATTATTGAAAACATGGCCAGACCTGAGGAAGTGTTAATTGTTGAAAACGACGAAGGTGAAATTGTTCGTGAATTCGTAAAGGAAAGTGACACCATTCAATTATATAAATCTATGAGAGAAGTCCTTGTTTACTTGACCCATTTGAATGTCAACGATACTGAACAAATCATGAACGAAAAATTGGCAAGACAAATCGACGAAAGCGAATGGTCTTGGAATAACATTAATACCTTGTGTTGGGCTATTGGATCTATTTCAGGTTCCATGAACGAAGACATGGAGAAGAAATTCTTGGTGGCAGTCATTAAGGATTTACTTTCTTTGACAGAAATGAAGAGGGGTAAAGACAACAAGGCTGTTGTTGCTTCCAATATCATGTATATTGTTGGCCAGTATCCAAGATTTCTCAAAGCTCACTGGAAATTCCTCAAGACTGTGGTCAACAAGTTATTCGAATTTATGCACGAAACTCACGAAGGAGTCCAAGATATGGCGTGTGACACATTCATTAAAATCACTCACAAATGTAAGAAGCACTTTGCAGTTACACAACCACAAGAAAGAGAACCATTTATTTTGGAGATCATCAGAAACATACAAGATATCACTTCAAAGTTACAACCACAACAAGTACACACCTTCTATGAAGCATGTGGTGTAATTTTAAGTGCCCAAACTCAAAAGGACGCCAGAGATAAGTTATTGAGTGAATTAATGGCTTTGCCAAACATGGCTTGGAGCACCATTATTCAAAATGCTGGCCAAGATCCCCAATTGTTAACAAATACGGATACCGTCAAGATCATTGCCAACATTATCAAAACCAACGTTTCAGTTTGCAAAGCTTTAGGACCAGGATTCTACTCCCAGTTGGGCTTGATGTATGTGGATATGTTGTCTTTGTACAAAGCTGTGTCTACCATGATTTCAGACTCAGTTGAAAAGGATGGCTTGATTGCCACTAAGACACCAAAGGTAAGAAGTTTGAGAACCATCAAAAAAGAAATTTTAAAGATGATCGAAACATACATTAATCAAGCTGACAACGTCGAGGAAATTGTCAGAGATTTATCACAACCATTGTTTGGTGCAGTTTTGGAAGACTATAGTGCAAATGTTCCTGACGCAAGGGATGCCGAAGTATTAAACTGTATGACTGCATTGGTAGCAAAGGCAGGTCATTTAATACCCGAGGGGGTTGTTTTGATTTTACAGAATGTGTTCGAGTGCACGTTGGACATGATCAAGAACGATTTCATTGAATATCCCGAACATAGAGTAGAGTTCTACAAATTGCTCAAGGAAATAAATTCGAAGTCGTTCCAGGCCTTGTTACAACTTTCTGGAGATGCATTCCAGTCTTTGATCAATGCAGCATTATGGGCATTTAAGCACAACGATAGAGAAGTTGAAGACAACGGTTTGATTTTGACTATTGACTTGATCGAAAATGTGGAAAAACTAGGAGATACGGAATTCACAAAAGCGTTTTATGATAATTTCTACTTCCAGATTTTGAGTGATACATTCTACGTTTTCACCCAGCCTGACCACAAATCAGGATTCAGATACCAAGCACAATTGTTAGCACATTTGATCCATTTGGTTGAAGATAGCGTCATCAAGTACCCATTGTACAGGCCCGAGCAAGCCTCTGCTGGAACTACTAATTCAGCATACTTGAAGCAGTTCTTGGCTGATTTGTTATCTTCAGCATTTGAAAACTTACAAAAGGAACAGTTGATCAATTTCTTAAACGTTTTGACCACAATCTACAATGACTTGTATAAGTTCAAGGCTACTTTGAGAGATTTCTTAGTCCAATTAAAGGAATTTGGAGGAGATCCTGTAGATTACTTATTCGCTGAAGATAAGGAAATAGAAAATGAAAAGAAGGAAAAGGTTCAAAGAGAGAGAGACTTAAGAGTCGGTGGTTTGATCAAACCATCCGAACTTTCTGATATGGATGAGTAAAATCGCCTTGAGGTTGACTTTCCTTTTATTACGTTGTTCCCATAAAACTCTCCGTTCTAACGAGACCTCTTGTAAGAGGTCTTGTCAGTTGCGGGCTGGTTCAGATATTTGCATAACATACACTTATGTATGATGATGGTTCACAAAGAAGATTTTTGATTTGTGAATTCTTGAGATTGATTCGCTTGTGTTTTTTTATCCTAGAAGGCACTTGCCATTTGGTTCAAAGAACTGGTGGTTAGTTGCTGACACATGATCTCCACTTAGATGATTATATCGTCTTTGATGGCCCTTGATAATGATTGCTCTACAAGAGGTAGTACTACCCTTTTGGTGATTTTCTCAGTTGCCTCGATCCGTTTGTATTCTGTTAATAATAATAGTTCGATATTTTGTTGTATAGCTTTCAATTTTATTGATCGTGTTTTCATCAAGTAGAAGTTAAACCTTTTTTTGAACGCATATCGGCGACGCGGCACCTCATACCCTAATTAGGAAGTCTACAAAATTACCCGGACACGATCTTTGACAGTATAAAAAAGATGCCAGCATCGAAAACATATCATAGACATTTTTGTTTCTTTGTCGCCAGAAGATCAATTTCATATCGAACATGGTTCTTGCCTTTTACCAGAACCATCCGGGAATTGTCTTTGTTAATGGTGTATCCTTACTTTTTGGAACCACTTTTTCGAACCTTGTTCAATAGGTTGGAGAACAAAGTTAAATTAACTTTTAATTAACTTTTTCATTTGAGATTCCTGAGTCCAGGAAGTTCCGGTGATAGAGTTGATTGAATGATTGAAGTTTTTGGACAAGTAACAACCAATAGATGAATGATGTCTGATGATTTCCCGAGATGGGACGTTTGGCTTCGAGAGAGACACCACGGAGCAATTTCTATGTAGATCAGTAGTGCACGATTGTCCTTTGGATCCATAATGTATTGAATGCCTACTGTTTATTGTACGATATTGATAAGTTTATTATATATACATGATGACTAAATACCTTGGTCTTGGTTGATTCTTTCCAAAGACTTTCCGTACAATTTCCTGGAATCCATAATTTTTACAAAGCTCTTGTTAGGGCCTGGGATCTGGCCTCTAATGACCAAAATTCCAGCCTCTGGGTCAGCGTGTAAAACATGACAGTTAAGAGTGGTACAGTTTCTGCCACCCATTCTCCCCGCCATCTTCTTTCCTGGGAGCACTCTTCCTGGGTCTTGGTTACCACCCATACCACCAGCGGATCTATGTGCTTTGGAAACACCATGCGATGCGTTTAAACCGGCGAAACCGTGTCTCTTCATCACACCGGCAAAACCCTTACCCTTAGTGACACCCTTGATATCCACCAATTGTCCTACGGCAAAGTAGTCTGCTTTTAATTCTGTGCCCACCGGAATCAATCCAGATTCATCTCTAACTCTGAATTCACCTAGGTTTTGCTTGGGGGATACACCAGCTTCCTGGAACTTTTTCAAGTTCTTTTCGCTGATGTTCTTCAATTTGTCTATTTGTCCTAACAACACTGAATTGTATCCGTTGGATTCGATGGTCTTATGTTGAACCACTTCACAAGCGTCGATTTCGATCACTGTGGCGGCATATTGTTCTCCTTCTTCGGTAAACCAGGTTATCATACCTCTTTTGATACCGAGCAATCCAGGTCTGGCAAGAAGGTTCTTTCTTAAGTTGGATAATTCCAACGAATGGTTTATACTGGGAACTTTTGTTCTCATTGATGGAATGGCATGGATCGATGTGATTTGGGCAGCACCACGGGAGAAAACAAGTGGAAGTCCACTGTTCACAAGTCCCTTGGAAACTATAGACCGTATACGACTTATCATACTGTGATCTGTCCTCCCTGAGGTTGTGCTAAGGTTGACTTGTATAGCTTTAACTACTGACTCGCGGTTTTTCACTAAATTTTTTCAATTGGATTAGAACCAATATGTCCTGCACCTAACCAGTTATACAAATACATAGTAGATTAGTTATACTGAAGTTGTATTTAATGCTAATTAACAGGTATGTATATACAGGGGTTACTCTATATGAAGTTTAGAGTGCTGTGGATGATCTGAGTCAATTTCAGAATCAGATATTTGCAGACCATTGAGAACGGTGCGGATGAATGAGTAGCAGTAATTGATATAGGACCTTTTGGTATTGGAGGGTGAATGACCCGGTGGATTTCACCAAGGTCAGAATCACTTACTTGATCTTCTTTTCTTTCAATTTGATCGTTTCGTCATCAACGAAAATACCTTTACCCTTGTAAGGCTCGGGTTTCTTGTATTTTCTGATCACGGCAGCGAACAACTTTACCTGTTGCTTGTCTGGACCTTCAATTAATAATCTAGTAGGACTGGGGGAGGAAATAGTCAAACCTTCAGGAACTGGTAATTTGGGTGTGTATGGGTAACCTATTTTGAGAGCCACCACTTTCTTTCCATTGGCACCTTCCTCTATGGTTGCTCTGTAACCGGTACCAACAAACTTCACAATGGCAAGATGTCCCTCCGATGCTCCTATGAAGTTGTTTTGAAGCAATGCTCTGGTTGTGCCCCACATGGATCTTTGGATCTTGTTCTGGGGATCATCCACACTCACAGTGAGAGTATTATCCACATTGGCGATGTTGACGAACTTGGGAACGGCAGTCTTTAACACTCCCTTTGGTCCTTTTATGATGATCTGTCTGTCTAATCTATAAGTCTCTTTACCTTTAGAGAAGGTCTTGCTGAACTCAAAGGGAATCTCTTCCACAAGACATTGGACTGATTCGTTGAGCTTGATGGGTAATTTTCCTATGTTTGTGCGAGCAACTGAACTCGTGGTAAAGGCTCTTCTTGTTATTAACCCGAGGCTAGGTATTTGTGAAAACATCCTGAGATCTGGTCTACCGTATGATCGTTCTACTTTGTTAATCTTGAAGAATAGATTTTTCATGGAAAATTTGTCCAGTACCGTGTGAGTGGATCACGTGAATAAAGTAGCTTTTTCTCGTGAGTTTTATCACGCGCTAGATCATCTCGAATTTTTTTATTCGTGAGATGAACCTAGTTGAAGTGCTCGAAGACTTAGATAACCTTCAATAACTTGTCATACAGCATAATTCAACATGGTTAGGCAGTTAAAGCATCATGAACAGAAATTGTTGAAGAAAGTCGACTTCCTTGAGTGGAAGCAGGACCAGGGGCATAGAGACACAGATGTGATGAGAACATACCACATCCAGAACAGAGAAGATTATCACAAATACAACAAGACATGCGGTGAAATCAGGAAACTAGCACATAAACTTTCGTTATTACAACCAACAGACCCATTCAGAGTGAAGCATGAACAGTTGTTGCTTGAAAAGTTGTACTCCATGGGAGTATTGGCTACCAAATCAAAGATTTCTGACCTCGAAAACAAGGTAACCGTGAGTGCCTTTTGCCGTAGAAGAATAGGTACCGTGATGTGTCGTCTTAGAATGGCCGAAACCATCGCCAACGCTGTGACATTCATAGAACAGGGTCATGTTCGTGTCGGGCCAAATGTCATTACTGACCCTGCATACTTGGTCACAAGAAACTTAGAGGACTACTTGACATGGGTGGATACCTCCAAGATCAAGAGAAACGTTCTTAAATACAAGAACAAGATCGATGACTATGAGTTGTCTTAGATTATAGAGATGGTGAAACTGGGTTTCATATGTACATTAGACATCCGTAGAGATGAAAATAAACAATATTATTTATAAGTTTTGATGAGGTCTCGATTCTTGGTCGAGGCTAAAAGTTCCGTCTTAAAAATGATCTGAAAATAATGTGAAATATATTTTTATGAGATGGTCCTCTATCCCAATAAACAAACTAATACTATAAACGTGAATCAATTCCAGTAAGATGGAATTGTCCATAATACAAATAAACAACAAGAAATGAATAAATAGAACTCACAATATCAATCGTACCTAAATTTTCTAGAAGTTGGTGTTCATCATTCTTCTGACATCACTCTTCCTATTCCCAGGGATTAAAGAGCCATCTGTAGTACCGATACTATTTTGGCTTCCGTTATGGAATTGACCATTCACATTTGGAGGCGAAGGTGCTGATCCTGATGGTAAAGATCCTGCCGGCTTGAAAGTTCTTTGCTTCGTAATTTCTGTCACTGGGTTTATCATAACGACGGAATTTCTAGCAAGTTGAGTAGCGGAAGGAACATTGGAAAGAGTTCCAGCCAAACTTGTGCTCGAAGTACTAGGAGGCAAAATTGACTGAGAACTTCCATTGGCAGTTACGAATGATGACTGGGATTGATTAACGGGAGAGTGTTTTGGCGAGGTCCATCCTTCAATTGGATTGAACGGTTGCCTTAGAGTTGGAGGATTGGTAGTTCTTGGTTGGAAATCAGTATAAGTTTGTAACGTGGATTTACGGATATCGGATGCGTTACGTAACCTCTGGAGCGGAGCTTGGGGAGGCATGTGCGAGGGCTGCTGTTGATATTGCTGCTGCTGCTGTTCGTGATATTGATCTCCATAGGTGTATCCTTGTTGAGGGTGGTTGTAATGTTGTTGTTCGTGATTATAAGCAGGAGTTTCAGTATAGATGGAAGAAGTGGTAGTCATTCTCTTGTCGTAATTGGTATCCATTTTCAAATCTCTGTTAATTCTCGTTCTATCGTCTCCCTCTTGAGACATTGAATTAATGTTGATTTGTGGAACTGGCTGGGATGGGTCATGTTTGAACTGGCGTTCTTCACCATCAAACCCAGACTGCTCTGCTGCGCCAGGTGCCGCTTCCCCATCAAAGTACACTCTGTAAACAGATTTCATTCTTTTCAATTCTTCTTGCTGTTCTTCATCTAGCGCCTGTCCATCAAAGTCCTCACCTTGTCCATCATGCTCATAGTCGTCATCATCACTATCATTCTTCAAGAGGTTGAATTGTGATATTCTAGGAGACTTTGACTTGGTAAGAGGCATGGTTACCAGGTCCTGAGTCAAATTCATTTGACTCTGGTCATGGGTGGTATTGTTATCGGAGGTGAAATTAAAGTCACCATCAACATGATCATCAGTAATATCATGAGGATTCTTGAATTTGTCTTCATAGTGTAATGTATTCGACGTGTTAGCAGTAGTGTCGTTATGAGCATCTTCGAAAGGCGATGAAGTCAATCTCTCTTCATGATGAGGATCCTGAGCGTAGCCCTGCTCGGTAGAAAGTGCAGTATCCACATCGGGCGCTGGATGGCCATGAATATCACGCGAGTCTAAAGTTGGTGGAAGTCCTTGCACACCTTCGAAAAATGGAGTAGGAGCAGTGCTATTGTTGTTTGCTTCAAGAGACGATTCATTCTCGTACTTAATACCACCAGAATATTTTTCCCCATCTGAATCTTCTGAGTTGGTGACCGACTCAATATCGGATGCGGTTGAAAATTCTGTTAAATCACGATCGCCTCCAATTGACGTAGTGGAATGGTCTGGGAGGGTAGTGTATTCCTTTTCGCCCAATCTCTTGACGGGACTTCTTTCATTGGCAGTACTAGAAATTTCGGTTCTTAAATTCGACTTTTGTGGAGAAATGTTCGAGGGAGCACCAGGTGCGGGAAATCTACTAATGCTTGAGTTACGCGTTCTGTTGCCATATGTTGAGGATCTGTGAGTTCCGTCAAAACCCTGCATTCCGAAATGTCTGGCATAGTCATCCAAGGATGCCTTAGATCCGGTTTGATGTTGGTAAGGTAACACGAATGTGTCCAAGTATGGATCGGAGCCATGTGGACCACCATGAATTGAAGACATGGCTAGCGAAGTCGAGGACTTGTTGTAACTATTGAAACTGTTTTTGGAGCCTGCATTAGCAATGGCTTGGGGGTATCTGAGAGAGTTTCTGTTATGGAATGGATCCTCCATGTTGTATTTTGGATGGGGCAAGTCGGGCAACGCGGTTGCTTCACCATTTTCATCGAAATCAGGATCATGTTCCATGGCCTCTTTCTTGTCCTTTCTGTAGTTTCTATAAAGTAACAATCCGAGGACGGTAAAAATGACAACCAGGGGTAAAACCACCGCAAGGGAGATGGTCAAAGCGTTGTTAGAGACAGGTTTCTGGCATTCGGCACTTTTATTGTGGTCACACCGGTCGGCATCGGAGGTTCCGCTTGAACTCGAGGAGGCTCGCGGAGCGATATCAACTGTAGGATCCTGTCTGCGTGCTTGGACCACATGGTAGCTCTTAGTGGCTCTGTGATGCATGATTAAGGGTAAAGCGAGTGTGTGGCCGAGGAATGGCTTGGTGTATCAGGTTAAAACAACGTAAGGAGTGAAATCAGATCAACAGAAATAACAAAACAAAACAAAACTATCCAAAAAGAAAAGGAATAACGAATGTGAGGCAAAGAACCGGGGAGAGCTTCTGGATTGTAAGCAAGGATGGATATGATCTGGGGAGATCGTAGGATGGATTTCGGATCAAACGATGGAAAAAACGGTATTCTGATCCAAGTAACAGGGGATTAATTGGTCGATCCACGTATATAGACGGGTTTTGATAGCAGAACTAAGCTAGAATCACAAACCACAAGGGAAATGGAGTTGGGGTTTTGGATGTATGTTGGGTATAGAAAGCGAAGGACTACCACAAGCAGTTGGATCTAGAAGAATTCACTACTATAAACCAAGAATGGCCAGGCTTTAGAGTTTTAGGAGTCTGACCGAATCAGGACTGACTTCCTACAGTACCGATTGAGAATCTCAATCAAAACACTTACCCGCCCGCCTTGTTGAAATTTTTTTTTTGTGTCACGTCGCGTGGTAATAAAGGAATGGATCAGAATCAGCAGGAACTGTGTGTCTAGGAAATTACAGAGGAGCATAGAGAGCGTATTTGTGGAAGAATTTCTATTTGTGAAAGGTGAGGATGGTACTGCAATCTGACAATGTTTAGGTACCTTTTGGCGGGTACTTGATGAAGATTATAGGGGTGATTCACACCTTCGGTCACTATGTTGTCTGATAATAATGTATTGTACAGATTCTCCCTCCTTCTCCGATCCAGGATGCCTCGACTCTAAATACACCTTTTCTATTCATGTATATGTCCCTCTCTCAGGTCTCGACTTGATTCTAGTCTTACAATTTACTCCCCTATCTTTGCTCTACCTTCAGCTCAACTGTATGCTGTGAATTTTACTCCATAAGGCAACCCTTTTTTTCTTCCGCAGCCCAAGCCTCGTTCTCAGCTAGTACAAATTCGAATGAGTCCAGATTCACCAAGCCTACAACACTAAGGTGAAGTATATGCCTTCAAATCCGGACTCACAAACGAGTTCCCCGAGGCCTGAAATTGAAATCGATCTGAAAGGGGAGTTCACTAGTTTGTAGCTCGTTAAACTGAAATTGCATTGGCAGAAACGCGGTACCAATGCCATATCTATGTGCCATCGCTATTAACGGTGACAATAATAGATACCTTACGAGCTGCGAACGACATCGCGAGACCTGCGACATCCTAAGCCCCTACCAACCCGAGCTGTCCACTGAAAAGGAGGCGCGGTATTTCCAGTTTTGCACTAACCATCAACAAAATCCCCAGATAGGGACCGTTTGGGCTCAAATGTTGTGTCAACAAGGCTGTTGTGGTCATTTGCAGCCAACGGTGTGTCTCTGACTCTTGGCTTCAATGGAAATTCCATCACGTGTGATGATCTTCCAAGACCAAGAATACGGCAAAGAGGGGCCAGTGAACGATGGAACTGACTGTGAACTGCATGTTGTGTACCCGAGTCTTCCTTCCTATTCCCGGCACCAGTATGTGACCAAAAAACGAATGTGCAGTCTGAAACTCTCGGGTGCAAAAATAATTACGCGTTCTACCTCTCTACTACATTGCTATGTACATGAACGTTATTATTATTATGTTGTCATTATTATGAGCGAAATCGAGATTACCACGTCTGCAATTGCTCAAAAAGATCTACTCTATAACTGGTGGCCCCGAGGTTTTCGGAAACAGACTTTCTGGCTTCATCAACCATACTTGCGTGTGCACAAGAGGCAATAGCCAAAGGCCCGTTGGTTTGGGTGATTTCTTCCCGGACTATGTCATAGACATCAGGTCTGCCTTCTCTGAACTCGATGAACGATAATTTGTTCTTGAGGTCCTGTATGTAGTCGTTGGACTCTTCGGGATTGTCTGACTTCTTCTCTTCCTCCTCATCATGGTCCAATTCGTCATCACTAGAACTGAGTGCGCTAGGGACAATTGGTTCTACCAATCCAAGGTGGGGCTGGGTGACGTAAATGATTGTGTCAATGCCGCTAGTCTTGAGCTTCAACAATTCAGTGTAGAACCATTCGAGCGAACGGAAATGACGTACTACCCATATAAGTTTGACACCACCAGTTCTCTTCTTGGCAATGTCGGTAGCTTCGTAGTACATACCTGGAATACCATTACCACCGGCTAAGAACAAGGTATTTTCGAAGCGGCTCATAGCAGTTGGCTGGCCGTAGGGTCCTTCGATGGTGACCTTGATGTGAGCAGTGCTTTCAGGTTGCTTGCTTAAGTACTGGTACAAACCATGGGTTACACCTCCCTTGACCTTGATGTAGAATGTGATGGTATGTTCTTCAGCTACCGAGTCCACAATGGTGAACGGATGGGATTGCCAGAAACAGGAGGGTCTCAAGAAATGGATATACGCAATACAGCCTGGATAAGGCTTCCAGTAAGCTGGTCTGGAAACAGTCACTCTCAAGGTCTCATTTGCAATCAAACGCACTTCGGCTTTACGCACTCCAAAAGCCACCAAACGTCCTATACGCACAGCACGATCAAATACCCATACTGCAGCAGCAGCATACATCCATTCGGCATATCCGTCTTCACGAACATGAATCCATGCACCAGCAATGAAGATGATTGCCATAAGAATATGGACACCCAAGAAAACTTCGTAGTTGGCTTTTCTGAACACGGCAAGTGACTGGAATACCATGATGGATGCAGCCACCACTGCGACATAACCCATTCTGACATACATTTGGGCGTTTCTGGAAAGGTACTTACCAACTCCCTTACCGTTATAAGTCATACCCACTCCATGTACCATCATCAACAAGAAGGTGGTACGTGACATCCACTTGTGGATATAAACAAATCTAGCATATGGCCACCCGGACAACCACTGCATGAAGTTGTTTCTACCAGCAAACAAGATCAAAGGAGCCATCAACCACAACAGCATAATCCCGGTTCTGTCAGCAATCTTTCTTCCGATCTCTGCCGACTCACTGGTGGGCCAAAAGAGGTTGGGAGAATCGTGTTTATAATTGACTGCACTGAAGACGAACGCCATAGCAAACCACCCAAATACCAAGATGGACTCCAAGCGGGTAGGGAACAAAAACTGGAAAACTCCCAAGAACTGCTTGTGGTGTGCATGCGATTGTCCAAATAAAGCTGGCAAAGTGAAGTAGCGTCTGAAGCCATTGACAAAGGCACCTGTGAACTTCTTAACAAACCCAGGAAACAAAAAGTAGGCCAAGTTGCAAATTCCGGCTGCAAACATTACTGCGAACCAGTACGACATAAGCGCAATTCCGTACCACGACGCACGGTTGTAGTTATAGAAACGTCCGATTTCCGAGTTCCATCCACCAAGAACAGTCTTCTTGGGGATCAGCACCGGCTTGTAGTAGATCTTTTTGGCGTTGTAGGACTTGTCAGCAGTGACATTGGATACCAAGTACTGGGTAGCATTGTTAAAGGAGTCCAAGTACTGTTCCTCAGTAATAGGATGTTTTGAAGTCTTACAAGACTCAAGGAACGACTCACGGGCTTTCTTGTATGGAATCTGCTCGATACAGTGGGCCATTGACCCAAGGGCTTGTTGGTTATTGACATTACAGTATCCGGCTTTGTCAGTTGTGGCATTGAACAAAATCGCCTTTTTTCCTATGAGCGCTGAACAAGCGTTGGGACCAAAAGTGTCTTTATGGTAGATTAAGTCCAATGCGTCAGCATGGACAGACACCACAAGGAGTCCTGTTCCTACCAAAAGTTTTGTTAAGCTGACCATCGAATGTGACTTAATAGTCGAGAACACCACATGCACTGGGAGGATCCAGGCCCCCATTTATGCTTTTTCAATCTGTCAGACTCGAAGTGCCTAAATTTTTTGTCTGAAAATGTCAGAATTTCATGCAGTTATCAGATGGGGGAGGGTACATTGCAGACCCAAACCCATGGACAAAAACCCGGGTTTTAGACCTTCTCACAGGAAACTTCCTGCAACTTAACCCTGGAGACCGAACCGGACATTGCCGACAATGGAACCTAAACCTTGGGTAGCCTTCAACCCGACCCCATACTCTTCTGTATATATTCTTCGAAACTTTTATAACTCTCCAATTCAATTTAGGCTACACTCAATTGGACTATTCTTGAAACGTTTCCTGTCATTTAGTCCAGCATATGGCCATACTTTCTTTTCTTGGCAATTATGGTGTTAGTGTCTCCGTTCCTGGTAATGAAGTGCCGTCGTATGGCCACAACCCTACTTGTGCCAATTGTACAAAAGCAGTAAAAAAGAAATCTCGCTATGGCTACAATTGGCTCGGATCAGAGTTATCTGATCAATCATTGGCAGTACTAGCGACAGGTATACGCGGCTTAGCAGAATTCGCACCAGCGCCGAATGAGCACCGGAATTACGATCCCCATTTAGGAGACCCTAAAACCCCAGTCTGCTGCCCATTTCAGGGCTGAAGCAGGGGCGGATGTGGGACACTGGCTGCAGTAATGCAATCAGTTTGCGCTTCGACTGGCAAACTGGACCCCGAAAGAGGGCTTTAATTGCATCGACAGCTTCAGCCACGTATATAATCCCGGCAAGCCGGTACGGTTCCTTTCGGCAACCGCCGATGGAGCATGGCTTGTAATACTTGCTTGCACTCAGGGTTGTGTTTTCGCAGGCTGTGATTGGTCTTCATCTCCATTTCCGGATTTGAGAACAATAACTCCCATCTGATAAAAACGCTGGGCTCCCTGCAGTCCGTAATCTTTTCAATCTTTCCGGGTTTGAGCTCGCCAGGTTGAGCCGCAGCTGAGGTTCTACGCAACCCGACGCATTGGGAGGGGCTTATGAGTGTTAGCCTTGCTCCGACAATGGAGATACATGTTTCACATAACACCAGGGTAAAAAGGGACCATGGACCCGTTCTGAAGTCGAGTCTGGGAACTTTTTAGTTATCAAAAGCAGGACCCGAAAAGCCAAGACTAGTTCTCTAAACACTCCGAGATCTCGCCTCTATTCTTGAAGTACTTGGCTTCCGGCCCGGCTTCAAGCTTCTCTATTTTTAAAATTGGGTTTTTTAGACCTATCAAATATTTTCTGTCTGGAACTCCCTCAAAAAAAAATGTCTGCCGTTATCTAGATGATCTAGATTAGCCGCAATTTTTCCAGACGCACTACAGCCCCAAACCCCTTGGCGATCAAAAGAGGGCTGAACCTTCCTTGACATTCCGGTTCCTACTTAAGCCTGGTTCCAAAATTCTTTGATAATCATCTACAGCTCTAGTCTTACGTTGTGCTTCAAATTGCACGATCGAAATCATGGCGTCGCTAGCCAAAGCGAGGGTTTCGCTAGTGAACCAAAAACTTCGGGCGGCAGGAAATCTTGAACTTTCGAACACACAACGCTTTCTCCGTAACGCCATTTGTATCACAATAAGATTTGGGCACAATTCATAATATCCGAGGAAGCCCGCCTCCCACTCTATTTCATCCGTCGCGAGCAGCGCCAAGCTCTTATTAGATGCTGTAACATGCTTTGTCGATTGTTTGTCCAACTTCCAAGACCATTCATGTTTCGGATATCTGTACTAAGGTGGTGGGGTTAGACAGTCTATTCCGTCTTCAAATGCTGACTTGAACTCTTGAAATTGTTTGTTCGTGATAGGGTTCGTCCTCTTTCTTCTTGCTATTGTCCGATCTCGGGGTAGCAATAATTTAGAAGATTCAGAATCTAACAGGACAATGTGCAAACGTAAATTTTATCCTGCGGCATCTGAAGAGTGCATTGAATTGTCTCGAAGACCTCGCATCTCACGTTACTAAACATCACAATGGATATTAAATTAGTAATTACAGGATTATCCCACAGATTTCAATTTTCATATATTTTTTGCCTTCTCTAGACATAATTTAATCAAAAAATATTACAAAAATGAAAGCATGTGGGAGGCTAGGCAAGAGCACTGTGATGCCCCACTCGATTTCTTGTAGGAAAGGACAAAGTTTGGCAGACTCAAGCTGCACATTTGACAGATTAATTGGGGAATGCTGAAAGTTAGATCGAATAGATAAGGCCTTTTCGTTCCGTATCGGCTAAAATTTGCAAAATTCTTGACGAGGTTTATGCGGACGAACCATGTGTTACTTTTAGTGTTGCCAAGACCCCAATCCATTCAAAATTTTAATTACATCAACCAAGGTAGTATAAAATCATCATATGTGGTGAGGACAAATTACATGTGGACAAATAGTGTCAGATACTTCAGATCTAATACGGCATTGGGTCTCAACCTACACAGTGATAACTTTGCTTGCTAGACAAAAGCTCTCGCTGAAAATGATGTATACATAGTGGGCTGGGTTGACATTTTCATTGTTCGGACCTTTCATCAAGTATCATTGTGTCAGATCAAAAGAAGTCCTATGTCATTGCTTTGGAAGGGAAAAGACAATCTGAAAGTAGCTTTAAGTGCTGTGAAGTTTTCATTTGTTTGCAGCCAGGTAGATTTTTTTTGAATGGGACGACTATTCCTCACAAATTTTGTCTGCAAAAATTTGTTTTTCGAGTTTTCTTCGTAAACAGCACAAATTAAACAAAAACTATATTTAAACGAAAGAGAATCTAAGCTTACAAGTAATCGCCACTGGAAACCCAACTAAGGAGTCAAATCAGTCAGAGATTCTTGATAGATAAAATGGATGGGTAGTTTATTAACATATTGATTAAATTGACAGGATGCGACCACTATAAAGAGCAAATATTTCATTCTAAAACTGCTGCATTATAAAGAAGTCTAAAGCTACTAACTATTTACATGAGACAACGTCCTTTAGGCTGCGGCAGGGAGCACTTCTCTTCCAACGGGAACGGCCGCCAATTCACCATCACTATAGGACGCCTTGAAGAAGGAATAGTGCAACACTATATCATCAATGTTTCTCATAGCAGGGTCTTTAGCAAATTCAGGATCAATGAAGAAGAAAACCGGCATGTCGACTTCCTCGCCGGCACTGAGTCTCTGTTCTTCGAAGCAGAAACATTGAATCTTGTTAAAGTAAGGTGCAGCATGGTCAGGAGTGACAGAATAGGTGGCCATCCCGATGATGTCTTCCTTCGACATGTTCTTTGCCCTGTAGAATGCCAATGCGGTTTCACCAGGTACTATGTAGACTTCTCTTTGCAAGGGAGTAAACTTCCAAGGCAAGATACCAGAAGATTGACAAGTGAACTGAATCCTGATTCTTTTGTTGGTGTCGACCGGAATAAGCTTGTCGGGGGTGAACATAGCCGAGTCTGTAATAGGGATACCTGCCCAACCCGTTCTTTTACAAAGGGCACGATATAAGGGAACTGCACCAAACGCCAAAGCAAGAAACAAAATCCCTAAGGAAGCGGAGTAGTAGGTAGCCGTAGTGTTTCTATAACGGATCTGTTCTGCTCTCTCAAGCTCTGCCCTGTCAAGCCTTTCCCTTTCGTATTGTCTTTGTTCCTTTTCGCTCCTTTGAAACAGTGTAGGGAATTGACTGAAAGATCTGGCTCCACTTTTCAATGTGGTATGATTGTTGAGTGTTTGGATTCTGAGACCTGTAAGGCCAAGTCTGTTCGTTAACATGGGTCTGGAATGCCCCACAAGACCTCCTAGCCTCGTAATTTGACTTATACGGATCATTTTTGAAGTAAAGAACGAAACACCGGGGTTTGGAATTTTACCCTGTAGATTTTAATTCGCTTTTGGTTTTGATTTTTTGAGACTGTAGATTAAAATGAGATCAGAATTGTGACATCGAAAAACGACTAGTGAGTCTCCAATACGACAAAGAATATCACTTATCCTCAAGAGAAAGATCCTAAGATTTCGAGAAGTCATTATTTGATACTTAAAGTTACACATTATCAATATAAGCTATTGATGCCCACAAGCGAGCATTTCATTTAGTTCTAAAGAAACGTACAATCTAATTCATTACATCATGTCACTTATACTCAGAAGCATAAGGCGGACCCCCATTACAATTGTCAGATCATACTCTAAGATCAATTTCCCCGAGCAAGGGTACCGGCATCAAGAGGATTCGAAACATCGTGAAAAACCCAAGATAGGAGATTTCAAAAACCCTTTATTACACACATTTCTTGTGGCATCGTCAACATGTTTGATTCTTCACTCCGTATGGTTGAGATTAGAATTCGAAGAAGAAGAGGAGAAATTGCACAGAAAGTCTAGAGATCTTGAGGATGTGATACAGAAGTTCGTGGATGAAAAGAAGCTGGAGTTGGTATCAGAATCTAAGAGATGGTACCACTACTTATGGAAGTAGCTCCAAGGCTCATTTTTACTTGTGTTGAGGGCTCTCTTTACAGTTGGACATTTATCATACCATGCATTATTTATTCCAAGATATACTAAGGTTCAGGACTGAATCCAATGAATATCATTCTTGTATATAAATCTAATTAATCCGTAGTCTTTTTGAATCTACTACTAAACTTTGCAAATTTAGCTGCTGTGGATGTAGACAAGATTGATTGTTGGTCAACACTATACGTAGATTGAACATCGTCGGTGCTTCTGTTTCCGATACCGGTACCATCGTCAACCATTTCCTCAAATCCTTGTAATTTGCCTATCATCTTCAATCCGTCTTCGAATTTAATTCTGTCGAAATGTCTCATTCTAAATGTGGGGTTCTTTATGAAATCATCGAAGTTATCCAATTTAAGGAGATCAATACATTGTCTCAACTCAGTGAATGTGGTTTCTAAGGCGACATTACCCGTAGATCCTTCACCCTCCGCATTTTCACTTTGAGCAGCTCCATTCATCTCATACAAGGATTTCATTGACTCTTCGATATGTCTCACGTCCAAATCAAAATTTTGAATCGCAACTTTGTTGTATATCTGCGCATCCTTCAACACACTCAAAAAATGCTCTGCCACAGAATCGTAGGTTCTGAACAAACCTAAAGTCCGAATGGATTTGGGCAAGTTGGAGAATATAGAACTGAACAAACTCACCAAGAATCCAGAGAAATCAATGATCGAGAAGTTGGCCTCATCATTTTTGTGGACTGGCAACCAGTCTACATACTCGACCGAGTCCAATAAATCTCTGATTTTACCGTCCACCATCGAGAAGATGACGCTTTCGGAGTATTTTCTAAGAGCTGTAAAATGTTCCACAGCCTTAAGAACTGGCAAATCGTTGACGTCAATGTTGTGAATTCCAATACCCGTATGAAGACGCAATCTCTTGTTGATCAAATTACCAATCTCATACACACTGAACAAGTAGTATTCTAAATTGGTATAACTTTGAGAAGTGATTTCCTTGTTCATTGAATTCTTTTCGATGAACTCTTTGATGTCATTGGAAATACCAACTCCACGTTGGTTGCCTAGTACTCTCTCGAAAATGTCAGTAACTATGATGTTATTCAACTCATTCAATTCATAACCATAATGCTGGTTAATAAATCTGGTGACTTCTTCCAACAAAGATCTTATACCAAGACAGTAGTGAACATAATCTTCACTGAATGGAAACGTAACTGGCAACCTAACCTCCTTATTCAAAGAACTTTGCTCATACCAACAAATCTTCATAATGTTGTCATAGTCTTCTTTCTTATCCACAATCAAAGGCATGTAGTGATCTGATTGAATTGACTCAACGAACTCAAGTCTGAAGTCCCGTATTATCATTGGACCGAAATAATCTTTGAAGATTATGACAAGCACTTCATAGATCTCGAGGATATTGTAATTATTCATCTCCATGATCTGAAGAAAGTTTCCAATTACGTCTTTGACATTTGAAAGATCCTCCAACTGGGAAAACTTGTGGGTTTTGAGGAAGTTGATCAAGACTGGCTTAAGTTTGGTGATAAACGATTCCCAAAGATCGTTGGCTTGATCGTTTGATCTTAATTGAAACTTAGTGATCAAATTAATTTGTTTGTCCATAACGAAAAGTGAAGATATCTTCTTGAGGTAATCTTGAAGGGCTGCCAACGATGAGAAATTTGCCAAGTTCTCGAGCGTAGTTTTAGATGAGGTTGTAGAAGTGATTGGATAAATGAACCTATTATACTTTTTAATCCATTCTTTGTTGTATAGCACAGACAACTGATCAATTTCTCCTAGAGTTTGATAAACTAAAATGGCATCGAATAACACCGACAAGTCAATCTTGAGGTCATTTGAGTCTGACAATAAATTTATAGTCAACAGGGGTTCTCTTAGCGAAAGTTCAATAGGTGAATTGATCTTATATGGCAAGAAGGTTGCATTCTTCTTTTTTAACCTTTCCCATCTGTCTTGTAAATCATAGAGATTTTCATAAATTAGATCTCCAATACTGTCAAATTTCCTTTCCAAGTTTAATGATAGCCATTTTATCAAACCTTCAAATGACTCGTCTTTAATCATTCCTATTAAATGTGGAATTGAATCGTAAATCTTGATGGTAAATTGGAAGTTTTCCACTTTAGGCAAATGTACATTGGTGACTTCATCGATCAACTTTAGCGCACTGAAGTACTTTCTTTGTTTGATCAACTCATGGATTTTGTTGGTAATCTCCAAAACCTGGATACACAAATTTAACACTATCTGAGTTTCGTTGATTTTGACGTTGACGTCCTTTTTCTTGAGCAAGCTTTTTTTTCTCAACAGGAGCTCGTACACCGATTTGTTGAGAAACTGGTTGATCTGGAGCAAGCTTTTGTTAAGGTCGTTAGATTCGTCGTGGATCATATCAATGGTATCAATAGACTGGTTGATCTCATCAGTAGAGTTCAACGATAAAGTCGTGAGTTCTTCATCCTTGTCTTTAACAATATCGTTCAATTTTGAAATGAGGTCCGCAAGACCATTGGCCTTGATTGCATCCTGTATTATTGGAGCCAAACTCTCTAAATAGTCCTCCGAGTTAAGCGAAGTTTGGAAAATATCTTCATCTCTCAAAAGAAGATTTTCAAGCTGGGCCGTATCAATTGAGCCATTGTTTGCTGACTTGTTTGTGTTGTCTGCAACTGGCGGCATGATCTTCAGAGGGTAAGTTGTATTTAGGCTAGTAGAGTTTGATTCAACTTGTGTTGATGTTCCTATTGAGAGACGAATTTGGGATCACGTGAAAAACTTCACTGAGAAACGTATTAGATCAGAAGTAAAGAGAACGAAGAGCGAAACGACCAAGTATCATGATTCCGAACCACATTCTAGTTCTTGGGGCTCCAAAAACAGGAAAGTTGCGTTTGGCCCAGCACATTGTGGCCAAAAACACCACATCTTCCGAAGACGAATTTCCAGGCATAAATGACGATTCTCATAGTGGATTAATAGTTAAAACAAGTATCAATACAAAATATTATACTACCAAGTTGAATGTGCTTGTTGACGAGTATCCTGAACAGAGACCCGAAGGATTGGTAATCACAGACGAAGCGAAATTGGTAGCATTGAAGGAATGGGCAGTGGAATTTCAGGGTGCTGAGTGTACTGAAGTCCGAGAAGTGGTTGAAGGGTTGATCTTTTGCATCAATATCAAGGATGATCTGTTGGAATATGTGGAAAAATGTTTAGCGGTGGTCGAGGAAATCAAGAGGAGCATAGATGATGGATTCTTGGTGGTGGTAGGAACGAATTCCGCCGATGAAAGTAAGCAAGAAGAAGTGGAGGACTTGGTGATCTCGTTTGGATTTGAGTATGCGAATTGGAGCGAAGAAGGCAAGAATGAATACCACGAATACATAGGAAAGGACAGAGTGACTGAGATCTTACATACTCACGACTGGACCGAGAAGGAATTAGTTTATGACTATGAAAAGAGCAAGAGAGGAAAAGCGGCAGATATGACGGAGGGACTATTAGAGCAATTTAATGCGGAAGACGATGAGAGTGAAGTAAACACCAAAGAAGGTGCCCCTGCCATTGACCTTGAGGATATATTTCAGAAACTACAGCTTGCAAAGGAAAATGTTCAACATTTGACTCCTGATCAAAGAGAGTCCTACGTTAATAAAGTCATTGCGGAGGTAATTGATTTTATATGAAACTTCTTAGATATCACAACTTGATATTGCTTGGTGGTACCCTTCCATATGGATTCGTGTACTTGATGAGATATCCCGGATCAAAGTAACATTCCTGACAATCTTCTTCTGCTACGCCGTTTTCATGAATGAAAACAGCGAAATCTACATATGGGACAGTTTCGTCAATCACCACCATCGGTGCGTGCCATGTACCGGCTCCATATGTGACAGATTGGTTTCCCTTACAAAAGAATGCTCGAACAGACTTTGGATCAGGAAGTTTTTCAGGAGATGATTCGTCAGTCTTTGCAACGATGACTACGTATGACACACGGTGCCTATCCTGGCCCATTGGAACAAAGGTCTGGGTTGAAAACGGATGTCTTTCCAACACTTTAGAATTGTATAGTTTGAATGTGCCTCGGTTCGATATGAGCTTTTTAGGAGCAGAACACCGGAATATGTTCCAGTTTGCTGTGGCAGGTACTCCGCTGGGACAATTGGCAAAGTTGTTAACAACGGGCGCCACTTTGTGCAATTTGACTGCAGTACCATAGTTGGCAGCGGAACTTTCAGCATGTCTGATCTGTTGATCAGCACTTAGCACTCCTCCATAGGGGGCAAAATTCTGGGGGGTTATTGGTTCAGCAAAGATCTGTGGTGGAATCTTACTCGTATCGAAAGTTTTGAGTGGCATTGTGCGAAGAGGGTTTGTTTAGAGTGGAATTGGTCGAGTTGTACCCAGCTTTAGATTTCACCTATCGATATCAAAGATAACCCTCGGAGAAGAGCGAGATCACGTGCAATTCTTCAAAACCCCAGATCTCATACAACTTCCCCAATCTGCAGTTCCTTTTTGAAGGAAACATCCTAGCATTTGACAAATAACTATGTTCAAAAGCAATCCATCCGTTAAAAAGCTTATACTCATATATTGGTGTTCGTGCCGATACTTATTGATGACTTAGGCTTTCCGAAAGCCTAGCCGTATAAGGGTTAAGAGATTGGGAAGTCTTTCCAAAATGGATCCTGCACCTTGTATGTACTTATTGTACACGAGTATACATGCATCTACCCTAGTAGTAGAAGTTTTGTAGTTCACATAATCGGGATTTCCACAATATGTGTCCCCCCATTCCTCTTCCTATCTATTCTTGCTTCGTCTATGTATGTTTTCGTTCCTTGTCTTCCTATTCTAGAATTTCATCTCCCTAATAAATTCGCACACCTCTTGATGACTTAATTGAACCACAAAGCAAACAAATAAACTGGTGGCGCTATATCACCTTACTTAAAGTGGCAAGACCTTTGTACAATCTTGTTAAAGTAGCTAGCTTTCTTTTAAAGTCAGCCAGTCGGACGCACTCATACGACTTAGACCAAGGTGTTATTCCAGTTCCTCGCTGAAGCACTTACAACTACGTCATTTTCCAGGTGAAGTTCGTTTAAGAATTGAAAACAAACATCTTGATTCGAATCAAATTTGTGATTTCGGGACACTTATTCAGTTCTCTCCGAATCTACCTCAGAAAATCATAACTGGTTCCCGCTCTTATCAAGCAGCTCGTTCAAAGAAGAAAACCGACAAAAGATCATTTCTAGCTTGATTCTTTGAACAAAATGTCAGACGGATTTGTTCACTTGAAGAAACAAACTTCCCGTGAGAGCGACGATGAAACCGCTACCTTGATCCAAGGTGAAGACAACCTTCCTAAGGAGGCTCCTGCCAGTGTGATGTATATACCCGATGAAGGAAGATTCAACGATTTCAGTACGTTGGTCGAGGGACAAACAGGAAGCTCGAGCGAAAGAGCGAACATTAACGGAGCTGCCTTCAAAGCCAAAACCAAAAACTTGACTACATCCCTCCAACAACTTCAATACAACGAGTACAAAATCGCTTTGGACAGATCTATCAACCTGACCATCGAACTTCTTTACGAACTAACGGAAGAAAATTCTCAGAGACCAATATTTTACCCCACTAAAATCGAGGGTGAAGATGACATTCTTTTGAATTCAGCAAAATCTCACCTCGCGTTGATCATGAATGAAACCTCCTCGAGAAAATTAGAAAAGGCCAAGGCTGCAGTAGAAAATGAGGACGAAGAATTTCCTGAATTCAAAGTTCTCAATCTTGACCTTAAAAGTGGGCATCGTAAAGATGACGATTTAGTATCGAAATTGGACAAGAAGTCCATAGCAAGACTTCTCACCAAGAAATTCAATCAGCAAGTAAAATACTTACTCAACTTAAAAGATAGAGTGGATGATACCACCTCGAAAGTCTTTGTTACTGGTGACTTAAACTCGGGAAAATCAACGTTCTGTAATGCGTTGTTAAGAAGGAAGATATTGCCTGAAGACCAACAGCCATGTACTTCCGTATTTTGTGAGGTAATCGATGCTTCAAAGGAGAATAATAACGTTGAAGAAGTGCATGCCATAAGAATTGGTTCGGACTACATCATTAATGATGAAACCACTTACGAAAAATACCCACTCCCAAAGCTTGAAGATTTGGTGTACGATTCTGATAACTTTGCCCTATTAAAAGTCTACGTCTTAGACAGTAGATCTTTCCACGAGAGTTTATTACACAACGGAGTTATTGATATCAAATTAATCGACGCACCGGGTTTGAATTTGGACTCCTATCAAACTACGCAAGTATTTTCAAGACAAGAAGAAATTGATCTAGTCGTATTTGTGGTCAATTCCGAAAACCACTTTACCCAATCTGCCAAAGAATTTATTACTGCAACTGCAGCTGAAAAGAGATACGTCTTCATTGTTGTGAACAAATTCGATAACATCAAGAACAAAGAAAAATGTATGCAGAGGATTCTAGAGCAAGTTAAAACATTGTCCCCGGATACTTACAAGAATGCAAAAGAATTTATACACTTTGTTAGTTCTGAGGAAGTGTTGAATGATGGTCCCGATGATGGCCCTGGTGATGATGACGACCCAGAAAATTCTGATCCACGTGGAAATCCAAATTTTGATCATTTAGAAGCCTCCTTAAGAAAGTTTATTTTAGAAAAAAGGGCAATTTCAAAATTGTTACCAGCCAAGAGTTATTTACTCAATATTCTTAATGATTTGGATGCCTTGTCAAAACTCAATGAAAAGATATACAACCAATCGAAAGAAGAAAAGTTGAATGAACTCAAAGAGAAAATTAGTCCAAAATATAATGAAATCATGAACAAAAGTATTAAGATTGGTGATTCAATCAACAATTTAATCGATCAAACATACACTGAAGTTTACAATAACACCAAGAAAGATATTTTGAATACTGTCAATCATTTGGGAGAGACATGTGTTGAAGTGAAGTATCATGGCTTACAGAACTTGTATGAATTTGCCAGGGAAACCCAGATTTCTATGTTTAACATAATTATGGAAACTTTAACCTCTAGTGAAGAAGAAGCGAGAAAATTGACTTCTGCTCAAGTCGATGAAATCATTAAATTCGGCCAATCTACATTAGGTGAAGAATTTTTAAATGACCGTGTGTTTAACTCAGACCTCATGTTTACGAGAAAGCGTGATTCAATCAAAAAGAAGTTGGACGATACAATTGATATTTCTGACTTTTTCGATCCATCGTTGGAATCGTTTTTGTTATGGCTGGGTGTTCCTAAGGCATTTGTTTCAACCACCAGAGATCAAATCAACTATTATAACCCAATCGGATTAATCAGTAATATTCCAAGTAATGCTTTGGCATTAAAACAATCGATTCCTTCACAATTGACTTTGCACACGCTCTATTCGAGTGGAAAAATTTTGACAACCGGGGCTCTCATAAGGAAATTTTGGGACTTTTCTCACGTCCTTACTCCTTCCGTTCTTAGAAAAGTTGCATTACCAGTAGTCGCATGTGTTTCGGGAGTAACACTCTACTATTTGATAAGTGACATACCCAATGCATTCCCAAGAAATCAAGCTAGAAAGATCAAGAAACAGATCTTCGAGTTAGACTATCCTCACGCGAATGCGACCAGAGTAGCAAGGGAATGTCAAAGAGTCTTGAACTATCCTTCAAGACAGGTAATGAACAATTTCCAAACTAGTATTGATAAGAGATCTATGGAGAAGGAGAAGTTGGAAAAAGATATTAAGGACGCTGAAATCAGCTCTACCTATTTCGCTGGATTGCTAGGTAAGGCTAGATATCAAAAGGGATTGGTTGAGGAGATCGATTTAGAAAGTATCAATGTAGTCGATTAATTTTTAACCTAATTTTGGTCTTCATATTTATTATTATGTCTTTTATTGTGAATAGCTGTCAAATGAGTGAAGTCTCTTCTTGTATATAAAATAATGAGATCTTGATTTGTTTCTAGTCTATATGTTTAGCGAGATTTCCTCTGGACGGCAATCAACACTAGGACGACCACGAAAATTACAAAAGATAAACTAAAACTGAATTCGAATGCTCCCTTGTAACATTCATTGCCCTTGTAGCAAATTCCCGTTTCTGGATCCGAATTGTGATCATACAAGTATCCGAAATACTTATTCAACGAGAATAACACAATCAAAGGCGCAACGCATATCAACCCCCAAGTAGTGGAGAAGGTCTTGGTTCCAAAATGGTCCGCAATGACTGCCGGATATGTACCGAAAGCCAACCCGTAACATCCTCCAATAGTTGCCGATGCCAATGTAATGAGGTGAGGATTGTTGACATTGACTATGTTGATAAACTGACCAGTTGCTAACGCGAGTGAAGTACCAACAACAATCCATAGTCTGTGAATGTGAAATCTTTTGTGGATGTAGTCACTCAAAAACCCGGAAACCAATCTGCCTCCGAATGAAGCCAACGAAATCACTGACACTTGGACTGCTTGCAAAGCAGCTGCACCACCAGAGACAGGAGCGCCCCCTCTGATGGCTAAAATAGCCCTAGTCAACAAGTATTTCAGAACCTCGCTTTCGCCATCATTGTTGTGGTTGTTTCCATAATTGTACTGTGCGGTCACCACAAATCCAACTGAATAGATATACATCTGACAGATCCCACTGCACAAACCCACTACCAAGAAATGAGTCAAGAAGATTTTATCAGTCAATCTTTCTTTGATGATGTCAATGGGACTTTTGGTTTTGGTATAGCCTTGGTTCTGTTTCACCTGTACGACTGGAATTCTCTTTGAGTTTTGAGAAGCTTGGGGTACTCCCAAGCTCGTTGAAGAATTCTTCCTTGAGGATAAGGGGATAGACGAGGACGACTGACTTTGAGCCAGGTCACGAACATTCTGCAATATTGGTGCTGCTTCGGCAGCTGTCGAACTAACTGAGGACCTAGGGGTTCTTTCGCCGATACCCCAGAAGGAGAACGAACCCCGTAAGGACTCGGCCTTATCACCAATGAACAGCTTTTTATTCTTTGGTAGTATATTGGATCCAGATTCATCCACAAATATGAGGGAGTTACTAGAATTTGATCTTGATATCAATGCGGATTCCTCACCCAGGTCATCGGCGGCAGGAACAGGAATCGCCTCTTCATCGTGATGGTCTTGGCTGATGTGTACATGGACAAAAAACGACCCAGCGAAGGTCACTGCTCCACAGAAAAGTGACAAGAATAACAACAAACCCCCGGTATTATCACTAAATGCGGTAGCAGCAATGACCGAGAATATCGTGGCAGATAAACCAAAAGCACTCACAGGAAAGGCACCTGCGGTACCTCTGTGTTTGGGAAAGTTCGCCTGTGCCGCCTTCAATGTGGCAAAGAAACAGGTGATGGACCCAGACCCAACGAAGGCCATAGAAACACAGATCAACGGAAGACTTGCAATTCTGTTTTCATAGATATGGTTCAACCCTAAGTAGCCGGCAAAAATACCCACAGACCCCAACAAAATAGAAATCTGGGGTCCATAGTGGTCAATGACCAAACCTCCTGGCAAACCTCCTATTCCAGAACCGATATTTGTAGCCAAAGATATGGTAGCCGAATCTGAGGTGGTAAGTCCAACCCGTTGGACTAATTGAGGAGAGAAGACTCCATATAAATAAGGCGTACCAGCAGCCAAAGACACCAAGACGGATACCACCAAGGCTATGAGCCGTTGGGGCAAATTTGACGTGGAAGCATACGCCATTGAGGGAAAAAGGAGGGTCTTTGTCAATAAGTCAATACAGCTGAGGAAGCGAAGGGCCCTAGTGAGCGATAACCAAGGCGATTGGTGAGGGATGGGTGGGAGATAGCAGCCTCAAATGACGTAGTTAGCTAGACCGAAGCGCCGGGGTATTTTTTGTGCCTTTTCTATATTAGTTGTTTTGGGTTCGAGGGAATTATTTGTATTGCTAATTTTGAAAGATAAGGTGTTGATGCTAGTGTATTTTTTCCGCGTGGAAATTACGACCGTGGATGTGTCATGATTACACGGGTTAAATCAATAGTAACTTGTATAAAAGAAAAAAGGAATGGAGGGTTGGCAATTTGACAGATACACACAGCTTTCGACTAGTTATTCGCCGTTACTTTTCAGATTTTACTAACCTAGAAAATGTCTAGTACTCTCTCCAGAGCCATAATAGTAATTACACGGAATTCGCGTTGTGGAAAATGCCATAGCGTGCTGTACAGATACGTCATAGGCAAAGAGGGTCTACCACACTAAACTTTAGTGGCTTTGAGATTCTAGTAGCGAGAAACGCTGCAAAACAAAAAATCTAATCCAAGTCGAAGCCAACTATGATCACTAATCGGAACTGTCTCTTTCTACTGAGTTTTCTTGTCTGTCTTTGAAGTAAGCAGATACTCAACTCGCACTCCACAAATTAGTACTGAAAATTTTTATACAGTACCAATCTCGATACTCTCATACGAAGTTAAATCTTTAGATAAATCAGTGAATCGTTGAATCATTTGAGCCAGAACATATCATAGAACGCCATATTTTTGACCACTACAAGCCAAATATCACTATAGACTAGATATTCAACATGACAAGATTAGATAACTCCGAGTTCTTGAAGCAGGTCACTGATATATTGGCAAAGAATGCTGGTAAGTCTTCGGTGTACTTGACTCAAAAGAGATTGTCCACAGCATTAGCATTAGACGACGCACCAGGCTTCACCGACTTATCCTCGAACGTGGTGGAAATTGAAGCACAACCTCAAAATATCCAACAGTACCCCATCTTGGTAAGAATATCCTTGAATGGAAAAGACAAGAAGGACAAGAAGGACAAGAAGGACAAAGTCAAATTATCTACGGTCGTGGAGCAAGGAAGATTGGATCAGTTCTGGACTGACTACGTCCAAGTCATCAAAACTGGATTTGTGGGCTTGAAAAGGAAAGAGAAGAAAAAGAGCAAAAAGGGTAAGGTGTCCAAATAGACACTACGCCAACCTAAACATCATTGATCGTTCTGGTTTGTCTAAACCAGTACTTCTGTATATTAAATATCCCCATAATAAGACATCTCAACTATCTTCCACTATTAACAACCCGTTTGGATATATACTGTCGATTTCTCTTATTTTACAATTTCTAAATTCGTTCAAGCTCGTTCTTGGAGGCAATGGCGATACTAAATTGAACTTATACTTGACTTCAAAGTGTTGAAACAATGCTTCCGCTTGCGACTCAGTAATCCCGGGTGACTCGTCTCCTTCTAAGTATCCACCACTGTACAATTCAACGTACAAGAATATGTCGTCCACTTTGTTCTCAGCTGGGAAATTGAACGTGACTCGAGACCCACTTTTCATCTTGATAGCAATTTTCGAGTTATTGGTGGAGGAACTTGGTCCTGCCTGTTCCCTCTGTAATTCCCTGAAATAGTTTGCTTTGAACTTCAAGTATTGCTTCTTCACTTCCTCGTACTTCTTCTCCACCTTTTTAGCCCTATCTGCGGCTAACGAGTTCTCATAATTGAGTTCTTGTTGCTTTTGCAATAACTGGCCCATGTATTTGTCTCTTAATTCATTTCTCATAAGAGAGAGTTCTTCTTCGTATTTTTGGATCTTCTTTTGAAACTTGTTTTGTATGAGGTTATTTTCGTTCACTTCTTCACTGAAGCCCCCTTGTATTTTCAGAACCAACGATATTTTAGGACTAGTTTTGATGGGACCCTGTTGAGACATCGTTACAGAACGTGTCAAGCACATAAGTCCCAAGAAAGGAAACTTCGACACATTAAGGCTGTTCGCTAATTGGTAAGCTTCTGAATTGGTCAAGTCACCACCCCAGATAATGAGGTCTTTGTTCTTAGAAAATAAATCAATGAATTCCGGATTAGTCACAACTTTTTTAAATATTACTGACGAGCTTTCGTTGTGAGGGTTGGTAAGATAAATGAACAAAAACTTCGCCCTGTTTGTGGCCATATATAACGCTTGAGTATAGCTTCCCTGGTAGAATGGTGGCAAGTAACTTGAGGAGTTAGCAGTAGAAAGTTGTTGAGGAGTTAAATTATCCTCAAGATCTCTGATAAATCTATTTACTTTGTCGATCGGATCATTGCTATGTGCTGGAATTTGTCCGCTATCTTCAAGAGATATGTACGACTGGTTGTCCTTGAAATAGAGAACGTTGAATATTTTTGCCAAAAGACGAAAGCTGATCACCAAAAGAAACACTAAGGGCTTTATGAGGAGAATATTCATCCAGTTTTGAAAATTCCTTGCAGCATTGTGAAAGCTCTCGGAATTAAACTGTGATCTCAGGCTATTCGGAATAATAGGTTCTGCTTCATTATTAGGAAACGCCCCCGGCAAGTTTCCATTACTGGCATTGGAAATAGGTCGGTACGACTGGTCTGAGCCATTGAAAACTCTCCGTATGAACGACGTTAGACGATTGGACATTATGGGTAGAGAGCGGATGGATAGTGTTGATGATGTATTCACTCCATGTATGTCTTATAATTGTACTCATAGTTGTGTTGGACACGACTAATCATACGAGAAGAAAAGTGGCAACATGAAATAATTAGGCTTGTGGCGATACTCCGCTTCATTTTATTGTGAGTACTGATCGTTAAGTGAGCATAATTAGGAATGTGGAAGATATTCAGAGATATTTAGAGAAAATAGGGCTTTCTCGGGCTCTATTTGTTCTCTTAAGAGGTTTCCTTCTAGTTTTTTTTTTTTTTTTTTTGAACACTAAATTATAAATTACAGGATTATTTACCCAAGCTATACAAGGAATTAAT